>JANBVN010000059.1:0-163736 GCA_030052785.1 Coniochaeta hoffmannii | reverse complement strand
CTCTTCACACTCTGTCCCCTTCCATCAACCAAGCTTATCAGCATCGTCCTCCGGGTCGAATACCGTCCTCTGTGGCTTCCCCTTGGGCTTGGCCCTCTCATCCCTCAGCATCCTGCTGTCCATCCGCGCGTCCTCCCCCTCGACCTTCAGCACGGGCGTGGGCGTCTTGGCCTCGAGCACGAAGTGGTTGTCGCAGTGCGGGCAGTACTCGTCAGCCTCCTCGAACTCCTGCACGTCCTTGCGGAAGCACTTCTTGCACTTCTTGCAGGCGAAGACCATCTCCAGCGTCTCCTTTAGCGGGTGCGACTCCGACTCTTGGTGGCACTCGACGCAGTCGAACCACTTCTTGCAGCAGGGCGAGCGGACGGATACTTGCGCGTTGAGGATGTGTTTACTGTAGAAAGGGGCGCGGGGCGCGTGAGTGGGAATGGGTTGGAGATGCGGAGATGGGTTTTGCCCCGGGGGGGGGGGGGGGGGGCGTCGTCTGCAGCTTACCACATGGTGGGCTAGATGTTTTGTGAGGAAGCCTTCACTTTCCACAAATTACTGGTGAGGTTTAGATTTGGGTAGAATAGCTGGAGGGTTTTCTTCATAAGGTAGGTTGAGGTCGCGCTTGTGGCTATTCGCGGTCTGGGGAAGCTCTGCTTGAAGGCGAGCGACCCCTTAAAGATTTGGTGGGGCTTATCGGGATATTTCTTATCGATAATCGATAAACCTAAAGTCCGATCTAGACCAAAGCTTCAACGCCTTCACCAGCTAGTCTCGAAGGACGCGAGATCTCCCTCCTTCGAGCGGCAGGTCTTCCTCGTGGACCAGGGCCACGCCTTCAGGTAATCACGCAACTGGCCAACATCGAGAAGACGCCCAACCTCGCGTTCGCGACGCCCGAAGACCGCCGCGAGCTGCTAACCAAGATCGCCGGCTCCTGGTTAGCTTCTTTGCCTCGCTACCGTCTGTCCGTCTGTCCGTCTGTCCGTCTGTCCGTCTGTCCGTCTGTCCGTCTGTCCGTCTGTCCGTCTGTCCGTCTGTCCTGTGTTATTATCTCCCCTCTCTGCATTCGACCAATCGCCGGCCACGAAAGGAATGTTTGTCTTCTACGAATGCATTCTAGGACTATTGGCAGCTGCAGAAACCTGCTTTCAGGGTCGGGAAGCCACAAACCAAGGAAGAGCATTCCGTATCCTGGTCCTATGAGTTCACGTTGACAGTCACAGAAGGCCCAATAAAGCTCTCATTACTTGGGCTGACCATCAGGAGAGTTTCCTCCATCAACAGAGCTGCAGGTACAACGTCACACCAGTGTCCCCTTGGATACACACACTGTCACAACGAGGCTCCTCTGACGACGACCTGGCCGCAGACCTACGTCCTAGGTCACTTCGTAGTTGTTGGCTTGTAACAACGCGAACAGTCTGCACTAGTTTCAGGAACCTGGACGACATAAACCGGCAGCAGGGCATTGCTCCCACTATTTCCTGGCAAACGCGAGGCCGGACAAATTCAAGAAGCTGTCGATATCTCACCACAACAGCAAGAGTTCGGAATTGCGGCGTCGGACAGTGCACCCCTTTGTACCACTCATCTCCATGTCGGTGCATGTCTCAGCAACCATTTGATTCAGACTCGAACAGACAAGAACTTTGTTTGTCCTTAGACTAGGATCGAAAACGGCGTCGCCGGTAATCCCATAATGCTTCTTCCCAATGAGATATTTTAATGAGCTGTCGGCATAGCAATCGTTCGATTTTTCGGACTTCAGCTCAGCCCTGATGCCGGCGAGGCTTTTGCATGAAGGGCACCTCCTTGATGCAGGACGTGCTCAGCTTGCAGCGCCACGTCTGTGCGTCATGGAGGCGGCTATGATCTATCGAAGAGGCTATTGACTAGACTCCCGCGGTGCAGCTCAAGGCGTGGTCATAGGACCAAGTCCCGACAAGCAGATTGAATGAGAGATTTGGGTTTGCATCGCATCTCATCGGCTCACTCGTAAATCGTGTCTGCGAGATCAAAACTTCCGGAAGTCAAAGCGAGAGCAGGTCTAGGTCTAGCATAAGGGGATCGTTGCCAAGAAAATAATTCCGGGGTGAACACAAACTCATGTCGTGTCATCGCATTGATGATCGACGAGTGTAACCTCGATTCCACGGCTATCACTGGTGTGTGCCGTGATGATGATGAGCGAACCAACAGACGATTGCGAACGTTGTGCTCTGCTACACGTCTGGTGATTACCTAGACCCGCCAACCTTCCCGTCAGCTTGAAACTTCGTGGAGCCTTTTCGATAGTGGGTTCAGATTGTCTCAAGTCCTTCCCGCACTGTCACGTCAACGTGAGACATTCTGCTATGTATTCGAAGCTTGCGAAGAAGACGGCTGACACAGGATTGCTAGCGCCCCATGCGGTCATGAAGCATAGGACTGCTCCCCTGACAAAAAGCCGTCCATGCTACAGAAGTTACGACTACACAATGCCGCTTCCGGACATGGGCTGCTGGGCTGCTGCCAATCTTGGCGTGGTTCATGGAACTCTTGTCATCTCACGTCATGTAATCCTTCCCGCTTCCACTGCTCCGCTTGTCACTCGCTCCCGCAGTTGTTTCAACCGTCTTCGTCTCACATACAGTTGCCGGCCAAAGATCGTCTGCTGTCGAGTCGTACGTTCTCGAAATATCGAGGGCGAGTTCCAGAATTGCAATATACCAACCGTCATTTGCACGCATCTAGGCCAGGACGCGGCACAACCCAATGCGGCAAGAATAAAGGTACCATTTGCGCGTGGTTCGGCATCTCGCAGCGCAAATTAGCCTGCCACATGGCCATCACAGGGCTTGCAGGGGCTCTCCTGGTCACAGAACCCCAGCAAGATTAGCGGTGCATGAAGTCGACCCAATCCTGTTCACGATCCTACCGAAGGTGCGGGTGCTCTGGTCCACTCTCACCATTGGCTTGAGCTGCGTCGCGCATCAGGGGGGCGTCTATAGCGTGTAAGGCCAGGTTTCTTATCCTCGGCGACTCCAGGTTCTATTAATGAGCAATTCCCGGTTCTGAAATGATCTCGAACCGCCATTCCTGTCTTCCTGGACCGAGCTTGCTGCCCGGCTGGTCATCAAACTAACAACATTGATCCTTCAAAAGGGCATCTCGAATCTCGGAGTTGGCGGCAGGTACAGGACGACCCGGCTCCCCTGTCTCTTGGACCCTGCATTCGAAAAGGAGTGCGCTGGGCAGGAGCAGCTTCGACCCACGGCTGCGTTGGCCTTCTAAGCGCCGTCCACTTACATCGAGTCTCGACAACTTCATCCAGCCAGACGGCGCTTCCGACACCGTCTCGGCTCCCTGATTGGCCAATTGGTCCATCCTTCAATCACACCTTTTGCTGCGTCTCACCAAAGGATGCTTGCCAGCGACGCAGTCGGGTCGCTCTGAAACCGACGCAAGCTGTACCCAAGACAGCATCGTCTTATAAGACAACCTCGACTCCCGCTGCTCGACGATTCGACGCTCAAGCGCGCCGAGTCGATCTCGGCCTCCTGCCATGGACCCAACTACTACGCTCTTTACCTTCATGCTGTGAGTCTTTCCAGTTGCTGCTGGGTTCTGTTGTACTCCATCATCCCTCCTTTTGCCTCATGCTTTGTTCCTTCGTTCGGTATACGTGCTGCGCATCGACCCCTGCGAATATTACTTCTACTGCGAAATCTTGAGCTTCGTTTTGTCATCAGCCGAGCCCTTCGTGCATTTGTCAGGTGTAAGACCGTTTCCCTATTTGGTCTCTATTTCTGTGGATAGGGTGTTGTCTTGGAGATATTACCCCTGAACCGAGAAGTCTCGCTTCTTACAGACGCTCTTATGGGCAGGGGGTCAGTTACTCTTATCAGGACGCAGCAGGTGCAGGAACTCAGGTCTTGCACAGCTCGTCCAACGTCAGCAAACGCTCTGTGCAGCAGGCTTCCAATACCGCGCAGTACGCTGTTGCCATGGTTGTCCTCGGCATTACTCGAGTAGGAAAGCGCGGGCGTTGCCGTGGATGATTCAATCGCTCAGGGAAGTTTGAGAGGCTCGGGATGCACTCGTGTCCCAGCACCCTGTCAGCTTATTGGCCGTGCATACTCCCCTTACTCAGTTTCAGATGACATGAGATGAGCTCAATCGCAATGCTAACTATTCATCAGGCAGACACATCCATCGGTTCAGGCGGTATATCTAGTTGGGTCTTGGGACAACTTCAGCATGCCATACGCTATGGAGCGTGATATCCGTCGCGATCGAGGCCAGTGGCGTGGATGCCACTCATTCAAGGACATTATCTGCGACGGTGACGACGGGCATAGCACCAGCAGGGACGGCGGCCTCAAGATGGGTCAGACATACTACTACTATGTAAGTGTCGCCGACTTTCCTGTCAGTTCGAAGTGCTCTGCTAACGGGGCATGCCAGTATGAATTGGACGGCTCGACAGAGGCACACGATCCTGCCCTCCCAACAACCAACGAATGCCCCTATCTACCCGGGCAGACCGTCAACACCCTCTGGGTGCCTTTGGAACAAAGCTCAAGGAAACGAAGCGCATCTCTGAACTCGATGCGTGCCACGGACCTGAAGACGCTGAATCCTCGCGACAAATTCACCTCTCCACGGCCGGCACCCTCCCCCTTCACAAACATGCCCGTGCGACATGTAGCAACTGCCTCCCCGTCCGTCATCCGGCACAAACGATCTGCGCGGTCGTTGTCGCCCGGCTCTAGCTGGACGTTCTCTCCGAGGAAGCTCTTCAGCCGGAAGGCTAGCTCTTCTTCACTACGAGAGACCGACGAAAACAGCCTCTACACCACTTCATCCGACAAGTCATCTGAAGATGTACAGAGTATTCGTCCTCCAACCCGTGACGGAAGCCGGTCGAGAGATATGTCTCCAGACTCGCTTCGCAGGTTCCTTTCGGACGACGCTCCGAGTATGGCTGAACCGGAACTGACTGAGCGACTGGCACTGGCCATCCCGGAGGATATTGCAGAGGAGAACGAGGACGACGATAACTTCGCGACGTCAGCTACCTCAGAATCCCTGCATTTCACCGTCCTATCCCCGCCACCTTCGCAACATTCACGGTCACGGTGCACGACCCCGATGCCGGGCCTTGAAGACGCAACACACACTTCCCCTGAGCCGGCAGCCATGAACTCGACAATACTAGCCCCTCCAACACGAGCCGCGCCTCGCATCCCTGACTTCGCTCCGATCGACCTCCCCAAGCATACCCCCGAGACCTTCTTCCTTGACCCGACCGTGCTAACGCCCGCATCGCCGGAGTCGACCGCGTCCAACGACATCCCGTCATTCTACCACTCGGACGACGAGGACGAGCAAGACGATGACGGCCCTCAGTTGCCCCAACTCGGCGCCAGGCTCGCCGGCACGGATTATTTCAGCGGCAGATTCAGCAAGACCCTCTCAGCGTACAGTCTGCCCCTGGCATCTGACCCGGGCGACAAGCTGGCCGCCGAAGAGCCGGCAACAAACCAGCTCGGCTCGCCGGCCCTCGTCGCTAGAAACGGCACCGACGTGCCGGTGGGCAACACATCGCTCCTCGCGAGTCCGATTCCGAACTCGGGTCTGGACGAGCTTGTGAGCGAGCTCGGATGGATGGCGGGCATCATCGGCAAAGCTTAGTTCATTTCTGTTTGTGTGTTTTAATTTTGGGACATATAGCTTGGTTATCCGGGTTATACAGGTCCTGTACATTTGGGCAGGGGAGACCCCCAGTACCGGGAATTTGGAGCGTTCTGTTTGACACAAATGGGGTTTATTAGGAGTTACAGGGAAACTCTGGCTTATAATATGGTTCAATACCCCGGAAATTTCGTTGGGCCTATCCATCTGCGGCAGTGCGCCGGGAGGGTATATCGGAGTTATATACATGGATGGGACATCGGCTAGAAGATGATCAGGCAAGGGTTCCAACGGAGGACATAGATAGTTGTGAGGAATATCACAAAATACCAGATGTCGATGCAAACATCGTCCGCATGCCCTTTGCGGCCATGGTGATGATGGATGCCAGTTGATCCAGTCCGGGAATTGAGACAGTACGACATGGGAAAAACACCTCGTGTGATACAGCTGTCACACGTCCGAGAGCTGGGATCTCTTTCCTCCCATTTTCCCGAGCACGACTCCGACAAAGGGCAAGTGACAGGATCTTCAGTTTCGCTCATGTGGAGGCCTCCATATTGCGGCTCTAAACGATTCTGCACGTACCCGTTCTGCTTTCCCGGGCCGCAGCTGGGCCACACCTGCAGTCACTGCACAGAACGGGTGGATGCATGAACCGCGCAGTCGAAGGCGTCAGCGAAGACCAAGCATACCAGCCCCAGGGACGATCAGTGCCAGTAGCCGTACAGCCTGTATTTCGTCTCGGGGGTATCAATTCCATTTCATACATATCATATAGACACTATGCTCTCTCAAGCCGCCACAGCAGGAGAAGGCCCCGTTCCCAATGACGGCCGCGGCGTCCCATCACCCCCATCCTCCTCCACTTTCATCTCGACACCATCTCCCCCTTTCCTCTGACCCTCCCCGCCGGCCCCCTCCTGCGCTGTCGCAGCAGCACCAGCAGCAGCAGGAGGACCACCACCACCACCACCACCAGCAGCGGCAACAACCTCTTCCTCCTCCGCGGCATTCTCGTTGGGCTTGCTCGGGTCCAGGAACCGGCCCGGCACGCCGCGGGCCGCGAAGGTGCCGCTGCCGACCCAGGCGCCCAACAGGCGGCTCCACTTGTAGTCGCCGCGCGCCAGCCGCTGGATCTCCTTGAAGGCGTAGCTGTTGTGGTAGGGGAGTCCCGTCTTGGGGTCGCGGTAGCGGGCCGGGTGGTTGGTTATCGCGCAGAGCGGGGGGTGGGCTGGTTCTGGTTTGTTTTGTTAGACGTGCGGTAGGTGAAGGGGAAGGAGGTAGGGGGAAATGGCGAGGACTTACTGGCTAGCTTGTTCATCTTCCTGCCGAACAGGATCTGCGTCTGGACTTGCTTGTCTTTGATGGCGTGCTCGTCGAAGTTTTGGAGGATGATGCAGCTGCGCGTTACTTTGCCTGTCTCGGTAGGGGCGGGTGTACGGTCGCCTGGGGTGATGGGGGATACTGGGGTGGATTGCCCTCGCGTCTGTTGAAGTGGTCTTGGTATAGGTTGGGTTTGCATAGTTGCAGGTGTAGGAGCGGAGGATCTTGGTTGAGGGAGAGATGAACCGCTCGGAGCTGTGCTGGTGCTCTGTGGAGCGGGTATGGATTGCGGCACGTTCTGTGGTTGCTGTTGAGGCTGCGGCATGGAGAGGGGAGAGGGTGCGCTGAGACCCGCGCGACCCACGGTCGGGGCTGCCAGCCCGGACGACTGCGGGTTTGGCGCTTGCATGCCCATCATCGACATCTGACTGCCTATTTGTGGTGGTGCCCCAAATGGATGCCCCAGCATACTTGGAGCAGCAAGAAACCCGCCGCCCGCAGGTGGCGGTGGTATAGGCGGCGGAGCCATAGGCCCGCGGGGAGGCTGTAGCTGTGATGGGGGCGCAGGCGGTTGTATACTCGGAATTGCGGGAGGTTGCATCGCCATAGGTTGTTGAGTAGGAGAACCGGCGCTAGGTAAAGGTGCAAATCTAGGAGCGTCCGAAGGCGGAGGAGTCATTGAAGGCTGTTGTAAAGGAGCCGTTGAGGCAGAAGGCGGAGGTGCTGGCGGCGCGGTCACAGGAGGTGACGCCGTCGGCGCCGGAGGCTGAGCAGTCTGTATTGGTGCTAAAGGCGTGGGCTGACTTCCGGGTTGCCCGGCAGTCTCCTTCGGAGCTGGGTTGGGACCTTCCACGGGCGTTGTGGGCTTCGATCCTACATCCCCGGCCTCTTGAGTCACAGCAAGCGACTGCCTCTTCTTCCTAGGGGCTTTTTCCTCGATGGCCACCATCTTACCCAGATTCTTCATCTGGTCCCCGTCCAGCTCCTGAATGCCGCTCCAAAACGTCACCACAGGCCCGTCCAGCTTCCGGTTCTGCAGAGCTGCAATCTTCCTCAGCCGCTCTTCCTCTCTCTGCTTCTCCGCCTCCTCCCACCGGTTCAGGCTCTTCGCGTTCCTCTTCTCTACTGCAGCAGCCTCGGCCAGGCGCTGCGCCTGCGTCAGAGGCGGCTTCTTCAGAGCCTCCATCTTCTTCGCCTTCCTCTCCATCGCCTCCATGATCTTCTTCCGCTTGGCCTCCCTCTCCACCATCTGCTGGTGCAGCTGTTCCTTGCTGAGCCTTGTCGTCTGACGCTCCGACGCCCTCGTCGGCATCTCGGTAGCAGTAGGCAGCCAACTCGCACGCTCCGACTTCTTCTTTGGTCTCGGCGGCTTCGGTGCGGGAGCCGGACTAGCAGATGCCGTCGCGGCAGGCTGTTCTATCCTGACCTTCTTCCTGAACTTGGCCGGTATCGCCGCCTGCGCCTTCCTCTTCCTGGCCGCATTCCTCTTCTCCCTAGCCTGCCGCTCCAGCTCCTTCTCGCCGGCGTCTTCCTCGGCGTCCTCGTCCGCGTCTTCGTCGTCCGACGACGAGTCCATGCGCACGTCCGAATCGTCCTTCTCCGCATCAGTAAAGCCGGCGTCGTCGTCGCCGTCCTCGGCAAAGAGCAGTTCCAGCTCGTCGTCGTCGGCCGCGGGCTCCTCGTTGGCGAGCATCGACTTCATGCGGTTGCCGGCCGTGGACCGCTTCGCGCGGGTCGTGGCCAACCATTCTACCTGCTGGGGTTCGCCAGAGTCCGAGTCGCTTCCGCTGGCGCTGTCAGAGTCCGAGGACTCGTCCCTCGTCGGGGTGTTGTCGTCTGTTGCCATTGTTGAAGTTGGGGAGGGCTAGTTCTTCGATAAAGCTCAGCGTAAACCGCCCCCTACGAAGGCGACCTTTATCGACAAAATGGCATCTCTAATCCGATGTCCGTGACTGCACGTTCCAGAGCGAAACTGGTAAGTGGTGTGGTGGTCTTTGACAGGTGCCGTTGAATACGCGACGCGACAATGTTCGGGTGAAGGTTGAAAATTCGCGATCGTAACCCGTCCGGCCCGTTGAATGTACCTTTACGTACCACTGCGCAAGAGACCCTGACATCACCGGTCCAGGCCGCAAAGCAGACGCCGAATTAGCGGCTGTCGGTACCGTCGTACAGGGGTCTTAAGGCGCTATGCAGGTACCTTCGTAGCAATTGCGCGATCGCACATGCCTCTTGCCCCACCTCCACACTGTCATGGACGCCCATTCATAAAAGCTCGCAGTGCGAACTCCGGCGACGCCGTGTAGGACGTTTCCTCTGTTTCTGCAGCGTCTCATACTCCACGGCAAGCACTTCAACATCCGTCACCATGTTCCGCCGCGGAGCGCGCACCTTCGCGACGAGCGCCCTGCGTCTCGCTGAGCCAAGCCCGCACCTCCTCGCCGTCTCCAAAGCGCAGGGCATCGCCAATGGCTTAACGGAAGGTAGAGCTAGCTCCCTTACTGTCCCGCGTAGACCATCACATAGCAGTCTCTAACCCGCGATGTCTAGCGATCGGCAACACCCCGCTCATCCGCCTCAAGCACCTCTCGGAGCAGACCGGCTGCGAGGTCCTGGGCAAAGCCGAATTCATGAACCCCGGCGGCAGCGTCAAGGACCGCGCGGCCCTCTACGTCGTCAAGAACGCCGAGGAGCTGGGCCTCCTGAAGCCCGGCGGCACGGTGGTCGAGGGCACGGCCGGCAACACGGGCATCGGCCTCGCGCACGTGTGCCGGAGCAAGGGCTACAAGCTGGTCATCTACATGCCCAACACGCAGTCTCAGGGCAAGATCGACCTCCTGCGCCTCCTGGGCGCCGAGGTCTATCCGGTCCCCGCCGTGGCGTTCGAGAACCCGGAGAACTACAACCACCAGGCGAGGAGGCACGCCGAGAGCATGGAGAACGCCGTGTGGACGAACCAGTTCGACAACGTGGCCAACAGGCAGGCGCACATCGAGACTACCGGCCCGGAGATCTGGGCGCAGACAGGGGGCAAGATCGATGCTTTTACTTGCGCTACGGGGACGGGAGGGACGCTGGCGGGTACGACGAGGTATCTCAAGACTGTGTCGAACGGACGGGTGAAGTGCTTCCTCGCCGATCCCCCGGGAAGCGTGCTGCACAGCTACATCCAGTCGGGCGGGAAGTTGGTTGAGCGGAGTGGCTCGAGTATAACGGAGGGCATCGGGCAGGGCCGTGTGACGGACAACCTCAAGCCGGACATAGAGCTGTTGGATGGGTCGCTTACTATCAGCGATGAGAAGACGATTGAGATGGTCTACCGGTGTCTGGATGAGGAGGGACTGTACCTGGGCGCCAGCTCGACGTTGAATGTTGTTGCAGCCAAGGAGGTGGCTGAGAAGTTGGGACGGGGACATACCGTCGTCACGATGCTGTGCGATGGCGCATATCGGTATGCCGACAGGCTGTTCAGCAAGAAGTGGCTGACCGAGAAGAAGTTGCTAGATAGCATACCGAAACATCTGGAGAAGTACATAGTTTTGCCATAAGACAATACCAGCATATTTTTACAAGAGCGTAATGTTACAAGTATGCCAAGCCATCTCAGCTTCCACAGGCTACTTTTACGCCGTCTCCTCAGCCACTGGTGGGCTCTGGTCAGGGAACAGCTTGAGATAGACCTGCTGCATCCTCCCGCCCTCCCGCATCGGGTTCCTCGCCAGCGCAGCACTCAATTGCTTCTCCAGTACCGCAGCCCTCGACTCCAACTGTTGGGCAAGCTCCGGCTCCACCACCTGGGCCGCCAGCCGGAAGCCGTTGAGCAGTGGAGCGACAGTGAACACTACCTGCGTATCGTGACGCAGATGCTCCAGACTGGGGTCCGCCTTGAAGTCCTCCTCGCCGTACAGCTCCAGGGCGTTTCGGCCCTCGGGCCACAGCGCGACGATCTCGCGCGCATACTTGGCCACCTTGCCGTCCACGTCGACACCACCGTTGTGCTTCACTGCCATGGCAGCAGCCATGTGCAGTCTGGCGCCGAGGATGAGAGGGTCCTTGTACAGCGGATATGTGCCCTTCGTCGTGTTGTCCTTCTTCTTGGTGGGCTGGTGGTCCTCCTCCTCAAGCATGTCGAGCACCCTTTCGGTCCGCTGCAGCGCCTTTGCGGTCTCGGCCGCGTCCCAGTCGCTCATGATGGCCTCTACCTGGATATTGATCATGACATCGTTGGCTATCTCATGGCTGTCGAGCTTGAAGTTCGTCCGCTTCACCTCCCTCGCGCAGGTGAGGATCGTGTGTATGCACCCCGCCATGGCGGCCCGGCGGATCAGCTTGCCGTACTGGTCGTAGCGGAGCTTCCGGCCCGCTTGCACGCACAGCCCCTCGAGGAGCCGGGGGAGGATGGCCCAGTCGTCGGGCGTCTTCATGAGGTCGACGATCTCGTAGAGCGCCTTCTTTGTGCTTGGGACCGCGCGGACTTTGTCGGTGAAGTAGAAACGCAGCTTCTCGCCGTCGATCTCCATGGTTATCGGGTCGGCCTCGAGCTGGGCCTTGTAATGCCGGTTGTAGAGGCGCTTGCGCTGGTCGGCGGGCAGGTAGGAGGGGAGGATGATTTTGTAGCGGACCGTCTCCAGGAGGGAGTCGAGTTCCTGGGAGGAGGTCTTGGGGAAGTGGATGACGGAGGAGGCTGGCAAACCGCGTCAGTAAGGGGTACAGCGAGGGGAGAGACGGAGACTGCATACCTAGAGCTTGCGATTGGGAGAATGCTCGGCATTGTGACGTGGCGAGTGCTCTGTCTGCTAAGCACGTCCACGCGGAACTACCCCCTGACGGGGCAGCTCTTATTATCCTGCTGAACATAGCGAGTGGTATGACAGCAGTCTGGAGCAGAGCTGTATCGTCGGCGATGGAGGTGAAATGGCGTGCAGCTCGAACCTCAAAGTCGTAAAATAAAATGGATCCGACTTCAAGGCCTTTCTGCATTCTGATTGGCGAGATACTGGACAGATGCAGCCGCGTCGCAAGATGGACCAATCAGAGCCCGCAATTGCCGTGTGTGGATTCGAGATTTCGAACCTCAACCTGCAGAGCCAACTCGTTCTCAACGTCGTTGTCTGTCACTACCTTCATTAACGGCAGCCACCACAGCCATGAACGTAGCACCAATAAGTCGGCGGCCACTGGCCAGTCTGAAGGGCACGGTCCGCAAGGTCCGACAGCAACGTCTGCTCGCCCGGTCAATGGCGACAGCCTCCGAGCCGACCTCAACACCAACCAACTCTCCCTCCCCGCTGCCAGACCACAACTTCTGTACGTCTCGTCTCTCTCCCGCTCCCCCGAGTGGACCCTACTAACAGGCTTATCAGTCACGTTCCCCGACCGCAAGACCTCCCGCATCCGCACCGCCTTCGCCGTCTACTCCCTCCCGCGCGCCCTCCCCTCCGCCTCCAAGACGACCCTAATCAAGACCGACACCTCCCCGCTCCCGCCCCAGACCCTCGCCGCCCCGCACCCGGACCCCCTGCCCGCCCTCTGCAGGAAGCAGATCTCCCTCCTCGACCCGACCGGCGCCCGCACCGCCCTCTTCGCCCGCACCAACCGCGACGCCGCCCGCGTCGGCGACGTGCTCATGGTCACGCACCGCCGCGGCGGCGAGCCCTTCGCGGGCGTGCTCGTGTCGATCCGCCGCGCGGGCATCGACACGGCCATCCTCCTCCGCGGCAGGCTCACGAAGGTGCCCGTCGAGATGTGGTTCAAGGTGTACAACCGCAACGTGGCGGGCATCGAGATCGTCAAGAGGGCCAAGAAGCGCGCCAGGCGCGCGAGGCTGACGTACCTGCGCCAACCCAAGCATGATGTGGGCGACGTGCAGAACGTGGTGTTTGCCTGGAAGAAGAGCAGGAATGTGCTGAGCACGAAGACTCGGGCGCCCGGGGAGAAGCAGCGGTTTGAGCCCAAGGCTAGGAAATAGATTGCTTCGAAGCTAAAGGCTGGGAAGCATGAATGGATATGGGACCCGGAAGAGGTAGAGGGAAGGCCTTCGTTGTATGTATAGGCTAGACCATGTATCATTAGGACTGGAATAGTCCAAAATGTGAAAGTTCACGGATATACTGATGTATCTGGGACATGTGTCTGGCATGACTACGCTAATATGAAAAACACCTCCTAAGCCGGGTATAATAAGTATATGTGCACCTGCACGCCCTTGTGCTGCAGTTGATGGAGTTTGTCCCGTGTCCTGCCAGTCCTCGGCCACAAGGGTAGGCTTTTTCTACATGCTCCAAAAACGCAAGCGGTGAAATCCCCTAAGAAACGTAGAAGTAACGCTGTCCTGATGCACGGGTGTGTCTGCCTGACACGTCAATCCTGCGTTATAAAGTGTGTGTACCGATATATCCATTTCTCCCGCCGTCTGTATACGCCGTGAACTTTTATATTTGAATGAAAGTCGATCCAAGTCAAGCAACGGATCGCGCTCCATCAACCGAAGCCCTCCCAGTCGAAAAAGGCTGCGAGAAGGTGGGCTCTGTCCGCCCGGAATACGTCCTGGTGGCATAGGGGCTGTCATCCCCCGAGCTCATCGATCTCCTCCGCTGAGGAGCACTGGTCACCGGCGGTCCCGGATGCAGGAATGCCGCGATGAGGTTGCTGTTGACGCGGTCGACGCTGCGGCTCCGGGTGCGATTCATGCTAGCACCGCCCCTAGTCTGCGTCGTTACACCCGACATGCCCGAGTTCCGGCGCGCGAATTGCCTCGTGTCAGCGTCTGCCGCCTCCTTAGCGTTCAGACTCTCGCTCGGCAGCAGGATGGCCCTGTCGAGCCCGTATGGCAGGCCGCGGTGCCGCCCGCGGATCATCATGAGGATGATGACGAGCTTGCCTATCACGCTGAACTGCGAGCAGAGCGAGGCGTTGACGCCTGTGTAGCCCAGGCTCATCCCCACGGTGCCGTATGCGCTGACGATCTCGAATAAGACGGCGAACATGGAAAAGTCTCCCCGCATCAGACGCCCGCCTTCTGAGATGGAGAGGATGAAGAATCCGACGAATATGTACCACAAATCGAACGACAGCTGCCGGCGCAAATGTGCGCCGACGTAGGAGAGGTCGTTACTCTCCGATTGTTCGTCGGTATCATTGGGTCCGCCGTAGATGCCAAGTGACTTCTCTTCGTAGACGTTTGTCCTACGCACTGAGATGGCGATGGGAAACACCGAGATGTACATCATGATCATGTACGACGTCTGCACTCCCGGATGCAGGAGCGCCAGGTTGATACACGAGAACCCGGCAGTCCGCGTCGAAGCAGCCTGGAACAAGCCGTCCAGGACACGGTATCCGGGAGGCAACTCGACAACGGGTCCACTTCCAAGCTATTCCGCCATCAAGTCAGCATTGTTCAACACGTTCTCTTCAGGTCGGAAACCACTTACATCTAGTATTATAAAGAATATTAGGTCGATCCCGTTGAGGAGCACCAGAAGCCAGAACAGCCACCAGGTCGCACCGGAGGGGAAGAGGAGTGTGAAGCACCGGCGCGGATGATCCAGGAGGAACTTCAACTCTTCCCACAACCCGCTGCCGCGCGGGACTAAGATGGACGATATCCAGATGATGAAGCGCAGCATCACGGGAAACCCCGTGTTGCCGATGACAATAAGAAAACTCATGACCAAGAGGGGCCACGTAGCCATGTTGAACGAGTTCATGCTGTCGGGCGTCAAGGTGAAGCCCAGATCCATGAAGGCCGAGTGCGCCGTCCAGACCCCCCACCAGGCCCTGCTCTGGCCCGCCGAGTCGACGATAGGACCGTACTTTGAGCTCCGAACGATCCACGGGATCAGGCAAAGGATAGCAAATATCCAAAAGCCCCAAAAATAGCACGTGAGGATCAGCGCCAAGGTCTTGAGAGATCTGTACTCGATGCCGCCCAGCTCTTCCCTCTGCTCCTCTGTCAGGTCCGGAAACTGGGAGTTGCGTCCCAGCGTCGGCTCCCAGCTCAAGTACGGCGCCTGGTCCTCCTCCTTGTTACTAGAAAAGGCACCCCTAATCTTCTCAAATGTTCGTCTCCGGACGTGGGAAGGCGTCACATGGAGGTTATTCTGATCGTGGTGAAGTTTCTGGTCGCTCTTGTCCATTATCCTCGGTTTCCTTAACCTTAGGAGTGACAGCGTCCTGGCAGCCGCCTTGGCATCGTCGACAATGTCGTCGAAGGCCTCTCGAGCCTCCCTGTTAGGTCGCCGAGGCTCCTCAATCTTGATGGTCTGCTGTCGACCCTCTGCCCCTGTTCTAGGTGGTCCTGCCGGCCCTGCAGTGTCGTTACTTTCGCCGCTTCGCACCTGCGATAGCGGGTCCATGGGGTCCATCTCCTCGTCATTCGAATCTCTCTGTCTTACTCGCTCCGGTAACATGCCTCGTTCCGCATCACGCGGTCCGGGGATGCGAAGGACCTCGTCGTTTCCGGCTCTCTGTCGTTGCAGTATGGCTATGTGGTCGTCATCCGGCCGTATTGGTGGTAACTTGGCCATCTCGTCGTCGAGCCCGTCGCTTCTCTTGACCATATCGGCGAATTTTATGGTGTCTTGCCGTCTATAGTCGTGAGGACTAGGTGATCTCTCACGACTAGGGGATCTCACGGCGCTGCCGTTGCCGTTGACGTTGCCGTTGGCCTGCGGACCCTCAGCATCAAGCAGAATCCCATCATTAGTGATCCTAGCTTTCGCGCCGTTGTGCATGACCGTAATGTTCCTTCCATTAACGCCGCTCTCGAGCCTACTGGCCTCGCCCGCCTTCGCCTTGGACTTCGTCTTGGACATGGTGCCTCTCCTTTGCCTGGCCTCCCGAACAATATTCTGGAAACGCTTCTCGAACCAGTACAGACGCAGAAACACGACGAAAGAGTTGATGGTGATAGGATTCGACAGCATGGCCAAGAAGAAGATGACGAGCTGCTGAAACGTGTTGAGCAAGTTGATGTCGATGCTGTTAAGCCCGGCTTGTGTGTTGGCTCCGCTAGCGAAGAGGAGCGAGTCGATGTAGGGAACTTTTCCACGCCCGGAGCCGTAGATGAGGACGGAGCCTACAATAGACATTAAGACTACCCATAGGTCTATCGTCCAACATGTCAGTAAAGGTTCACGCTGTGTCACAGGGCGGAGTTGCTGCCAGTCTGGGGCACTTACAATGGGCTGTGATGAAGTTGAAGTGCGGATGCTTGGAGAATATAGATGGCCGCAGGCTCTGGAACTGCCGCACCAAGAAATCCTTGAGCTTGTCCAGGCTGGTAAAGCGGTCCATGGCTGTGGTTCTTTCGGCGGTATCGAAGGATGCGGTGTGAAGAGGAGAAGAAGTCCGCAGTCTAGCGGAGACCGTAAAGTCGGGTCTGACGGTTCGCTATATATCTCTCATGATGAGATGCCGGAAGTGAATCGTGCTAGGTAGAGTTATGAGGACGGCGCCCCAACACGTAGCGGCGGCAGTCAATCGAGCCTGCTATAGGTGAACTGGTGAGGTTTGTGGGAGTTGGACATGGCCGTCTTCGAAGGGAGATAGTCGAGCTTGCGGTGTTCTTGAACCGTGCAAAGGGAAAGCGCACGGGTTATATATTGAAGCAATGGGGCGCGAACCAGGAGGAAGTCGAGGGCGATCAAGACCTCGACCCGGCGGTCATAGGGTACGATCGAGAAACGGCCGGGTACAGGTATAGCGAAAGGCGATGCTCGGTGCGGACCCAGGGTGGAATTTCCAGGTTTAACTGGGGTCGCGACGTGGAGAGCGCTGATCACAGATAGCGTAGCTCCGTCCAGCTCCTTGAAGGTCGAAGTCAAGATAATCAGACCGAAGAGACAAAGAGTGCCTTATAAAGGACAGGAAGAACGACGGGAGGTCAGATGTCTGTCTCTGTGGCTGTGCCAGTATCTATGGCCAAGACTATGACAAGACTTTCTTGGCCGTACTCTCGTCGAATTGGACCCGGGATCAGCAGGTCGGATGAGCGGTAACGGTAGGCACGCTGCCTCGATTGACTGCCTTATGGAGGTGATGCCGAGGATCAAGGATAAGTAGGACCAGGCGACATGTCGTGGGATATTCCGCTTGTGTTCAGACTGTCAAGCGGTGGGAAGGTAAAGGATCAAAGAAGTCCCTGAAGTATATATACAACGAAGTGAAGGAACGACTGTAGGAAGAATCATCCAGCAGATGCGACGCAACGGCTTATTTCTGATACCGTAGTCGCAGTACACCCTCCGGCTCAGTAAATTCCAACAATTGGGGCCACTGTGCGAGAGTTTGGTAGAATTGTTGGAGGATATCATGATGCGAAAGTTCGATGAGGGCCTCGACTTTCTTGATCAAAACGTCAAGTGGGGTCCGGACTTGGCCCACTCCACGGGAATTGGCGTAATTGCCAAGGCTGCCAAGATCCCACGGCGCATCCATCATCAGCCGCGGCAACCTGCAGCTGGCGACAGGGGATAAAGGACAAGACTGGAGACCGAAAGGGGAAACATCGACATTGAGAAAAGATGTTTCAAAACAACCTACATTCTGACCAGCCACAACCCTCTGTCGGCGCACGCATCAAGAGTCCCATGCAAGAGGGTCAAAGCTCCTGCAGTGATGTCACCGATCCAGTGGGTTTTGGGTGGTATCCGATACCGGGCTTCGCGTGAGATGAGCATCACGATACAAGCAAACAGAATGCAATGCCATTTCACCATGCATTATCAATAGATACACAGCATGACTGCCGGCATTGACTGTGCAAACGCATCGGGTGTATCTTCAGGAAGTGACGATACGATACCTCCGAGATAATGCAGCACCAGCGAGGATACCTCTCGGGACAGTCGAAGACGCTGGTGGTATATCACATCTCAGTCGCAGGCCCGAAGATGGCGGTGAATGCTCTCCCTACCCGGACCGTCTAAATCATCTCACCACGGTGCAAGACATGACAATCATGTCGGAGCCCGCTGCGAACTGCCGTCACCGTACAACGGAAAGAGACGGAACATGATTATACACGGCAAGGGCGGCGGCGACATGATGATACCCCCAAATCCATGGTCCTTGTTCTCGGAGATCAACCTATGCGCGCCTCAAGGCTCTCCATCCGCCGGTCAATTTTGATCAGAGTCCGGAGAATGGCGTGCAGCGTGGCTGCGACTCCCATGCTGTCGACATCCATCTCTTCGCCAATCTGCTCCGCGACAACTGGTCGAGGAGCACTGCCAGACACCACCGACCGCTTCTTTGCCGGTCGTCCTGACACGGAAGCGACCGGTTGAGCGTCCGCCGTCCCCTGCGCTTCCCCTGCTGCTTGCGATATCTCGCTGGCCTCAGCCGCCGTTTCCGCCTCAGATATCGCCTGGCGGGCAGCCGCGTACCAGTACTCGAAATCCTGACCATATCCCTGGTTAGCAACTAGTAGCCAAAGGAATCTATTGGGGAAAACATTGTACCTCTTCGGTAACCCTCCCGGACCAGAACTCTCTCCTCATGTCCAGCATGCGGCGTACGGCATCATGTGCGGCTGGCGGTATGCCGAAGCACTGGCGATGGCGAGTCGCGCAGTTATGGCACCTGGGCCCGCGGCCTAGAGAGCTTCCCAACTCAGTTTATGTGGGCTGGAGTCTCGGGCACAGATAGAATATCACAGACCTGCTGGCGGCGCGCATTGCTCGTCCCTGTGTAGCTTCCTGCCAATTCTCTCGAAGCACGGCTTGCAAGGGATGATCTCGCCGTCTTCGTCTGCGAACCGGGGCATGGTCGCGCTTTGCGTAGATGCGTAGTGCAGTGCGCGCCCCGTCGGAGACGCTGCGCAGTTAGTTCCACTTCGATAAGCTTGGTGCTCCACAGAATTTTCGATATCGCGGGGAACCTTGCTTGGTCGACTTGGAGACAAACCTCCCACGGCGACACTTCGAAATCCCCAACATCCATCGAGACTTTCACAAGACACAATGCCTGTAAGATGCCGACACTTGGATAGCCCCCAGCCAGCTTATCCAAATCAGACTAACGACCCCGCCCCCAGCTAATAATCCTCACCGGCCTCCCAACCTCGGGCAAAACCACCCGCGCAAATCAACTCCACGCCTACCTCTCCGAGCGCATATCCTCCCACCAATCCCAGACCGGCAACACAGCACCCCCCTACCGCCTCCACCTGATATCCGACACATCCCTCTCCATCCCCCGCACAGTCTACGACCTGTCCGCCGTCCCGGCCCACGCCCGCTCGGCCAACTCCTCCGAAAAGGACGCCCGCGCGGCCGTCTACGGCGCGGTCAAGCGCGTGCTGTCCCCGCGGGACATCGTCGTCCTCGACGGGCTGAACTACATCAAGGGCTGGCGGTACCAGCTCTTCTGCGAGGCCAAGAACCTGAGCACGCCCAGCTGCGTGCTGCAGGTCGGGTGCGTGCCCGATCGGGCGAGGGGCGTGAATGAGGCCAGACTGGAGAGGAGGGCGCGACGGGAAAAGCGGGACGGGGGGGAGGTGGGGGATGGGGACGGGGGAGAAGACGACGACGAGGAGGAGCCGTATGAGCCTCCGAACTGGGAGAATTTGGTGTTCAGATATGAGGAGCCGAATCCCATGACGAGGTGGGATAGTCCTCTGTTTACGCTGGTATGGGAGGATGACGAGGCGAGAGCGAAAGAAGTTTTTGATGATATATGGGACGCTATTGCCGGCGAGGGGAGGAAGGTGGTCAAGCCCAACCAGGCTGCTATGCAGCGGGGGAAGGACGGCGGCGGGGATTATCTGTACCTGCTGGAGAAGGAGACGCAAGATATCGTGAAGCAGATACTGGAGAGGCAGTCTGAGGAGGGAGGTGGCGAGGTCAGGATACCGAGGAGTAGTGGTGAGAGTGGGAAGGATGACTTGATGGTGGAGCTGCCGGGGAAGAAGGTCGGGCTACCGCAATTGCAGAGGTATAGGAGGGCATTTGTTGGGTTGAATAGGGGCGGGATCGGGCTTGAAGGTGTCGGTAATCTCGCCGTTGGGAGACTGAGGGAAAGCTTTGTGGGTTATCTGAACGATGCGTTTGAGAAGGATGAGTGATGGTGCTCAGGGAAGCGAAGGACAGGTTTACTACATGATACCCCAATCCAGGCCAGTGAATTACATCTTTCGTTGAGCCTGTCACGTTGACCCGGTCATGTTCTGCATGTGATCCTTCAGGGGTATCAGGAACCTAATGGAGATGTACCGATATCAACGTGTTGTATACGTGGTTCGCTGGGCGAGTCAGAGCATGGGAGCAACGGATGGACATACCACCAGGTACAGCGATTTCGTCAGGTTCGGACATCCTGTCCTCTCCCGAATATCGTGGCCTTTGCGTCACGATTGCTTAGGACATCAGACGCGTAAAGTGATGAGGGACGCGTGCGGTTAGCCCCACTCTAGCTGCACGGAGGACAGAATTGGTAGGACAGTTGGACAAGCCACATCTCGAAAGCTCGCGCCACACCATTCGACGTCACAAGCAAGCTGTCCACTACGGTAGACCCCAGCATTGCTATCTATTGCATTCAAGTCCCAGAAGCGATCAATTTGCAAGACTTGCGCCCCATATGGCACGACTATCGACCAGCTCCGCGAGGCTGGCCCCGAGCACCCCGCAGACGGACGCGTTTACCGACCTGACACGGCTCCTCAGCAGACTTCAGCAGACCGTCCTCCGCGCAGATGCCGAGCGAGAACGACGGCTAAGGACCAGCGAGTACGAGAGGAAGAAAGTCGGCAGCGTATGTCCTACCTCTCCAGAGACGAGATGTGTGTGATGATTGGCTGATAAGCCAACCAGAATATCGACTACGCCCGCACGCTCCTCACCAAGCTCGAGCAGGAAGCTCTAGCGACCAAAGTCCACCCCCGCAAACAAGACCTGGTAACGGACCTCAACCGCAAGCGAGAGCTGCTGGAGCAGCTCACGGAGCGACTACGGGATCTAGAAGAGATAGCCAGTCAGACACAGGAAGATGACGACGATAATAGCTCGGATGGGGAGGACATCCTGGCCGAGATAATAGCCACGCCGAGCGAAAGCATGGATTCGAGGTCGACGGACGTACAGGAGACGCCGGACCAAGAGGATGAGGAAGCACCGGAGCCGGAGCCGGAAGCACAGCCAGACACAGAGCCCATACCCACGATAGCCGACTCGGAAACAACACCGCGATCCCATTCCGGACCAGAACATTTCAACGAGAAACAAGAGCCCCAACCGCAACCCGAAACCACATCAACAACCACCTCCTCCACCCTCCGCGCCCGCGGTCCCCTCCCACCGCCAGACCAACCCGACTCAGCAACGACCACCTCAGCCCTCCTCTTCAACAACCGCCCGGACTCGACCCCCGCCCTCTCCACCACCGAGGCGATCCTCGACCACCAGCGCCGCGAGCAGGACCTCTTATCGGAATCGATCCTCAAGATCGCCTCGGACCTCAAGGCCTCGTCCCTCTCCTTCGCCGAGACGCTGGAGCAGGACCGGGACGTGGTCGCACGCGCGGGCCAGGGGCTCGACCGGAACGAGCGCGGGCTCGAGGCCGCGGCGCGGCGGATGGGGTTGCTGAGGAGGGTCACGGAGGGAAAGGGGTGGTTGGGGAGGATCATGCTGTATCTGTGGATCTATGGGTTGATGGCGGTTTTGGTGGTGGTTGTGTTTGGGTTGCCGAAGTTGAGGTTTTGAGAATGGAAAGGGCGGTTCACGGTGTGGAAGAGGGGTCTTGAGTTGCGTGTATGAGTTGGGATTATTGACTGCTAGGCAATGGAGAGGGGGCGGGTGCTGTGCGGATCTCAGCCGGTATGAGTAACGCTGGCAACTACGAGTACTGGTTATGAATGCTACGAATCCACGCCGTGTGGCCACCTTCCTCCGAGCTAGGCCTTGGTTCCCACGCCAAATGCATCGCATTGGAAAGGCCGTCCCGTCACGGCCCATCGCCATCCTTCAGCTGTCAAGAACCAAAGGTAATAGTCGCAGGTCCAGCTTGCATGGGGTTGAGCAGCGTCTTCCCGGAAGCTTTTGGTTCCGGTGCAAAGTACGGACTGGTCTGAGCGGGCGGCGTGGTATGGTCCGTGCTGGTATCCATCTCCACGTCTTCATCCGTCTGCTCGTTCTGCGGCGCTTCCTATGGCGCTTCAGAGGCCGTTGCAGACGGGTGGTGTTCTTGCTTGATTTTGGCCTCTGAGTTCGGCCCCTCTTGCTTGACACCCTGATTCATGATGTCCTGCTCTCCATCTTCTTCCGGCATGCGAGCAACCTCTTCGGCTTCCTGCTTGGCCATTTCATCCACATCCATGGCCACCGCAAGCGTCTCGTTGTTAGTAAGCGGCTGCTGCTGCTCCTCCTGTTCATGGTTCGGCTCGACGTTGTCTTGCGTCGCGATCAGTCGCTGGATAACGGCTGCAAACTGGACGTCCTTCTCGTCGGGCTCGGTCTTCACCTGAACCTGCTTCTTGGAAGCCGGCAGGGACGACGGCTTGCGCTGGCCGGACTCGGGGACGTAACCGACTGGTTTGCCGCCGGTCTGCAACGATATCTGTCAGCTCGTCCTTGCACTCTCTTCGGCTGTCGGACAGGTTGAAGTTAGAAACTCACGGGTGCCTTGTACTGGAACAGAGACTCGTCCAGGCTGATCTGGACGAGCCGGTCGTTCCACTCGATGCCCGTCTTCTTCAGGAAGAAGGACTTGAACTTCTCGTACTCTGTCCAGAACGCCTGGGGAGTCTCGCTCGGGCGGTGGTACTTGGGTTGAGAGTCCCGGGGCTTCTGGTAGAATTTGGCTGCGAACTGGTACAGGGGCGGCTTGGCGTTGGATTCGAAGATCTGCGGGCGTGTTAGTGTTTAAGCCGAAGTGGTTGTCTAGGAGGGAAGCACATACGTATAAAATGTACTTTTGCCCCTGCCAACCGGCCTCGGTGTCGTCTCTGGTGAGAGTGATCTCGTAGAAGAAGTTACTGGCGTCGGCGTAGACATGGTAGAGATCTTGTGATATGTGTAAGTGTCTTTGCAGTCGAAGTACGAGCAGACAAGAGGTGAACCTACTTGTATTGACAAACCGCTCAGCAAGCTCGTTTCCCTTGGCTAATTTGGCGACCTGGGATTCCTTCGCACGTTCGTTCTTGAGGACAGCATTAAGCGAATAGTCCTTTACCGGCAGCTTCTTGTCTCGGAAGAGAGAGTCCTCGAGCCAGTCCAGCGTCACAATCTTGCACTGCTTCACACCCAGCTTGGCAGCCTGCTTGACTGTGCTCTCGGGTCAGCGCATCTATCTGTTGATACGGAGAGCGGGTTGCTCACCCTTGAGGCTTTTGGCTTTGTACTCCTCCACCGTGCATATTAGATGAGTGGTCTGGTCGGACACCTCTTGCGTGTAGACGCCGCCGCGCCGACCCAGCCATCGAGCGATGTTGGCCTCGGTCCATTGGCCGCCCAGTGAGCATGCGGTGACAAGCCTTACATCTTGAAATATCTGCTTCTCGGCGCGTTTCTGAGGAGGCATGGTGCGGTAGAAGTGAAGCGATGGTGTCTACAGCTGAAGCGTGGGAAGAGGGACCTAGAAGACATAAGAGTCTTGGATAGAGAGCTACCAGTGAAGATTGTCGGAAGTAGGACGGCAACAAACGCAAGGGAGAAGAAGCCCGGAGGTATGCAAGTGAGGATAGCAGAGATTGTAATGGCAACGGTTACGGCAAAAAGGTTGGAGGAATAAGGCCTTGTACTAGGCCGCTCCTTCTGGAACGAAAGACGAAGGCGCAAAGACGGATTAGAGACCTGGGTAAAGAAGCTGGCTAATCCCAGACCGTAGTTTGTTGGGTAGAAGAACCTGTACTTCGAAGTGTTTGAGCTTTTAATATCCTCTATATGGGAAGGAAGCAACTACCGGACCGCCTTAGCAGCCTTGACAAACGCCCGAATCTTTTCCAAACTCTGCTTGCCATCCTCCTCCACCCCACTGCTCACGTCGACACCGACCACTCGGCTGGACAATAAGCCCAATGACTCCACTGACTCAGCAACATTGTCCGGATCCAGGCCGCCGGCCAAGATGACCCGCAAGTTCTCGTCCGCCTTGAGCTCCTTTGCCACAGCTGCGAAATCGAGCAGCTTGCCAGACCCAGCCCCCGAATCCAATAGGGGCAGGGCATGATGGCCTCGGAGCCCGATACCTGGCTGCCCGGGTTCGAACTTCTTGAGCACTGGCACAGGGATGAGACTGGCCCATTCCGCTGGTTCGTCACCGTGGAGCTGGACGAGGTCCAAATCGTAGCGCCGCTGCATCTCGAGGATTTCTTCCAGGGGCTGATCCTTGAAGACGCCGACCAGGAGCGGTCTCCTGCTCGAGATCGTCTGTGCGGAAAGAGCGAAAAAGTCCACTGCCCCCGAGGCTGGTTGCAAGCAAACCGTCGCCGCAGTGGTCGTGTGTTCGTGTACTGCTTTTGAAATCGCCAGTGCCGCTTCGTCGTCGACGAAACGTTTCGTACCCGGAACCAGGATCATGCCGATGAGGTCAGCACCAGCCTTGACAGCTTCGGCTGCTGCTTCGGCAGTCCTCGTCCCGCAAATCTTTGCTAGTAGACGTGGTGCAGGAGTATCTGACTGTTTCGGGGCAACACCAGCACAAAGCTCGTGAATAAAGACCGACGCGTCGGGGGCCCTCATTATCGCTTCGCCCACCAGAATGCCGTTGACACCATCCTTGATCGAGTCGAGTACATCCTGGTGGCTGCTGATACCGCTCAGGGCGCAGATGAATGTCTCCTTGGGCACCATGCTCCTGAGCCTACCGGTTGTGCCAAGGTCCACCTCGAAGCTCTCGAGATTGCGGTTGTTGACGCCGATAACCTTTGCCCCCAGCTTTACGGCGGTGGTCATCTCTTCCGCGTTCTGGACCTCGACGAGCGGCTCCATGCCTAGCGACAGGGAGTATTTGTAGAGCCGCTCGAGTGTTTCGGTATCCAGCATCTTGACAATAAGCAGAACGGTATCAGCACCGGCAAGTCTTGCTTCGAGGATCTGGTACTCCTCGAAGACGAATTCCTTCCTCAGGATCGCTGGCCTGTTGGGCATGGCGTTGAGAACTTGCCTGACGGCCCTCAGATCCTCGATGCTGCCCTTGAACCACTCCGGCTCCGTGAGAACGGAAATGACACTGGCTCCGGCAAGAGCGTACTTCCGAGCCTGAGTAGGTGCGTCCATCTCCAGCGCAAACACACCCTTGGAAGGGGATGCTCTTTTGATTTCTGCCATCAACGCAACGTCGAACGGCGATTTCCGTATCCGATCAAGGAACGATATCTGTGGGGGGGCAGCATTGAGCTTGTATGCAGCCTGCAGATCCTGGGGTCTTTGTGAGGGGATGAGCTTTTGTGCAGCTACTGCCTCCTTCCGGTGAGCGTATATTTGCTGGAGGATGTTGTTCTTCTTGCCCCCTGACGGCTTACTCACTCCGTTGGTGCCGTTTGTGGCGGCGGCCTTGTTCTGGTCCTCCGACCGAGATCCCTTCAGCTTGTCGTTCTCAGCCCAGGTGCCGTACTGGAGGTGGAGGAAGTTCTTGAACATCCGGCGTCCCTCGCCGGATAAGATGCTCTCCGGGTGAAACTGGACACCCTCGATGGCATACTCCTTGTGGCGCACACCCATGATGACGCCCTGAGATCCCGCCTTGTCGGTCCAGGACGACACCTCCAGACAGTTTGGCAGTGTGACATGCGTCCCTGCCAGGGAGTGGTATCTCGTTACCGGAAGATCCTGAGGGAGACCAGCATAGACACCCTTGGAGTCGTGCTTGAGAGGAGAGGTCTTGCCATGAAGAATCTCACCGGCGGAGCTGACATCGCCGCCGTAGACATCCAGAATGCATTGCTGGCCCATGCAGACGCCGAAGATGGGGATCTTCCCGGCGAAGTGCTTGATGGCATCCCGACTGATCCCAGAGTCGGTGGCAGGGTGACCCGGTCCGGGGCTGATCACCAGTTGAGTCGGCTTCTTGGCGATGAGTTCGTCCAGGGTGATCTTGTCGTTCCTGAAGACGGTAACCTTGGCACCCTCGAGGACGAGATACTGGTAGACGTTCCAAGTAAACGAGTCATAGTTGTCGATGAGGATAAGATTTGAGGCCGTAGGGACAGGCGGCGAAGGGTCCGGGTGGTGGGGTGAGTTGTCCATGATATCCGGTGAAGGCATCTTGAATACCAAGGTCGGATGACTCTTATTCCGTTTTAGCCTTGCTTTGGGTGTCTCTCAACCAGCGCCTCTCATGCAAAAACAAGAGCGTGCCTTCTTCCAGGGTCGCGGCTTCTGGATAGTATGGGAGATCGAGAGCTTTTAAGGAAAGACGTGAGACTCCAGCAGCCCGATGAGAGATGACTGTGCTGATGGTAAGATATCTTATTCACGTCTCAGATTGTAGATTGATTGGATTTACCATAAGCCTTTCTCTTTGTGGCAAGGCGTATCAACGCTTCCGAACCCGGGGTTGTGTGCTGCGGCGGGAATAAAGAAACCTCCCCTTGCAAGGGGAGCCATCCCCGCTAGGCTCTCATTGGACGATGCTATGGCAAGCTAAACAGGAGCTCCATCAAAAGTTTAAGGTTGCGGCTCGCCTTGTCTTTGGGTGTGAAAGCGCGTCTCCAACACCAAGCTGGATTTGATATTTACATGATTGCTCCGAGCTCAACGCCAGCCCTCCTCCATCGCCCATGTTTGCTAGAAGGAGAACAATCAACAGCTAGCAAGGATGCCTGCGTCATCCGACCGGACATACTTTCCTCCCCTCGAACAGTGCTTGACGGGCGAAAGCATTCTGATGTATGTATGGATAAGCTCGAAAGAAGTACAGGGATGGGAAGTCCAGCTGCTAACCGTCGTCATATCTTCTCAGATCTTGGAACCAGATTGCTTCGGCACTCAGCGATAGCTCTCCCGCCCGCACCAACAGCTCGGCCGTATCCGGCTTCCTCAGAGATGCACACGTCCACCAGCTCCTAAAGACACCGAGTCTTGTATTTGGGCCTCCATCCTCCCAGACGAAAGCTGCCTTCGAGACCAAGACTGCCGCCATAAATGTAACCCCAACCCCGACCGACAAGTATGACGTCAAGGTCATCAAGGAGGATGCGCTATGGCTGAGCAAGAATGCCACGGTGAACGAGGTGGATGCGCTGCGGATTGTGGTTGTCGAGCATCTGTCCCGGTCCAACAGCCACCTAACCGGGCCACTCTCAGCACAGGATGTGCTAAACGTGCAAGAGGCCGCGGGCGTCAGCAGCGCCCAGGCTTCGACCATCTTTGGGCCAATTGACGTCTCTGCTGCTCCGGATGCCGAGACGATATGGTCCGACTTTGAGAAGGAAGACAGCCGACGCGCAAGACTGGTTGCCACTCTCCTGTCAGAGCAGCGCTCGTTCATGGCGGCCTGTGATGCCTTCGTCGCCTTCTTGCTGCAGCAGAACCCTTCGTTTACCGAGCCCGAGACCACGGCCCTGCGGCGCGACGTGCTCAAGGCCGCGTTTAAGTCGCAAGACGGCGAGCGTGCCGGAGCCGATGCCCTGCAGCCGCTTGTCGCAGCTTACATCAACGTTCTCCCTCGGTGTCTTGGAAGTTATGAAACTATCAGCGAGAAGATGGAGGACAAATTCGTGAGCGGCGATCTCGCTGTTGCCGCCCTTGGATCTGGCTTGGCTGAGGCCACCCATGCCTTGAGCGTTGTCTTTCAGATACTCGACCAGTCATCCAATACCTTTGCAGCGCCCGATGTCGTTTCGCAGTGGTTCCAGTTCCTCGACGACTCCCGCTTCCTGAGCATGGTCAGCGAGACCGACGATAGCATAGCAGAGCTAATCCCGCCTCTGTGCAGTTTGGTCTGTGCAATCACGCTGACGGTTCTGAACACGGATCGGGCTGTCAACCTCCTGGATCAGGAAGTCGAGTTGGAAGATGGAGAGGATTCATACCTCCGTTCGCCTGATATCCTGAGCTCGATACACAACACAATCATGGCCGCCGCGTCCTTGGGTATCATCGCGGCCACACCGGTCATGTTTGCCTGGAGCATCATTCTCCAGCGCATGTCTGCCGGCTACCAGGAACGTGCTGAACGGCGAGATCTCCTCCAGAACCAGCGAGCACAAGATGGGTTTGAGCTGGAAAATGTTCGTCCCAGTGGCGCCAGGAGAAACTCAGCCGGAAGCATCGTTTCGATCGAGAAATCACCCTACGACATTTTTCTCATCAACTCCCAGCTTGACCGCGATTTTCAGGGCGTCGAGCTCCTCGCCCAGGCGGCTACCTCCAGGGGGCTCGTGTACGACGTGATCATGGATATAGCCAGCTGCGCTGGAAGCAACGAGCAAGCCGCCTTTGCGCCGACCGTGGGTTCGGAGATCAGCCTGGTCATGGTGCGGTTGCTTAAGACCAGCTTCCCTTATGTAGGGTACCAGGCCGAACCGGTGACGGCCCTGCTCTCACTCTTGTCTGGTCAACGGTCGTACTGGGACCTTCCCGCGGATGTGTCAATCTCCCCTGAGCAGCAGGTTGCCGCTGTTGCTCTGAAGGATACCGAGCTGCTGAATACGTACATCATTGAGTCGCTGAACAGGTACCCTTACGAGTTCCTCCCTTTTACGAGCTACTGCAAGGCTCTGTCTACCTGTCTCTGCACGGATGACCGGTCTGATCTGTTGCTCAACTTCCTCCAGAAGACGCCGACCCTGACCATTGCGTTTGGCGCTGACTGGAATGACTACGAGCTTGCCCAGGAAGAGGAGAACTCCAACACCATGAGGCTGGTCGAGGATCTACCCTTATTTGCTCCGACATCCACCTCCAGGCGCCGCTCACCGGCCGAGCAGCAATTTGTCGTTCCGGCCGGCACATTGGGTCGATTTGTCACGGATAGTGGAAAGATCGCGCTTCTCGAGTTCGAACATTCCACTCTCGCACTGCTCGGCAAACGGCTCGAAGTCAACTTGACGCCAGAGATATATCATGCCGCTCTTGGTATACTTCAACCGGAAGAGGTCGCAGAGTCGATAAACCTTCTCGCGACTGTCCTCAGAGCTACGGCGCTGCGATATGAGGGGCTCGGGACGGGCCACGCAACGGAAGCCGGGCTGAGTCTTATACAGGAGGCGAGTAAGAATCTGCCCCGGACCAAAGACATCATCAGCGTCATCTCCGATATCTTGGACAACTATGTCCAGGCCGACCTGATGAGCTCGGATGGGGCGGAAATCTCCATCATGTCGGCATGCTTGAGGTTTTTGCACGCAGCCCTTCCGCTCGCTCCTGGCCGTATATGGTCGTACATGGCTAGATGCGAGCTACTCTACTCCGAGTCTCGGTCTGGACGTCTGTCTGCACTTACTGGCGCCCTCGACATGCTGTCTGAACGGTTTGAGCTGCTTCAATCGAGCGTCAACCTCTTTGATGGCCTGGTCAAGAGCGCCATGGCCAGCATCGTGCAGCGCAAGTCCGGCATTAAAACGACGAGCAGGCAACAGACCGACGAAAGCACGTGGTTAGGTACCTCGGACAAGATCGTGGGCCGGGTTTGTCTGTCGATTGCCCAGACGTCAGTTGACATCTTCGAGAATTCGGCAACATGGCGATTCTCGCCTGAGATCCATCGCAGCATTCTTGTCCGGGACGTGGTGACAGTCATGGATGACCTCGTCGCATTTGCCTTCAGTATGGGCACACCGGAGACCCCCGGCGGGCTGACGTCGTTCCTCTCTCCTGCCGCCAAGTTCATTGTCGAGAGCTTTCTAATTCCTCCCTCATCCGGATCCTTGAGGTTCCAGCCGCTGCTATCGACACTCCTAGTCGCTCTCCAAATTCCTGACACATTCCTGTACCCGCAACGGGCCAAGATAATATCAGAGAGGCTTAACAAAGCCCTGGGCTTTGGGTCGACACTGTTGAAAGCCGCAGACTACCTGGATCAACCGTCGACGGCCCTGCAGACGCACCTGTTCAAGGTCTCGTCGCTGATGGCGCGTTTGTACGCAGCCCGCGACCGGTTCAAGCTACCTTGTCTGTCACTACTCGGCGCGCTAGTCGAGAACGCTGGAAAAGGAACCAGCGAGCCGCCTTCCCTCCTTGGATACCTCGGCCCGCAGGTGTCTCGATCGTTCATCCACATTCTCTCCAGGCTGGACAAGCACTATGACCGGCCTGCTATGGTATCGGGGATATGGAAGTTCTTCGCCGTCATCATGCGAAACCGGCAGCAGTGGATGGCGAACTGTCTCCTGACCGGCAAGACACCTCGAGAAGCCTTGCAGGGCGATGGCAAGATGGCCAAGATATCGCCAGACTCGGTTCTGCACATAGCACTGGAGAAGCTGAAGTCTATTTCCTCCTTATCGAGTGAAGAGGCTCTGGTCATACTAGACTTCTTCACCTCTGCGCAAAATTACTGGCCGTGGACCATCTTCGCCATGCAAAGGCACGAAGGTTCCTTTTTGACGGAACTGCGCCGCTACGTCCACGACCTCAAGTCGCCTTCAGTCGTTGCCAAGACAGATCCCAAGGAGGCCGCGTTCCAGGCCCGGATCGCTGCCTACATCGCGGAGACATTCGCAATGCAGCTCTACCATATGCGGCAGATGCGCCACGAGGAGACGTTTGCGAAGGAAGTGGTCAATGATTTGGACTACTTCCTGCGCGACGGCGTGCAGATTTCCGGCTACAACAAGTCGCTGCATGTCAACTTTGCAAAGAACTTCAAGAGCCGATATGCGGGCTGTTCGCTGGACGACTTCAAAGCGACGACTCTGGTGCGACACGATCTAGGGTCGCGGTACTACTATGCGCTCGACTACGCTGACGCCATGTTGAGCTTCGATGGCGGCTGGATCGGGCCCCGACAGAACGGCTTTCGGCATGAGATGGAGACGGCGAACCTGAACCTGTCTCTGGTCGATGCCCAGATAGTGAGTTTCTCCGCATCTGGAGCACTTTGTGTTCCACAGCTAACCGTGACAGGCCCTCTTCCACGCCTGGGAGTATCTGCTTCTCGAGCTCAGTGTCTGCAAGGGGGTGCCAATGTTCAACCTCGCAAAGCAGATGCTTCAGGTAGCCGACAAGTGCTTGGACTCGAACCAAACAAGCCAAGCACCAGAGGCTATCTTTGCCCGTATCAGCCAGTCGCGGGCCAACCTCTGCCTGTCGCTGCTGCAGCGCGTAGCGGACCGTGGTTATCTGCCAAAAGACATCTCGCAACTGCTGATGACGGTAGCCTCGACGATCACCGGCGTCGAGAACCCGTACGGCGAGGAGCAAGTGGACTACTTCCGGACACTGCTCAAGATCCTCTACGTCGTGCTGCGCGGGTCAGCCCACTCAGACAACTTCGAGTCCGATTCCCCCTCCAGCGCCAAGGCGGACGGCCACGAGACCTCCGTGGCTATCACCCAACTGGTCCTCAACATACTCGACCGTGTCGTGGCCCAAGGCTTCCGCACCCTCGTCACCCTCGTCCACGAATCCAACACCTCCACAACCCCCGAGGACATCGCCCTGATAAACGCCATCCTCCAGGCCTGCCTCAGCATCCCAGGCATGGACCAGTGCCAGACCCAAATCCTCAACATCATGGCCTCCCACGACGTCTTCCACGTCGCCACCTCCCTCTTCTCCTGGGCCGACAAGCTAGCCGACAGAGGCGACCCCGTCTACGGCGAGCTGTCCCTCCTCTTCCTCCTCGAACTCTCCGCCCTCCCCGCAGTCGCCGAGCAGCTCGCCTGCGACGGCCTCCTCAGCAACATCACCTCGGCCCCGCTCGCAGGCTTCATGCGCCGCCCGACGGTATCCCCCTTCAGCGACAACGCCGGCGCGGCGCGCTGCTACGGCATCTGGGCCAAGGCCGTGCTGCCGCTCCTCCTCAACGTCCTCGGCTCCCTGGGCGCCACCATCGCGCCCGAGGTGGCCTTCGTGCTGAACCAGTTTCCCGGCCTGATGCGGTCGGCGGTCGAGCGCTTCGAGGCGCCCGGCATATCGCGCACCGCCGCCGCGAGGGAAGCGCCGCGGTTCGTTACGCTGTTGGCCGTGTCCGAGGTGCATTCGCTCGCGCTCCTGACCAGGGTGCTGGCGGTGCTGAGGGCGAATAATGGGCGGGATATACCCGAGGTGCCGTTTGAGGCCGGGGCGTTGCTGGAGAATGTCGAGTTCTGGCTGAGCAGTCGCAAGGTGCTGAGGGAGAGGCTGATGCCGCTTAGTCCGCGGGAGGCCGAGTGGCGGGCCATGAAAGCGAGTGAGGGGAGCGGGTGCGAGAATAAGCTGGAGGAGAAAGTTGTGCTGCAGTTAGCCGGGGTGAGGGATGTGCTTGGGGAGGGGGTCGAGTAGAGTAGACGAGGAGAGACGACTGGATAGAGAAAAGGGAGGTGGATGGTTCTGGCGTCATTGGACCGTTCTGCTTTGGGCTGAAGTGGTCTTGGTATCCGTTGGATACAGACAACCGACTGGGCGTAGGTATGTACCCGGTAGTTAGTTGTACAGGGGAAATGCAAGCGGCAGCATCGCGAAATCGACAATGCTAGATGTGCCCCTTTCATGAGTTGAATTCCCCAGATGTCCGGCCTTTGTATACCGTGACTGAAGTCTATCCATCCCATATGTATCCATAATTTTACACAGGGCAGCTGTCACGAAGACGCTGCCCACATAAGCTGAGGTACAATGCCTCAGATCGCCTTGCACTTCGGCACATTGTACACGCCTGGCGCGCCAGGCTCAACGACACTCCCTCCCCCGGGTTGATGAACCTATTCGAGGCATAGTATTTTGGAGGACCTGAACGATGTTCCAACCCCGTCTCCCAGCCCATACCTCAACCACGCCTTCCATTGTCTCTGTTCCCCCTCTCGCATTACATCTACCGCCCTCCCTGCTGCTGCTGCTGCTGCATGGCGGCGCTCTGCTCGGCGAACCGCTCCGAGAGGCGCCCCGTGGCGGCGAAGTTCTTGGCCACGCACCGCTGCAGGCAGCCCGTCTCGCGGCCGGAGAGGGCCTTGCTGGTGAAGTCGTCGACGCAGGGGACGAAGCAGCCGTCTACCATCGTGTTGAACATCTGTGTCTGTTAGCGAGGTTCTGAAGGCGTAATGTGTCGGGGGAGATGGAGAAGGGGGAATGAAGGAAGAAGGAAAAGGTAAGCGTACGCCCATGAACTCCTTCACCTGGCGCTTTTGGAGGCGCTGCTCGAGCTCGCGGTTCTCGGCTTGCGTGAGTCTGGAAGGATTTGTTAGCGGTTGTTGTTCCGAGGCAGGTGTGAGGATCGAGAGAATCGTACCCGTCCATTGTGATATGTGTCGGGTGTGTGGTGGTAGAGAGGTAGGTATTGGGCCTGGTTGAGATGGTTGTCGTCTCGTCTGGCCTCAAGATTGACCTTTCTCCAGCTTCAGCACGGCGATAGCGATAACGACTGGGATGAGCCTGAAAATTGGGATGACGTCTGATTGGCCGGTTGTCCCAGCTGCCGGCTTGCATGCTCATCACGTGCAGACGCAAGTGTGCATACGCGTTGCTGGTGTTGCTGGAATAAAACCACTGTGCCCGCCCCGTTTCGGCACGTTCCCAACCGGTAGGTGAGGTACATGGGTGGAGCAATTACCAATTGACGTCTTGAGCCAGAATAAAAATTGCCTTTTTGCCCTTCCGAGCTCGGAAAGTTCGAACCGCCAATATGTTGACCAGAGTCGAAAGGATACATCACACACGAGAGAGAGCCAGGAATCTCTGTCGCGTCCGACGCCCGAACACCTAGCCCCTTCCGCGATCAAGCATCCCCCCTCCGAAACCCAGACACGATGTGCGGCGTTGCCGGCGTGTTGGTCCGTCTCGACCCCTCCCCCGCGGTCTCAAGGCCCTTCGATGAAGCGCACCGCTGACACGCCTTTGACAGTTGGGCGATAGCAAGGCCACTACAGCTGCTGTTGATCTCCATGAATCGCTATACTACCTTCAACATGTCAGTTGCCCTGTCATTAGTTTCCGACTGCCTCCCGCCGACGTTGCCGAAGTCCCCGCGACTGTCCTACCGGATGAAGTTGGCTTTTCGGCGCAATGCTAACAACACGGCAGCGAGGACAAGATGCCGCGGGCATTGCGGTGTGTCAGGGTGGTAGGGTCTACCAGTGCAAGGGCAATGGGATGGCCGCGTCGGTCTTCGAGAACGGAGCCAAGATCGCATCGCTCCCGGGCTTCCAGGGAATTGCGCACCTGAGATACCCGACGGCTGGAACATCATCCGCGTACGTGTCATCCAGACGGGCTTTGCTCCAAGTCCAGAGGAGAAGTCTATACGACCCCTTTGCTTACATTGCCGACCCAACAGCGAGGAAGCCCAGCCCTTCTACGTCAACTCCCCGTTCGGCCTATCTATGAGCGTCAACGGTAACCTCGTGAACTCTGAAGAGCTCACCAGCTTCTTGGATCGCCAGGCCCGCCGCCATGTCAACACCGACTCTGACTCGGAGCTCCTGTACGTTCAACCTCCCTCCCTTGACAAGCAGATCTCACGACACCCCAAACTTTCTGCTAACCATGGATCTGTAGGCTTAACGTCTTTGCCCACGCTCTGAACGAACTCGGCAAGAACCGAGCCAACGTAGACGACGTATTCACTGCGCTGCGTGAGGTCTACACGAGGTGCGAAGGCGCCTTCGCGTGCACGGCGATGATTGCGGGCTTCGGAATTCTCGGGTTTCGGTAAGCGACTTGCTACACGTAGCCCCTGGGCTTCATGTATCCTAACCAAACCGCCTTGTCCAGGGACGCAAATGGTATCCGACCTCTGTGCCTCGGTTCTCGACCTTCTGAAACGCTCGGAGGAGCTACGGATTACTTCCTAGCGTCGGAATCCGTTGCCCTCACGCAGCTCGGATTCGGTAATATCGTGGACATCCTGCCCGGTCAGGCTGTTTTCATCCAGAAAGGGGGTGCGGTGCAGTTTTGCCAAATTGTCGAGCAGAAGTCCTACGCTCCCGACATCTTTGAGTTCTTCTATTTTGCTCGGCCCGACACCTATATGGACGGAATATCCGTACATCGCAGTCGACAGATTATGGGGCGCAAGTTGGCGGAGAAGATGAAGCGGACTTTGACCGAACAAGCGATCCGTGAGATCGACGTCAGTGAGTGCTCCGGAACCCATATGATGCCTCTGAGCGGCATAACCGAGTACTAACACACTCTCTAGTCGTCCCAGTTCCGGAGGTTAGCACTTCTCCGTCTCCTGCCTAAGGCAAACTCTCCAGGACATGAGTAAAGCACTAACACATTCTGACAAACAGACGAGCAGTACCTCAGCAGCTGTCCTTGCACAGGAGCTAGAGAAACCCTTCTCCAACGCCTTCGTAAAGTGCCGTTACATCCACCGCACTTTTATCCTCTCCGGCCAAAGGGCGCGACAGAGTGCTGTCCGTCGGAAGCTCTCACCGATTGCTTCCGAGTTCAAAGGGAAAGTGGTGTGCATCGTGGACGATTCCCTAGTAAGAGGGACTACTTCGCGCGAAATTGTACGTGTCTTCGTCCCAACCAAGAATGCCCGTCAAGACGGAGGGAGATATAATCTTGGGCCTCTAGACCTGACCTGGGAAGAACCTGACTAACCTCCTCTTCTCCAGGTTCATATGGCCAAGGAATCCGGCGCTACCCGTGTCCTCTTCGTTTCCTGCAGCCCAGAGGTCATCCACCCTCACGTGGTAAGTGTCAATGTTTCCTTCCATATTGTTCCTGTGCCTGCTTTCTCATCCGGCATCGCTAACTTACTCTTCTCCAGTACGGCATCGATCTCGCCGACCCAGCCGGTATAGTTGACACCACCCCCCCCCGCCCCCAAATTTGCTGGTACACTACTGACTCAACGAATTCAAGAGCTCATCGCGCGCGAGAAGACGCCCCAACAAGTGGCCAGCCTCATCCACGCCGACGAGCTCGTGTACCAGGACCTCGCGGACCTCAAGGCCGCGTGCATGGAGGCCGCCAGCGGCGAGACCAAAGTCACGGACTTCGAGGTCGGCGTGTTCTCCGGCCACTATCAGACGCCAGTGCCTCGGTGCTATTTCGAGAACGGGACCAGGGCTGCGGGAACAGGCGCCGCGGCTGCCGCGAACGGAGAGGGGCCCGGCGACGCAATGTTGGTTGCGAGCAGCAGCTCTGCGGGTATGGCCGGGACGAGGAATGGTAAAGTGAAGCCGAGGACGACGGAAATGATTGATAGGGCTATTTGAGAGTCCGCCGTCTCGTTGACTAGGTAGACTAGATCTCTTGTACCTCTCATAGAGCAGTCTGCTGTAGAAGGTTCACTATTGCTGTTTCCGCTTGATGGTCTTCCTCCTGTCTCCCCGTAGCAGTACTTTCGCAGCCTCGTCATGTCCAGCTTCACAACTTTCTCGCGTCAAGCGTCCGGACCTCACACAGTATACCTCGAATGATCTCGTCAAAATGTCCTACGATGTCTTCTTGCCTAGAGGTATCGGCGCGTTTTGCTGGCCGCTGCCTTGCATATGTGATTGCGCGTCCGATCTCGTATTCCAGGAGGACGCATCGGGCTTCTTCGGGGCGAGCACAGATATGTATGTACGTATACGTAGCTGCAGTTTCCTCGGCAGCTACCGAAGATCTGCTGTTTCCGGGGTGTTTTGGGGGGGGGGGGGACGTTGCGCTAAGACACGGCAGGCGCTGTGTCTCCAATCAGGTAGTCATTGGAGAAAAGCTGTGCATGATCTGAGACACTGGTCGACACGTGCGGTTACGAATTAGGGACCCGATGGGCTTGATCTGAAAGGGCAAAAAAGCGGTTCGTGATCAGCAGCTCTTCAGTGGCGCACGAGGCACGATGTGTGTGGCTTCGGATGACGAGGCTTTTGCCTTCGAAAGCTTGCTTTGTGACGGCCGGGGGACCAGTCAGATCCTCAGGTTCTATATTTGGAACGGTCATGATGGCTTCCCCCCGGGAAAGATCGGCGGGGATAAGGTATTGTAGTGGTGTATCTGCCGACCACAACGTATTATTTTGCTGCCTGTCATGGCAGCTTTGGATGTTGCTGTTGGTGTTTTCTGATACTCAGACAAGATGCCCTGTATGGCCACTGTAGAGGCGCCGCTGTAAGTGCAGCGAGGTGTGCTCCATAATAACGTTATTTTGCACCAGGGTAAGGTGAGGTAGCGCTGTGACTCTCGAACTGTCAGGTCACTCCAGATGATGCATGGTTTGGACTGTGCCTCCTGTCTCGCCCGGTGAGATCCGTCTAGGCAATCAACGGAAACTCCATGTGCGTGGAAGAGAAGATATTCCAAGCAGAGGATCACTAAGTATTCGGGACTAGTGCGCTCTCCGCCACGCCGCCTTGTAGTCGTCCGAAGCGGACAGCGATTCGGGTTGCCAAGCCTGTCTCTGGGTTGCCCGACTCGCAGCCCTACCGGGACTTTCCCGAACGGAAGGTCCTTGAGCGTCTGAAATGGCTGCCCGCTGTTGCTCATGGTCGTCATAGTTCCTCTAAGGTGGGCTTCTGGTAAGATGTTGTATGTTCTGGCTACCAGTCCATGCGCGCTGCCCTCGGACAGCTTGGTGCCTCTGCCAGATCCCGGTCTGGTGAGCCCCTCGTCATCTGTAGATAAGCAATAAAGGCTGAGCGTGTTCCCTGACGATAGCTGACTGCCGCTGGGGCGTGTTGGGACCGTTCCTGCGCTATAAGGTCAGGGCTTGAGCAATGCGAAAAGGGTAATGACATACAAGCCTAAGCCTGGTGCACTGAAGATATTGGCTGTGCGGATACTGTGTAGCTGCCGCTTGGGCCAGAGCAACCACCCCTGTATCTTTGGCCAAAGCCAAGCCCTTCAGCCATGTCACCTGGGAGACTGTCTGTTGGTTCACCGATGGACGAATAGTCCCCTAAGTTAGGTACCTATTTCATACCTCACTGTCGCACGGTCGGACTGAACTTCTCGGGATGAGCTAGCTAATTCTCATTTTCAAAACATCCGCAGTCTCTATAAGGCCATCTGCAGAGACAGCTGGATGTAACAGGGATCGAGTGCGCCGCTCGCGTCGGTCTTGAGCGGCGCTGCATTGTTGTTGATCAGCCCTTGGCTTTCATTGTCGTGCAAAATCGCTCTTGCTCTGTTGGTGCCCAGGTTGCATTAGCGCAATACTGTTGCGGACGAGGTTCCTTCCCAACCAAATATTAAGGTACCTTTGCAATAAGTAGCAATAGGGTTGCGAGATAGATACCTCCGGAACAGGATATCGACTTTGACCACTGCCCGAATTGCTTGTTTGGTTGCCTGCTGGGGTTTGTTGGCTGTTACGTAGGTACTTGCTGGTTGCATCTACCTGGAGGCCAACCTGCAGTTGCGCGCGCCCACCATCCGCCAGCAGCCCAGTCCTAAAATCGATTCATTCATCAAACCGACGCAGACACTACCTACCACGGCGCACAGCACACTTCTAGACCGACTCCGCTTTCCATCCACCAGTTCCCACTTCCACCTTCGACCCTCTGCCCAACATCGCGCTCTGCCACAAACATTTACCTCTCTGCACTTGTTGGTCGCCCTGACAGGTTACATATCGACGAAGACGAAACGGCGGTGCAGAGGCGATCGCTCCTCGACGACCTCAACCTGGCAACAGCCCGTCGCCCGTCGCGCCGTCATTCTCCACAATGACGTCCGCCGCTCCAGTGACAACTGCTGCTCAGACTAGCAACAACCCGCAACAACAGCAGCAGCATGCCAAGCAGCCCTACCAGCAACCGATGTCGCAGCCACAGGCACCGGCACAAGCACAGGGCCAGACTGCCGTCCAAGCATCGTCGCCGCCTAGCAAACGAGATCTGAGGACCTGGTGGAAGAACTTCAAGATACCCTCCAAGCATCAAGAGGCTCAAGGTACTTCAGCCCTGTCCGCGTCCGCTAGTCCCCGCAGATCAGCACCTTTCTTTGTCGAGCACTTTGGCGGTCAATCAGATGGCGATCCCAGGCCACGTCGCGACCGGCAGTCTCGGGGCGGAAGGGCGCCAGAGACATCGGATACGCATCGCCATATACCGCAAGCGAGTGTAGAGGAGGACTCGTCTCCGACAGAGCACGGCTCCCGGCCACGCCAGCTTGAGAGATCTGTCCATATCCTCAGCTGGCTGTTCGGCTGCTGCACACTATGCCCCAGCTACGTCAAGCTTTACTCAAGGTCTGACCTAACACTCGCAGAACCGAAACCCCAAGGCATCTTCGGCGTTCCCTTACGACAGAGCATCACGTACGCCAATGTCGCGATATCGCTGATCGACGAGAACGGAAAGAGCTATATTTACGGCTATGTTCCGATCGTGGTAGCGAAATGCGGCGTCTTCCTGAAGGAGAAGGGTACGTTCAAAATCCTGAATGCGGAATTGGCACCCGTCGAGGGGCAACTGCGCACGTCTTGGACGGGGAGCTGTTGATGGACTAACACGTCTTCTAGCGACGCACATCGAGGGCATCTTCCGCCTCAGCGGGTCCGAGAAGCGCATCAAGGAGCTCAAGACCATCTTCGACTCGCCCGACAGATATGGAAAGGGGCTGGTATGGGACGGCTATACGGTCCACGATGCAGCCAATGTGCTTAGACGATACCTCAACGATCTCCCCGAACCGGTGGTACCCCTCGACCTGTATGAGAAGTTCCGCGAACCGCTAAGGGGGGCTACAAGGCAGGCCGCAGGCGATGCGGAAGGGCCTCAGTTTGTCGAGAACTTTGACATTAACGGTGCCATCGCCAAATACCAGCAGCTCATAACCGAGCTGCCTCCGCTGAATCGCCAGCTTCTGCTTTACCTCCTCGATCTGCTCGCCGTCTTTGCCGCCAAGTCGGACGAGAACAGGATGAACTCGCAAAACCTGGCGGCAATCTTCCAGCCGGGAATGCTTTCGCACCCCGCCCACGCCATGGCCCCCGAAGAGTATCGCCTCAATCAATGCGTCATAATATTCCTCATCGAGAACCAAGATCACTTCCTCATCGGAATGCAAGGCACGGCAGCCGACGAGAAGACGGTGCGCGAGGTGCAGAAGGGAACAGCGCCCGTCGCCAATGCCCCTACGACGCCCGACCCCAAGAGACTGAGCATACACCGTTCTGTGTCGAACGCCAGTGTAGGGGCGGAGAGCGTTGCCAAGGAGGGCATGATCCGGCGGAACAAGTCAGTGTCTTCGCGGCATTCGCGGCAGTCAAACGGTGGCCGGAGTCCTGGGAGTCCCGCCATCTCCACAACCCCTACCGGAGGCGGCCTGGGACGGAGCAACACTGTGCCATCTAAGAAATCGCCAGGGCTCTCGTCTGGGAGGTTTCAGAACCGACACGACCCGTCGTCCACCCCCATCGCACCGCTGACACCGGTCACTCCTCATCATGTCGCTGCTGCGCCGCATCCCCCGCCTGCAGTTGTCGAGGAAGTCGCCACGCCGCCCGCGGGAGCACCATCAGGTCAACAGAACAAGCTTCCTCCAGGCCCATCAACATTAGCGGCGGACAAGCCGGAACCCGTAGGCCTCTTAGATCCAAGCGCAGCGGGTGCTACCACGCCCTCTCGTGAGCGGCCACTGCAGAGCCTGTTCCAAAGGTCACCGACAGGTGAGAGCGAAAGACGCGCACCAAACAAGCTTAGGAAGAAGAAGCTACCGGGAAGCGCCAATCCTAGTGCGCACAGCTCGACCACGTCTCTTCCTCGCTCAGGCACCGCGTCACCAACCGTCGAGGCCCACAATCCCCTTGACTTCCCTCATTCCCCGCTAGCGACGGCGTCGCCCGCTGTCGAAGCAGCTACACAGCGGTTGGCGGCTGATAGCACCTCGGAACTGACTCCGAGAGCATCCCAGGCGCCGTCGAGCAATACGCTGCACCCAGAAAGCGCAGCAGATCTCGGCCTGAGGCACCAAAAGTCACCGCCGACATCGCTGCACAGCTCGTTCAACGAGGGCTCGGATATCGACCAGCCGGACGAACAGCAAGGGGCCACGGCGGGCCAGCAACAGGAGGAGAAGGAGAGGAAAAGACGATGGCGGCTCTCAAGGAAGAAAGAGGACGGGCCAGCGTCCAATCCAGCGCTGTCGACGTCACCGCGCAAGACGCTCGGTGCCAACCTGAACGCTGATGTGAGCACGAGTTCTGTAGGGAGCAGCGGTATGGACAAGCCTCGACGGAGCTTCACTGGCGAGTCGTCAAATCCAGCTCTGACGAGCACGGATGCGCTGTCGAATCCGTCTATCACCGGGACGGACAGCAGGGAGGGGAGGGAAGAGTCCGGCAGGGGCCTCACGGGCTGGATTAAGAACAAGTACCGGGAGGCCAAAGAGACGGCTGAGCAGAGGCGAAACAAGAGCCCGCCGGGGGACAGACCAAATACAAACACGCTGGGCACGAATGTGCTGCCGACAAGAGGGAAGAGCTTGGACATATCGAGGGCGGCGGAAGATGTGAATAAGCCGCAGCAACCGCAAGAGTCCAAGGGCGAGCAATGATGACATGTCAGGATAAAACGGGTTGGACTTTCAGATGGGGAGACACCCCGTCTTTGGCTCTATTTACACGAGGGGTTATGCGATGTTACACAGGCCGCCAACATGGATCAGGCAGGCCTTTCTTTTCTGTTGTTGGGTCGGCCGTTTCAGGACACAACGATCCTTGGGTGGAACGTTTTTACTTTGGGCATATTCTAGCGTTTCCAAAGATCTCTATAATGCGAGTGAAGGTTTCTTCTCGTTGTTTTATCTTCCTGGTCGGGCTTGGTCTGAATGACGGTGGCATCGCATCTATGGAGGCCCGTTTGCCCTCTCTCGTTGAATAGGGAGAGTTCGACATCACGGTCTAGTGACATGAACAGAAGTCATGGAGTCTGGTGTGTCTTTAGCTGGTTGTTCACTCACTGCTGTTATGCAGCCAGCAGTTCGCTTCCCGTGTGATTGGCGTCGTCTACATACATGGTGTTGCCAAGTGGCCTCCTGGAACCTGTGTTGACTTGCCAGCAAGCCATGTTCATCACATCTCATCGCTTGACATGGTGAGCAACCTTTTATCAACCATTTCAAGCGGAAGCCGCCAGCCGGAGCTTATCTAGATGGGATAATACCATGCTAGTAGCAGGTTGAGGGTTGTTTCGGACGGGTGACGTCCCGTGTCGAAGCTGTCCTGACCTGTCTCTCACCTCGTCCTCACCTCACCACCACGACCACGTTTCCCCTTCCTGTTCTTCTCACCCAGCCCCCTTCCTCACAAGCCCTAATCTTGCTATTGTTCACATTTCGTCTATTGCCCTATTGAACACACTAGCTCACGAAATCGTGCAATAGACATGCCACATCAATGATAACACATCATCACCATGCCAGGAGTGCTCGGCCAGCACACCCAGCCTATTGTCCGCTCAGCTCGCATCGAGCAATTGCATCGACACACCATTGAGCACTGACCAGACACCGTCTAGTCAATTGAATCGACGCTGCTATTGTTCACCCCTGGAAGCAACCATCTCAACGTCCTTGAGCACATAAATGCCCAGCTCATCCCTCCTCGTTTCTGCTTCCATTCTACTGTTTTCATCTCAGTTTCGGACGAGAAGCTCAAATGTTTACATTGATCGTCGATCATTACCCGGCTTTCCCCTGACTCTATTCCAACCGCAGACAACGCACACATACATACCTTACCTTTTTCAACATCGCAACCATGGTTCGCAAGACTAACAACTCGATCCCTGTCGCCTTTGACGAGTCGGCTTACGCAACCCCTATGGATCACCGCGATGCTTCCCTCGATTCGGAGCCGGCCGCTAAGTCCACCTCCAGCAAGAATCATGTCAAGAAGGCTCCGGCCAAGAACACCCCTGCCAAGACGCCTTCGGTCGACAAGACTTCCATCAGCAAGACCTCTGCCAAGGCCGCTGTCAACAAGACTTCCATCAGCAAGTCTCCTGCCAAGTCGACAACTGTCAATGCTGCTGTCAACAAGGGTTCTACCAAGCCGACGGCTACCAAGCCCACTGCTACTAACTCCGCTCCAATCAAGAAGTTCTCCAAGGCGACAGGCAGGGAGATCGCACCATGGGCCGCCCAGAAGATCCGCAAGAAGACGGCCAAGTCGGGAGATATCGCTGATAACAACGACTTCGCGCTTTGGCTGAAAGAACAGGACTCGGATGATGACGACGAGCCCAACAAGCCAGCACCCGCATACCAGACCACCAAGCCGACTCCCAGCAAGGAAATGCGCTCTTCCCCTTCTTTCCGCGAGGCCAGTGTCTCGGCGCCGGTCAAGTCTCGGGATATCTCTAACCTGACAGCCCCTTCTGCTACCCCGGAGAAGGCCACCGCCAAGCACACACAGGCCAAGAAGGCTCTGACGCCGAAGCCTCCTGTCAAGACTGCCTCGGACAAGACTCAGGTCGACAAGACTCAGGCTAGCAAGACTCTTGGTCCCATGACTCCAGCCAAGACTGCGATGAGCAAGACTCAGGCCAGCAAGACTCAGGCCAGCAAGACTCCAGTCCCCACGACACCAGCCAAGACTTCGACGACCAAGTCTCAGGCCACCAGGGCTCCAGTCACCAAGACATCAACCGGCAAGCCGTCCAAGGCGACTGGCAGGGAGCCTGCCCCCTGGACCGCGACCAAGATTCGCAAGAGACCGGCCAAGACCTCCGATGACACCTTCAACCGCATGCTGCCGCAGCAGCAGGACTCGGATGACGAGGACGCAACTCCCAAGAACAAGACCCGTCTCGAGCAGCATGGTGTCACCGACAACGCGCCGATGACCCCTCCCTGCACCCCGCAGGATAGTGCTAACAAATCCAAGCAGGTTGCCAGCACCAAGGCAACTTCCAAGCATGAAAAGGGTCCCACAAAGGCCCTGCCGCCTCTTATCACCCCGGAGAAGACTCCAGGCAAGCCAACTCAGGCTAAGAAGGCTTCTTCCCAAACGCCCTCTCCAGTCAAGGACACCTTCCGGGTGACCAAAACGAAGGCGCCTAAGAAGGCAGCCACAGCTAGCAAGGCCGCAGTCCAGTCCGAGAACAGGAAGCCAGCCAAGTCCACGGCCACCAAGAAAGACGAGACGAAGACAGCACCCGTCAAGGTCGACAGTGTCATCTCAGGTAAGAACATCAGTCTGCCCTCTGTCGAGCACAATGCCATCCTGGGAGACGACAGCGTCCCGGCTTCCGTCCAGGATGATGTTGTCATGGCAGGTATCGACAGTTCTCTGGCATCCATCGAGCAGGATGTCAACCCGGTGGTGCCGGACACCGTCGCACCCTCTGTCGAAGAGGATGTCACCATGGCAGGTCCCGACAGCATCTTGTCCTCTGTCAGGCACAATGCCATTCCGGATCCAGACATTGCCCTGCCCTCCGTCGAGAACGATGTTTCCATCAGCGCCGAGACGGCTGACTTCGCCCATGGTCACGACACTCCGATGGCGACCGAACATGAGGCGACTGCAGTCAGTGGCCTTGCCAAGAAGGCCACGAAGGCACCCAAGGCCAAGGTTCCCAAGGTTCCAAAGGCACCCAAGGCACCCAAGGCACCCAAGGCACCCAAGGCACCCAAGCAGCCCAAGCAACCCAGGGCGCCGAAGACCCCCAAGGTGCCCAAGCAACCCAAGTCCCAGACCCCCAAGTTCTCCCCACCCCCGCTGGGCAGCGCCGACAACCCCCTCATCATCAGCACCGAGGCCTACCACCTCAACCTCGACTCCCCCGACGGCGTCCCTTACCTGACCGAGGCCGCCTCCCCGCTCGGCACGGGCGAGGAGTACGCCTACATGACCGTCGACGACGTCGTCTCCCTCTCCACGGCCGTCAAGGCCGACGACGGCAGCGGCAACGAAGCGGAGGAGGAGCAAGCCCTCCGCCTCGACGACCTCCCCTTCGAGTTCGCCTCCCGCGACGCCGTCGCGCAGTTCAAGGCCACGGGCCTGCTGTACGCCATCGGAAGGGACGAGGAGGGCGGCGGCGGGGGTCTGAAGCTGACGGTGGACGAGGACGTGGCCGAGGGCATGGCGGAGAAGAGCCGGAAGAGGAAGGCGGACGAGGTGGAGGCGCGGGAGAGGAGGGAGAGGGGGGAGGAGATCGCGAGGGGCCTCAAGAGGGCGAGGATGATGGTGGAGGGCCCGCCGAGGAAGAGGGTGAGGACCAGGATGCCGAGGCAGATGCGGCGGGGGTGGGAGGAGGAGTGGTGCTTTCCTGATTCGGATGAGGAGGATGGTGATGGTCGTGGTGAGGAGAATCCTTATTATGAGGAGGAGAGCGATGATGAGGAGAATCGCGGTGATGAGGAGGATAGCGATGAGGAGGAGGAGAGTGACGACGAGGAGGACAGTGATGACGAGGAGGATAGTGACGAGGAGGACAGTGATGATGATAATGATGATGATGATGAGTGAAGGGAAGGGAGAAGGTGGAGTTGGGTATGACTGACGAGGAAGACGGAGCTGAGCTATGAGTCTGCGAGCTGATGACGACGAACGATGATACCCCCTGGCGAGCTGTAACATAAATAGACACAGAGCATAGACATAGACATAGACTTCCTTCGAATCAGCGTTTCTACCATTACTTCTCTTGGAGCGATAACTGGCAGTGATGATGATATCGCATTAAGCTAAGATATGAGCGTGATGGAGACATATGTGTACTACTCTCACGACTTCAAGGAATGGCTTAACAAATGACGGATCTCTTCGTGCCTGGCTTGACTCGCGTCCTTGGTGACTAAAGGGCATTCCATTCCATACAAGCTAATCCCGGCCTCGTTTGGAATAGCTGGACGTGTTGATGATAAGACACGAGAAGGTAAGCGTGAGTTATCGGTCAGTATCCTGTACTCAAACATCTAGTGTGATCCGCGGAAAGGCTTCTGTAACTCTTGATATAACTTCTAGGCTCCGGATATGTACACACGAGGCGCCACAGACCGCTGGACCAATGACCTCACCGCGTTCCGCCACAGCACCGTCTCGGTCTCGAGGCTAGAGAGGGTATGAAGTTGCCGGGAGGGACTCGAGGTGCTTCCGGCTGTGTTCGTGGGCCTGGCGACTGTTAGTCTCATCTTCGATCCGCAAAATGTTTAGGCACGAGGTGACATACAAAGGGAGCTCCGCAGTAGCCGCACACGGCGATCTCTGGCTTGTCGGTGTTGATGTAGATCTTGGGGTGGCCGGTAGGGCCGCCACCACCGTCGCACACGACGATGCGGTCGTGCGTCCACCGGACGGGTTGCTTGTGGACGAGCTCCATGGCCGAGTACGGTTGTGGCTAGAGAGCGACGGCGTTAGTGATAGAGTCCGTCCATCCCGTCGGAGCCGCGAGGTTTATCATACCTGGAGGTCGAAGTCTGTCTGCTCGAATCTCGGTCCCGTCATGGCCTCGGATCGCGGCCGCTGACTCCTCGACCAGATGCCGGCGCGGTTCGGGGCTTGGTAGACCTCATGCGGCACTGCACCGGGAGTCACCTGGGGGGGCTCATCGGTGGTGACGGCAGGTGCTTTGGTCTGAGGGCCGGGGTTCGGGAGGTTGGCCTTGGCTTCTAATTGACGGGCGCTGACGGCAAAAGTGCGTCGGCAGGACGCCAGTTGGCGAGAGAAGGGCTGGACCGCCCGCAGTCTCGAAGCGGACATCGTTGTGATCGAGTTTGGTGGCTTGAGGGGGGTGTTTCTGCCCTGGCGTTTGATAATGATGAGGGATGTCGTTCAAGCTTCGAGAGCTCATCCGGCTAATGTTCGGGGGCCCCCCGCTAGAGTTTAGCGCCTCGCGAACAGCCGGGCCCGCTTTATTTTGGTTTTCGTCGCGCCTCAACTTGCCCGTCGCTGGGACTTCGAACTCTTGAAGTGGAAGGGCAGACAACGAACCGGAAGCTCGTAGTCCACACAGCAAGGATTTTTGTTTATGCAGACGCTGTCACTGCAAGTCTCACAGGATGGCGCCCACGATCGAGTCCCCGCTGCCGACCATGGCGCCGACGGCAACTCCCAAGGGCATGTCGAGCCGTCTCATGACGATGAAGTTCATGCAGCGCGGCGAAGCATCCGCGAAGAGCTCGCCTTCTTCCACTCCGAAGACGGACAACGAAGGCTCCGCGAAGCGACGGAAGACAGCACACAAGGACACTCCGGAAGCGCAACCTCTATACGACGAGAAGGCGGTCCAGGCTGCGATCGACGAGGAGGAGAGCAAGCGCCAGGCTGCTATTGCGAGGCGAGCCAAGGAGCTGGGAGACGAGCAATGGGTCCTGAAGGGTACCGCCATTTCAGCGCCAGACGCTAAGCAGCGCGCCAGTCTGAACTTCGTCCGCGTTGGGTTTGCGCAGATCGACTCCGGATTATCGGATGATAGCGGTGATGACACTCCTACGTCTAGAAACGTCACAGGACTGGCAGGCCGTCGTCAATTCAACATGAAGAAGGGCAAGAAGCGCGCTGCGGTAAGTTGACTCCTATACTACCATTCTGCGGCCGTATCAGGTCTTCATCAGGTCTCCATTTCTGTTACTGAACGGCATTTCAGCAACCCAAGTCAGAAAGTGATGACAGCGGGAGCTCAGATTCGGAAGATGAGTCCGCCAGCGAGGGCTCATCTTCCGATGAAGAAGGTTCCGGTGATCGTGGTCGACAGTCACAGTCCGAAGGCACTCCGTCCGCTAACCGGAGGCGGCACTCCCACTCCGTATCCAAGAGACGGGAGGCAGAGCGCATCAAAGCGCAAGAGCTGGCGGAGAAGCGCCGTAAGAAGGAGGTCAAGCTGAACACGCTCAAGTCTCTGTCCTCGGGCGGTGCACCCGCTTCTGCCTTTGGTAAGAACTCGTATACCGCCTCTATGAAGTGCTTCGGTTGTGGCAAGACTGGCCATTCCAAGGCGAACTGCCCCTCGCGGAGGAAGTCTGGCGCTTGAGACTCTGTACGACTACTTTTCCTCTATGCCCTGTCTCTTCGCGGAGTCCTGTCATCCGGTCTCGCATCACTCGCGCCGCATCATCCCCTCCCCTTTGCTCGCTTTACGTATACGTATCAGCAGATGGGACAGGCTGTCTGGAGGCAATATCCTGGGCTCAGTGTACGGCCCATTTCGCTATCCAGGTTGCAGAGCAGAACAGCGCATATACCGACCTCGGCAATAAGATGCCTTAGCCGAGAGAAGCGGGCTGTGTTACGATGTTGGCTTGGGTTGGATTCCACATTGAAACCTCCTGGGAGAAGTGCGCTTGACGAGGAGGTTTGTGTGCATGGTGGTGACCGTGGTGCCTTCGCGATGTACGGGAACGGCTCATAGGGACGCTGGTCCTTCCAAGCCGCGACGTCCAATACGCCGATAATCTCCGTGGCGTATTCGTCGGCGAAGTTTGCCCTGTTCCTTCGCTTGGGATAAGCGAGGATTGGCTGTGGTCAGCCGTGAAGTGTGGTCGCTCTTTGCTTCTGGCTGAGCATCCTCGCTGGGCTATCAAACCCGCATAGGCTACATCGAACTTTTCAGGCTAGGCCCTGGCTGTTAGCCATGCCAACAGAAAGGACAGCCTCCTCTTCAGATGTTATATCGAACCTTCATAGGCAGAAACGGCAAAGCACCTCTCCGGCATCCCGGCTTCAGAGGACCGCGTGTCGTGGAGCGAGCACGAGCAACAATTCATTCAAGGCCAAGCCCATTATTTGTGCTGCCGTGATGGTGTAAGTGATGTCCCTGTACATGTAGCTACGTGCACCCTACAGTGTATGCTAATGTTGGATCTGCAAAGCCGGCCCAAGATTCACCCACGGACAGTTGACAATTTTTGGGAAGTGCAGTGTCTAACGCCCGTGCCGTGCCTTTTTGACCCGGGTAAAGTCGTCGAACCAGGCTGATAGTTGTCTGGGATCTCCAAGGCGGCGGTCCACGGGAAGTATGGTTACTCTAGACTCTGCTTCCCTTCTCCAAGAGCTGTCCTCTCCTGGGGACACCATGTTCCTTGTCCTACCGTTTGCTCTTAGCGCCGGGGTGATATAACTCGGTGTGAGAAGGAGCGGGATTTCCCCAGAAAGTTGGAGATTGATGGGCATGACTGGCACGGCATTGAAAGGAAAGGCCCGAGGAGGCCCTGGACGAAGGTGCTCTGCCGTCGCCAAGTTCGGTAGAAGTTCGGCTGTACTCTCCTGAGATACAGTACGTGGATGGTGCCCTTTCCCCTTGGGTGTTTCAGAATTTCACTTGTTCTATCACCTTCGAGTGCTCTTCCATTTTCCCTTCCTCGCTCCGAAGCATTCATCTTCCCTGGGAGGATAGCGATGATGACATAGTCAAATGGCGCGTCGCTTAATCCTCAAACCACCCGGTCTCTGCCTTTGCAGTGTGCAACTGCACCTCTTCCTCACCCACCCGGTCATTGACTCCGATACATCGATCCAGGGGCCGTTTTCAGATCGTCACCTCACGACCCCAAAAGGTCCACCTGCATGAACTCTGCCGTGCCTGCACTCGGTAATGCCTGCAGACTGTAACCGTCGCATATTTCCGATAAGTGTGTGGATGGTTTCTCCAGGCTAAGCCGACTCTGCCAGCACAACGCAGCGTCAACATACCTGGTCGGACCTTCAATAAGCCGGGAAAATGGCTGCTTTACAAGAAACTCTCCAGAACTCGGACGGATAGATTGTCAGAAGAAGGCTGGGGCATACAAGCTCCAGTTGGCAGCATGGTCATCAGCCGATACGAACCCAAGATCCAGATATGTACCTCCTGAAGCATTGAAGCAGGGCCTACGTAGTCGTCCAAGTACCGCATCCACACTCCCGTTGATGATGGTTCGGCTCATCCACATCGCATGGCATCAACCAGACCAACTAGCGCTGTCTGCGTACGACCGTCTGTGCCCCGACCATTATATCTATTCTGCTATATTGAGGTGGAAACGGGATGCACCTCTCGGCTTCGGTCCTGTGGATCAGATGCAGCCGCATCGACATGGCACTCCTCTTCAAGACACATCGGCCTCTGCGGCTATGCCAAGTAACGACGTCGTCGTATCCACACTCTCAGCAATAGTGGTTTAGGCCACACAACAGGTCGCAGCCGGTGACTATCATGTGGGTGGTCTCTGGCCGCTCTGTATGTGGCATCGGCCCGCAGCCTAGTCCACGGTTGGTGATATCGACCTTAGTTACAGATCGAGCAACGCCGTCGAGGTTGGCTTTGGGTACGCTCATACGAGCTCAACCGCGCTTCGATGCCTTCGTTCTAGGTCTAGGCACGAAGTCTGGTGTGCAGCTTGCATTGCATCTTCTCCCCCGCCATCTCACAATCACTCCGTTCCTCCGCTTGGTTCAGCCGGTCCCACGGCTGTTGTGTTTTGAACACCACTCAGCGTACCACACAACGGTCGGCAGATTCAAGGGTCGCATATATCTCTTCCTCTTTTTCCCATTGTATGAGCCGGACAAGTCCCGACGCGGAGAAGAGATCGCCGCTTGTCATGGTTGTTGATGAGGTGGAGGTTGGTGACGAGGCATGGTCGATTTCCGACTCGCATCACGGCCTCTGCACGTTAACTGCACAGATCTGGCAAATCCATGACAACCACGGTCGTTTCAACCGTTTAAGCTGCCTTTGGCACCGTGAGCTCTTGCATCTGTCGACCAAACACGCATGTGGTGTCGGCCGAGTGCACGGAAGGCCGCGAAGCTGTCGGACGCCCGCGCCTCCGTTACAACGTACATTTCCATGCCATCGCCTTGGTCAAGCTCCTGGCTGTGGCACCCAGACAGATTGACGACGGCCTGTGACTGGGTCCATGGCTTGAACGGTAATCAGTTCACAATACGGATGACGAAACCAACAACAAGGGACTGGCCATTCCCACGGTTCGGGCAGTTGACGGCCATCTTAACCTGGGGCGGTTGCAGGCTGGCAATCTGGAAATAAAACCCCGAATCGGGCCACTTTCCATATCGAGAACATTGCCTTTCATATCATATCACTCTTTAGCGAGAAAGCTAGTGAAGTGATGTTGCGCTGGATCCTCACGGACGAGAGACTGATGCGGGTACGCCACGGTGTCGTCTCCTTGTATCCGTTTCTAGCAGGATACGGGCTCGGTCAGCAATATCAGGTATCATCTATACTGGCCTCGACTATGGGTTTGGGGGCAAGGGAGTCCCTTGTCAAGTTCAAGCGGGAACTTCGGATCGGCCACACCACCACAGTGTCTCAGCGTGTCCTGCCTGTCCACATGAGAAGACAATCCCGTGCCCGCGATGGCGTAAATTTTGTTTCGAAACATTCCTTGGTAGGTGTTCTGCAGGGCGGCCCAAGTGTCACGACGACGACAGACAGCCACAGACATTCAGCAGATGCTTTGGGGAGCGGAAAGCCAGGACCAGACCGGGAACAACCGCATGTCTGGACAGCTCTGTATGTGTCCCGGGATACACGTGTAACGCTGCTTGGCTTGCCACTTGACCGTGGTCGAGTGTCGATTAACGTCGGACGGCCCAGCACATATGTCATATCCGGTCGCTTGAATTCCTTCCATGATGCTCGTCATAGATCTTCACCAGACCCCTATCCTGTCCACACCGTTTGGCGGCTTTCCTCACTTCCAACAGGGTGCGTTCTGATGATCTTACTAACCATACATCACAATCTGAGAGCCCCCGAGGATCTTATAGTGAACCCAGAGAACGTGTGATACTCCTCCCCGTACCACTTTGTCAGTCTTTCAGAAGGCCCGTTGTTTCCAAGCAGCGCAGTATGTATTGGGACGGCTGCCGTACATATGCACTTGAATGGCGGCGAAGGTAGTTTCACGCCGGGAGACGCCATCCAATGATTCGGTGAATAGAAGCACGCAACTTATTGCGTGCAATATCACACCTCGAACTCGTACAGATCAGTCGATGCAAGTGGGTTGAATTGCCGCAGACTAGACTATGCTAGTCGATATGGTATGCAAGAGGACATTCGCCGATAATATCGCTCTCATGTACGGACGCCGGAATCCATCACAGCGAGTCACGCACATGGTATGCAAGCACTACAGAGTGATATTCCCCCACACGTTAAGAAGTCGTTAAGCGCTGTTGTCGACGCCGGGTGAGGATTGTCTTCTTGGGGGAGTGGAACATCGACATGCATCAAAGTTCAGCAGCATGTTGGCTCCCGGAGAAAACGGGCGCTCAGCCCATCCAATTGGGAACCGAGGCGGACCTCCTTTTGCTCAACATGCCGCTGCGCCAGACCATGATGGACACCCAACGCTTGAAGGAAGACGCTTTGTAGTTCTGTTCTTGAATCTCACTCACCATACCTGCCAGAAATGGTCCACAGTCGCGCGGGATCATCCACCAATTGCCCGTCTTGCAGCGCTTGCACACTGGACACACCGCTCATTTCTAGTTGGCTTCAGGTCTTGACTTGCAACGTATTTGTAGCTGACAAAGCTGTCATCTGCCCTCGACCATAGACTTCACGGTGCCTCCCATTCCTTTTTCCCTTCTTTCTTCTGTGAGAACGTGATACAGCCCACCAATCCTCTTCAGGCCCTCCAAAGCGACTCGGCGTGACCGACAGATCTGGTGGAGGGGACTCCTCGGGTGCAACGCCGCACTGGGTTAAAGATCGCGAATCAAATTTCCAACTTGATCAGAAGTCTGGTAGATTTCGAGTCTGTGCTCCGACAACCTCTCCAGAGTGCGACTTGCAACGGGCACTCACACCATTCATAGGCTGCTGTGTAGCCGTCTTTCCGGTCTGGGACGGGCAGCCAACACACGAGACGTATCCGGTGGTGTACCAGCTCGACGGAAACGATCCTTTCCTTCGGATAGCTTACATCAAGCATCGACTACTGCTACGCCTGGCCTCCCGCGCCGCAACAAGGCGGCTGTCCCATCCTCTGTCGGCCATACTTCTGCCCCAGCGGCTGCTTCAAGCAATACTCTCGCAACTTGATCCATTCTCGACTGAAACGCCGTCCAGTATTCTTGAGCCGTCGTCCTCCTGGTCCGGATCTCGTCTTCGCCGTTGCTTCGGTCAAACATCTGACACAGCTTCAAACCCTGCAGCCACCGTCGTCAAGAGGGGGTGCCAAACGAAGGCCCTTCTCCCGTGTAGCTGTACGTGAAGATAATCCTATTATGATCTTTCTCCTCCCCTGATCCTTCTCATTTCGTTTTGTCTTCTGTCCCCGACGTCACCCAGCAAAAGTTAGGCTGTTTATCACGGGCATTCCATATTAGTGTCATATTAGTGTCTCGTGGTTCGCCCTCGACCAGGTATGTCTGTGAGGATGTCACATCACAACAACAGACACATAGAAAACCACCAAATGCATGTCCCCTCCAGGACTATCAAATTCTCAGTTCATATGCTCCTGGTGCGAGGTGGCTAGGCACATCTTTGAACGGGAAAACACTGCATCAAATGTGGCCTTCTGGCTTCAGCTCGTGGTTACCATGGCTGATTGCAACCCTCCAGATCGCGGGCGCTGGTGGTAGCCGCAGCCTGCATGCTTGAAGAGATCGTTGCGCTGACGGCAATCGGCTCCGTCTGAGCTGTGCAAATCGCTTCGAGATTTCAGCCAACCTCATCTCTTTCAGTACGTACATTGCATCCTAAGTCTAGGGATCAGCATCCCATTTCAGGGGAAGGATATAGACATGACAGTTATCGGACACCCTTGTTACCCTTTATGTTACACCCACACCCCCGGAAACCCCGTTGAACCCAGGCGGCCGGAATCCGATGCATGTGAAGACGGTTTATTAGGCGGACATGTACCTTGACTTCCAAGCTTCTGCGGGCTGTCATACCAATTCAAATGGAATGTCACTTTCGGTTTCGATCCCTTGTTACTTCTAGAAGGCTGGCGGTATCCTTGTCGGCGCCTATATCCATTCCCTTCGTTCCGAGTCTCTTCCAGTCACGGTTCCGCAGAGCAACGCGGCACATGTCGCCCCAACGGAAGCCCATGCACACCTTGTTGGCCGCACTTACATCATGTACCCACAAGGGTTGGCAGCGGATGGAGCTCCAGTATCTACGTACTGTGGTCATTGCCCTTTCGTCATCTACGTACACCGATTCAGCGGAGCAACAAAAGCAACTCCTTCCCTTCCAGGTCAATTACTGACTCCATTATAGTATTTGTTAAGGGGACAAGGGCCCTGTCGCTACCGGCTACGCACCTACTCAAGCACTTTCCACGAGCTACATCTTATCATTTATTATTACCTTCCTGTCGCTGCATGCGTACCAGACTGAGCCAAGGAGTGGACCTCGTTCCGGGCGGTGGCTTCCCTCTCCCCAGAGCAAAAGCTTAGACCAACCTGGCTGGCATTCATCCATGTCTTATAACCTGCGTCTTCCCGCCAGAGTATATAGACACGAGGACTGGACAGCCAGCGAGTCGGTCTCGCCGAGTACATGACACCGTCGCATCTTCGACAGGCCCTGTTCAGTGCTGTCGTCAGCCGCTGTGAGCCTCGCTGCTTACCGGTACCCGTCTTGGTTAATGCTAGCTTGATTCGATTCGCGCAATCTCGTCCAATCCCGCTCATAATAATAACACGACAATTACGGCCCCATCCCTGCCGTGACCTTCACCAGAGAAAGGAGTACCTCTTTGGCCATACCCGGTCCTTCTCGAAGCGCTGTCGACCGCCGCCAACGGGAAGCTTCTCGTCTTGCCGCCGTCCAGCTGCCAGGGGAAATTTTGCCCATCCCAGCACGCCGGTAATCTCTCCCAGCAACGCCGTAGCGGCTCCACATTCCGCACAGACGCTAGCACCACATTGGATTCGAGCTTGTGGTCCACCTCTCCTCTGGCCTGCCGCTAAAGACAGCTCTCCCCCACCACGCGGCTCCTCGTGGCATCATCCCTCTCCAGCCTGCCCTCACTCGGTATATCTCATACACACCGTTGCACCGAGGTCCTCGCCTCGACTGTCCACCATACGCCTTCGCACGGGACTCAGACCTTGTCCGCCAGCAACCCGTCAAGACCCATCGATAGCCATGACGGCCTCGCAGCAGAAACCCATGGCCGTACCGGTACGGGGTCCGAAGCGCGTGGAACGTGTGACGGACCAGTTGGAGAAGCCGTCATTGGACGACCGCGCATACCGGGTGGTCCGCCTGGCGAACCAGCTCGAAGTACTGCTCGTACATGACCCGGAGACGGACAAGGCGAGCGCCGCCATGGATGTTAATGTCGGGGCGTTCAGTGACGAGGAAGACATGCCAGGCATGGCTCATGCCGTCGAGCATGTACGTGGTCGAGAGAAGCCTGTCATTTCATACTTATTGGAGAGGCGCCTGCTGACTCGTTGCCTCTCTAGCTTCTTTTCATGGGTACCAAGAAGTACCCCGTAGAGAACGCCTACGCTCAGTATCTATCCTCGCACTCGGGCAGCTCGAACGCCTATACAGGCTCTACTTCGACCAACTACTACTTCGAGGTATCGGCCAAGCCTAGCAACGATCAGGAGCCCTCCGCCGAAAACCCTTCTGCCCTCTACGGCGCCCTGGATCGCTTCGCGCAGTTCTTTGTCGAGCCCCTCTTTCTAGCCAGTACGTTGGACCGCGAGCTCCGCGCTGTAGATTCCGAGAACAAGAAGAACCTCCAGAGCGACCAATGGCGCCTCCACCAGCTCGAAAAGTCGCTGTGCAACCCCAAGCACCCTTACCACCACTTCTCGACCGGCAACCTCGAGGTCCTGAAGACCGAGCCAGAGTCTAGGGGGATCAACGTCCGGGACAAGTTCATCGAGTTCTACGAGAAGCACTACTCGGCCAACAGGATGAAGTTGTGTGTCCTGGGCAGGGAACCGCTAGATGTCTTGGAGGACTGGGTCGTGGAGTTCTTTTCTGCTGTCAACAACAAGGACCTGAAGCAGAATCGCTGGACGGACGAGTTGCCCTTCAACAAGGAACAATTAGGCCTCCAATGCTTCGCAAAGCCGGTGATGGACTCTCGGGAGCTGAATCTCCTCTTTCCTTTCCTAGACGAGGAGTTCCTCTACGAGTCCCAGCCGAGCCAGTACATCAGCCACCTCATCGGCCACGAAGGTCCTGGCAGCATTATGGCATACATCAAGTCTAAGGGCTGGGCGAACGGCTTGAGTGCCGGAGCTTACCCCGTCTGTCCAGGCACACCCGGAATCTTTGACATTCAGATTAGACTAACGGCAGAGGTATGGAGCTCGGGACTGGGTGCGAGGCGATTGTGCGGGAACTAACACGAGTACAGGGCTTGAAAAACTACAAGGAAATCGTCAAGGTCGTCTTTGAATATATTGCCATGCTAAGGGACACGCCACCCCAGGAATGGATATTCGAGGAGCAGAAGGAGATGGCCGATGTCGACTTCAAATTCAGGCAAAAGACGCCGGCGAGTCGCTTCACCAGCAAGACTAGCTCGGTAATGCAGAAGCCTATTCCACGGGAGTGGCTCCTGAGCAGTCGGCTACGCAAGTTCGAGCCCAAGCTGATCCGGGAAGGACTGGACCTCCTCCGCCCAGACAACTTCCGGATGACCATCGTCTCCCGCGACTTCCCTGGGAAATGGGATCAGAAAGAGAAGTGGTACGGGACGGAGTACTCGGTGTCAGAGATCGGGTCCGATTTCATGGAGGAGCTGAACAAGGCTGCCGGTCTCTCGGCGAAAGAACGCATCCAGAACCTCCACCTCCCGCACAAGAACCAGTTCATCCCGACCAAACTCGAGGTCGAGAAGAAGGACGTCAAGGAACCCGCGTTGGCGCCGCGAATGATCCGGAACGACGACCTGGTCAGAACGTGGTGGAAGAAGGACGACACATTCTGGGTGCCCAAAGCAAACCTCATTGTCAGCTGCAAGAGCCCGATAATCTACGCCTCGGCGGAGAACTCGGTCAAGGCGCGGCTCTTCGCCGACCTGGTAAGGGACGCGCTGGAAGAGTATTCCTACGATGCCGAGCTTGCGGGGCTGCAGTACAACGTGTCTCTGGACTCGCGCGGCCTGTTCATCGAAGTGTCGGGCTACAACGACAAGCTGCCGGTGCTGCTCGAGCAGGTGCTCATCACCATGCGGGACCTCGAGATCCGCGAAGACCGCTTCGAAATCATCAAGGAGCGACTCACACGGGGTTACCGGAACTGGGAGCTTCAGCAGCCTTTCACGCAGATCAGTGAATACACCAGCTGGCTGATCACGGAAAACGACCATGTGGTGGAAGAGTTGAGCGCCGAGCTGCCCGCCGTCACAGCGGACAATGTCCGGAACTTCCGCAGGGAGCTCCTCTCTCAGCTACATATGGAGGTCTATGCTCATGGCAACTTCTACAAGGAAGATGCCCTCAAGCTGACCGACATGATCGAGTCTACCTTGAAGCCGAGGGTGCTGCCGCGTAACCAGTGGCCGATCCAACGCTCCCTCCTCTTCTCGCCGGGATCAAACTTCCTGTGGAAGAAGACACTGAAGGATCCGGCGAACGTCAACCACTGTATCGAGTACTGGCTCTACATTGGCGACAAGGCCGACCGGGATGTGCGGGCCAAGACGCTGCTGTTGGATCAGGTCGTCCACGAGCCAGCATTCGACCAGCTGCGCACCAAGGAACAGCTAGGCTACGTTGTGTTCTCCGGAGCCAGGACAGGTCCGACCACGTACGGGTTCAGATTCATCATCCAGAGCGAGAAGAAGTCCGAGTACGTGGAGACGCGCATCGAGTCCTTCCTAACGACCTTTGCCGAGACGTTGGAGAAGATGGAGGACAAGGACTTTGAGAACCAGAAGCGGAGCCTCATCGTCAAGCGCCTTGAGAAGCCCAAATACCTGGATCAGGAGACGAATAGGCACTGGAACCAGATCCATAGCGAGTACTACGACTTCGAGTCGGGTAAGCCACGTCACGCAGCACATTCCCTCCCATAAGCATATCACTAACAGCTTTGCACAGCCCAACAAGACGCGGCGCACATCAAGCCCCTCACCAAGGCAGACCTAATCGAGTTCTTCAACCAGTTCATCCACCCCAGATCCCCCGCCCGGGCCAAGCTAGCCATCTACCTCGTCGCCCAGGCCAAGTCGGACGTGTCGACCAAGCAGATCTCGGAGCTCATCAAGACGCTGTCCCTCGACGCCGACACCTCGGCCAAGGCGGCGACGGACCTGCAGGCCCGCCTCAGCGCCGCCGGGCACGACCAGGAGAAGGAGGTGGACGGCCTGAGGGAGTACCTCTTGCACGACCTCCAGGTGGCGGAGAATAAGATCGAGGCCGCCGTGGCGGCGTGGAAGAAGCTGCATACCGACAACGGCGCCGAGATCGAGGGGCTAGAGGACCAGGCGCCGCCGTCGGCGAACGGGACGGAGGCGGTGCTGATTGAGGATGTGAGGGGTTACAAGGCCGGGCAGGTGGTGAGCAAGGGGGCGAGGCCGGCGAGGGATCTTAGTGCGTACGAGGAGCTCGATCCGAAGCTGTGAGGTGCTGTTGTTGTGCTTGCAACTGGGACACCTGCAGCTGTATAGGCTTCTGAAACCATTGATGGCCTGGATGCATGGGGCTGTGCGGTAAGCGGGAAAAAGAATGGATGGATGGCAAGACAAGAGGTGCAGATGCCACGGTTCATGGTGGTGATGACGAGTCACCGTTCGTTAGATACAGAGAGGCATAAGAGAGAGACCTGTCAAAATAGACGGAGGACCCGCAGTTATACCCTTGCCATATGTGTTGATCGATGCTACAGATTGTTTGCCTGCGTTTTGCCTGCACTTTCAATAGTGTAAGAAAGCACGGCAGGGTACACCCAATGGCCGATTTGACAAGGGACGGGCTCTCCAGCCACTTGACGCGTCTTTTTGGGCGAGCGCGTCTCTGCCAGGAGGACTTTCGCACTTGGCAACTGGCATGTGGCAGCCGCAATGCAACCTTTGGAAGTCTTGCAAGAGGGGCGGCTGCTGAAAATTTCGAGGAAAAAAAAGGAGCAGCTGAGTGATGCCAGACTGAAGTCACGACTCCACAATCAAGCATGTGCTCACACGGCTTACTTCACCTTCAAGAGTTTGGCTTGTTTGTTCAGGTGTCACAGGCACTTAACTGCGTCCAGGCAACTCCGGTTTGCGTCCATCGTGTATGTAGTCTAAACGAGGGAATGTGAACTCAAAATGATTTATGAGCTAGACTGACCTATGTTACGGGATGGAGACATGGGGACATTGGCATCTGAATGAAAAGACTGGAGCAAGAACACCAGGCAGAAAATACTTCGCGCCGCTAACGGTTTGCTGCGCGCGACAAGGTACCCCGTCTCTCTAACACCTTTTTATTAGAGAGCTTCAACCCTAGGCAAACCGCTGCCAAGTACGAAGATCCGATCCTACACTGGCCTGCCGCATTCGCAGCATCCAATGTTGACGAGCGCTCGATCTTCCTACAGCGAAGACGGCCTTTAAATTATTTTCCCAACTTTTTTTTCTTCTTTTTCGCTCGACTTCTCGCGGCTCCGTTCGCGATCGTAATTTATTTTTAGTCCGACCCGGTGGAATTGGCGCGGTCTCGGTCACTAATGCAACAAAAATTCACTGCTTGTCAGACTACGACGTCGCCTTCCTTAACAGCCAGCACCAGGACCACCATCCTGAAGCGCCGTCACCGACGGACCACAGCTTCGGACTCCGTGCTGCTGCGTGCTCTTAATAATTCTCGCATACTCAGACTGCCTTCCGGCTTGCGTTCTAGAGCTGCACAGGCAGCTCACCTTCACCACGTCTTCCCAAAAGAAACGGAGGATTACCCGCCAGTCAGCCAGAGAACCAGACCTGGACAACACGAACACGACTCACAGTAGCAGTTCAGACCTGTTGCTACCAACCACCGAAGACGAGTCGGACCCCTGTTTCTCATTCAACCAGGGCCCCGACTCGGGATTGTCGACGCCCACCTACGTGCGAAGCGATTCCGTGCCCGCCTCTGGAGTGCCGCCCCGACTGCAGACGCAGCACAGCTCCTTCAGCGCCCCCGACTACACGTCTTCAGCTGCCAGCTCGCCCTGCGCCGCCTCGACCGACCTCTCCTTCGACAACGATCGCGGCGCAGACGGGCTCGACAGTGCGCCCCTACCGGCCAGCTCGAGATCTCAGCTCTCTCTCGTCAACACCGCCCATCGAGCCCTGTTAGGCGGCGCCGCAGACATCAACCAGCGTTCCTCCTCGCCTCTGAAGAGGAGAGCCTCCAGCATGGACCTCGAGAATGATCCTGCGGACCCGAGACAGGAGGACGTCGACATGATTGCCCTCCCCGAGACGAGTCCGGCAACACGAGGCTCCGCAAACAGCGACCAAGGCGCGAGTCCCCGTGTTACCACGGTCGACGGTTCCAGCGACCCGACCAGCGACTCGCAGACGACGCTTGTGACAGAACACGGACTGCCGATACGGAGAGGAGAAGCCAACAATGCGTCCGACCCCACGCATTCGGTGCCTGTCACGAGGCCAGATGCGCCCCCGCTCGCCGAGCAGATCCAGACCTTCCAGAACTTACTCGAGGAGTTCCAAAAAGCACCACTCGAAGAAGGAGATAATGTGTACCTAGTGTCTAAGCAGTGGCTTGCGAAGGCTGGCGCTTTTGGAAATGACGGCAAAAAAGCGGGCAAAGAGTCGGACGATGTTGCCCTGGGACCCGTGGACAATTCGGACATTATCCAGGCCTCCTTTACAGATGCGATCGGGCAAGACTTCGTCAAGTTGAAACCCGGCTTGGGCCAGGACAACTTCGAGTTGTTTCCGAAGCATGCCTGGGATTTACTGGTCCAATGGCACGGCCTTGCGGACGGACAGCGGCCGATAGTCCGGACAGCACACAACACGAACCCCGATTCCATGGGTCTTCCGAACATTCAGTACGAGTTCTACCCGCCAGTGTTCTCCATTCACAGGGTATGGTCGGCCTCGAGCCCACTGCCCATCGAACAGAGCCTCAAACAGAGCGATCCTCCGCCCCCGCTCATTGTCCACAGCTCCTCTTACCGCCTGCATGATTTCCTTAAGGAGGCCAAAAAACATGCGGGCGTGCCTATGGAGACTAAGGTCCGCGTCTGGAGGATACTCCAGACCCTGCCCGCGGGGGGAGCCAGTCCTTCCGCGGCACTGTCCACACCGCCGAGCTCTCCAGGCCCGGCCGATGTTGTACCTGGCTCGTTCCCAAAGCTTCTAGTCGAGGTGGACAAGTTTTTGCAGCTCGAAAAAGGGGTGCACCGGGATGTCATTGAAGCTCACGATTCGACTCATCATGCCAACTACAACGGGACTAGATCGCTCGCTATGAGCGGCCTCACAGTGGATCAGGCCCTAGTACTGGATGAGAACATCGGAAAGAAAGACGAGTGGGTCACGACTTGCGTGTCCAAAACCCTCGGGAAAGATAAAGGTGTCGCGTCACGGGGCAGCTCTAGCAGTCTCGCGGCACAGAACAAGACCGCTGGGAGCGGCCGCAACAGCCCTGCACCGGGTCCGACAACGAGAGGGCGGTCCCAGCTGCAGGCAAGATCCGGAAAGACGCTCGGCTGCGTCGGCCTCCAGAACCTGGGTAACACGTGCTACATGAACTCGGCCCTGCAGTGCGTGCGCAGTGTGGAGGAGCTGACGAAGTACTTCCTGACGCACGAAGCCGACAAGGAGATCAACCCGGACAACCCCCTGTCGTTCAACGGTGACGTTGCAAGGGCGTACGGACGACTTCTCGAGGATATTTACCGTGACCCGCCGCCGACTTCTGTGGCACCGAGGCAGTTCAAGAACGTCATTGGGCGTTATGCACCATCCTTCTCCGGCTACGGCCAGCAGGACTCGCAGGAGTTTCTGGGATTCCTCCTCGACGGCCTGCAGGAGGATTTGAGCCGTATCAAGAAGAAGCCCTACATTGAGAAGCCCGACTCGACGGACGAGATGATTGGCAACCCCGCCCTGATCAAGGAAATGGCGAACAAAGTCTGGGACATCACTAAGAAGCGGGACGATTCTGTCATTGCCGATCTCTTCACCGGACTGTACCAGTCCACGCTCGAGTGCCCCGTCTGTTCCAAAATCAGCATCACTTTCGATCCGTTCAACAACCTGACGCTCCCCCTCCCTGTGGCCAATGTTTGGGCGCACAAGGTTAAGTTCTTTCCTCTCAACGACGCGCCGGTCGAGCTGAATGTCGAGCTGGATAAGAACAGCAGCATCAAAGCCTTGAAGGAATTCGTCTCTGCCAGAGTCGGCGTGCCCGTCTCGCGTCTCATGGCCGGCGAAGAGTGGAGGGATAAGTTTTTTAAGCTCTACGAGGACCTTCAGTCGGTGTCGGAGGAGATCAGCCCGCAAGACTATCCGGTAGTGCACGAACTCGAGGCCGTGCCCACCAACGTGCCGCTTGTGAAGAGGGAGAAGAAGCAGAGGTACCGGTCGCTACTCGAGCCCGACGAGGAGCCCGAGTCGATCCCGATCTGGGAGGAGGCCGCCTCCGCGCGCATAGTGGTGCCTGTCACTCACCGGGTCTTGTCGGGAAACACGCGCAAGAAGCCCGCCGTGTCTATACCGCCTCACTTCATCGTGTTGACGGTCGACGAAGCTAGAAGCGAGGATGTCATCCGTCGGAAGATTCTTGAAAAGGTTGCGACCTTCTCGACGTACCGGCTGCTGCACGAGGATGACTCTGCCGAGAGCACCGAGCCAGAGCTGGTGAACGCTTCGTCCGACGGCGATTCGCAGTTCGTTGCCAAGTCTGTGGAGGGCGAGGAAGGGTTGGTCGATGTCACCATGAACAACGACGGTGCCTCTCCGGCTGCTGCGCCCAAATCACCCTTGCAGCTCAAGAGGTTCAACACTCGCCGGCCAAAGTTCGTCGACCCCAAGCAGTTCCTGGATCCACAGCTACAGAATCTGTTCGAGCTCTGCTACTTCACCGAGAGCGAGTATAACATACCTTGTGGATGGCAGTCAGTCAACGACAGAACGCATCCGAAACTCAGCAGCCGCCTACCCAGGCCGGCTGAGTCGGATGTAGAGATGGATAGCCCCACGGCTGCGTGGGATGGGTCCGAGGACAGCGCAAGCGACGAAGTCCCCGACTCGCAGCCCAGCATTACGGCTGCCACCCGTATGATCGATGAATCGAGCGACTCCGCGTCGGATCTTCCGTCTGTCGATGTATGCATCCCCAGGAAAATGTTGTGTCGTTGCCTGACTGCTAACACTCTGTGTAGACCATGCGGCGCAACGCCAGTGCTTCACGGTATAGCAACAGGAACGCCCGGTCCAAAAAGGTCAAACCTCACAAGACCTACGGCAAAGGCAAGAAGCGCCCCCCTAAGCACCTCCAGAACCTACCAAACATGTATCTTCGGCAGGCCGACTCTCCCGACGCCGAGGAACATGCCGTCGACGGCGGACCGCTGGTTAGGTACGGGGAGGGCATTGTCGTTGACTGGAGCGAGAGCACCTTTGACGAAATCTTTGGCGGCGCGGACCCCGCGGATCACGAAGGCATGCCCACGTTCGTCGAGATCGAGAAGCTCGAGGACGAGACGCTCAAGCGGAAGCAGGAGCGGAGGAATCGGCGGCGCGCCAACGGCATCACGCTCGACGACTGTCTGGCAGAGTTCGAGAAGCAGGAGATCTTGTCGGAACAGGACACGTGGTACTGCCCGCGCTGCAAGGAGCACCGCCGCGCGAGCAAGAAGTTTGATCTGTGGAAGACGCCGGACATCCTGGCCGTGCACCTGAAGCGCTTCAGCTCTGCCGGCTTCCGTAGGGAGAAGCTGGATGTGCTCGTCGAGTTTCCGATCGAGGGCCTCGATCTGACATCGCGGGTTATCAACACGGAGGATGGGAAGGAGGAGATCTACGATCTGATTGCTGTTGACGACCACTGGGGCGGACTCGGCGGCGGGCACTATACCGCGTTCGCGAAGAACTTTATCGACGGCGAGTGGTACAGCTACAATGGTGAGTCCTATCGACGTCTTCCCCGTCTGACGCGCGGTATACGCTAACTGGGTTCCAGACACGTCTGTGTCCAAGCAAAAGGATGTGTCCAAGGTCGTCACGTCCGCCGCCTACCTGCTGTTCTACCGGAGGCGCTCCGCCGTGCCCCTAGGCGGGCCGCGGTTCCAGGAGATCATAGAACGCTACGACAGCCAGACCCAGGAGACCTCGGACGCGGAGTCGGGGGAAGGACAGCGTCTCGGCCACGGCTCCTCCCCGCGTGGGTCGTCGAGCGCTTTACAGACAGGAGCCGGAGCAACTCTCCGCAGCGGAAAGGCTGGTTCGGGTAGCGTCGGGGCCATTGCCACCGGAGACGGCGCGAGCAACGACAACAGCAGCGCGGTCATGCTCCCCGACTACGGCGCCGCGCTGAGGGATGACGCCGCCGCCGAAGAAGGCATCCCGGGCCTACATAGCTGGCAGAACCCGGTGGCCGAGGAGGACGAGGGCATCGACATGCGCGAGTGGAACGCGGACGACGACACCGACGCGGCGAGGCGCGGCTCGGGCAACAACCTATCCGACGCCGTGCGGGCGGGGTGGAACTTTGCCAACATCCCCGGCGCCGGGCTGGCGCGCTCCGAGGCGGACGACGGCGGCACGGGGCTGGGGGACGACGACATCGTCGACGACAACGACAGCATCACGGCGCAGAACGACGACGGGTCCTCCCTCGCCGACGACATGGCGGACGAGGACGAGGGCGGGTATCCCGTCGGCGGAGGAGGAGGAGGCATGTACCCCCGCGCCGTGTTCACGGGCGAGGACGACATGGACGCCGTGCTGCTGCGGGACGACGACGACGGCGGCGTCGGCGCCCTGGAGCCGGGAGGCGACTACGTGCTGCCCGACGAGCCGCGCCGGGCCGTGTTCGACCTCGACGTCGACATCGACGCGGACGGGCCGCCGCCTCCGTACGAGGAGCTGGGGGGGCGTCCGTCGTCGACGATGATGTCGGGCGTGGTGGTCACCACCGTCACGGCGGAGCAGATCGCCGACGAGGTCGGGCACGCGGAGCACGTGGACCGGGTGGTCGGGGGGGACAGGGTGACGGAGATTCGCATCGAGAGCGACGAGGAGGCTGATGTGACTCGCGCCGGTCTGGACGCGACGGCCTAGTGGGTTGAGAGTCAGACTGTGAGGCCGCCGCTCGACGGCGAGACGATTACGGTGTTTGGCGGCGATTGGACCAGGTTTGGCGGCGGTGGGAGGAGGGGGGGCAAGAGACTGAAGACGTACAGGCGGAAGAAAGTGGTTCGCATGGATGAGTTTAGCGATAGTACGGTCGGGGGTGAGGAGTGAGTAGGTAGTGATTGAGTGAGCTGCATTAGACCGGGGTTCGGAGCTGGCATACGTAGACTTCAGGGGAAGTAGCGTTGCGGGTTATAAATACCTTTCGTGGATTCAGCATGGCTTCTCGATGATTGGGGCGAGGGTGCAAAAATTCAGAGATGGATGAGAGAGAGAGGCTCAAAGGGGAGTGGGCTGGACGAAAGGAGTGCATATGGCTACACGGCTGATTGCCTCGTGGTTTTGGCGTTTTGTGCTTGTTGTTGCTGTACATACTACCTACCCGTATCTTAGGTATGGTTGCAACGCTCCGTTTCGTACCGTGTTGGTGTGCTTGACGTGGACTGGCGACTTGGATACCTGAAGCGGTCGGTATCACCCTGGACTGATTTTGCAATGGATATGGTATAGGTTACATGGACCGTCTTCGCTGATCCGCCCCTTCACGGGTTGGACGCGAGCCACGGAGTTCCAGAAGGCCACCTCGAACCAAACACCAGGGCAGCTCTGTTCGCCGAAGGTCCCCCGTGCTTGGGAAGAGGATAGCCTATAGGTTCGACGTGCCAGGCGCTTGTGGCAGGTCGGGCTTTAGGGTAACGAAATAACCTTAGGTTCTTGTGCTTTGCCAACGGCATCTGTATACCGCGAACTGAGACACGTACTACCTACTTTACTCAAGGTTTTCAACGGCTTTAACCTCCCCCGAGTGCGGCCCAAGCCACGGACGTTGTTGGCCTACCGGTCCTGATGCAGTGACCCGAAGAGCCGTATTCTAGGTAAGCATATGATCCAGGCGCAAAGGAATCCGGAACCCTCGAAGTACGTACAGAGAGGTACAGATCTTTATTTCCAGCAGTTGTCAACTCCGTCAGTCCGTACGCTCCGAGGCGGAGTGACTGTTCGAGGGCTCGCGAGTCACAATAGTAGCTCCTTTCAGAACGACTACGGATGCGATGTTTCGAAACATGAAGATCGATTCCTAGAGCGGACAAGGCATATGCAGGTACTGAGATGCGGGTGCAATGCAGATCTCGAGGGATGTTCAGGGGCAAGAATCCAGCGGTAAGAATCCAATCCTTGATTGGATGGTCGTCTGGCTATTCCTAGCGAATGATGGCTGATAGGAGGCATACTGTGCAATCCTCCACCCAGGACTGCTCCCACTCGCCTCATTCTCACAATCCCCGTTAGGCTGATACTACGCTGCATTACTGGAAGTGATCTTCCGGGTTCGTGAACTTGGGGACCACCTGGGTTCCAACGGTTCGGAGTGTTGAAATGTTGGCCCGAATCGGAATCTATGTCAGTCAAGTCCTCGTAGTGCACGGTGCAAAAAAGCAAATACGAGCATTGTTTCTATTCCCCCTTAACAACCCTTCACTCGTCGTCACAGGGCTCCTGCTGTGGACCCTCAACTTGAGCTTTCAGTGACCTGACCTGATTCTTCTTCACCTCAACCTCGTCGGTACGCTGCATCGTTCGCCTCGTATGCCATCCTCCACCCACATATCCCGTTTCCCTCCCGTCCGCGAGTTTGTTCAACCTCATTCAAGGTTGTACCTCTTGACACCGCATTTTCTATTCCAAGTTCTGGTGACCCAGTTCACCCCGTATTTGTACTGGAGTCTGCCATTCATCTCCAAAAAGGCATGTGGTGAACTTGATCAACGGCGAATATATCTATCTCAACACATCCGCAAGCCACAGACGAAGCCGACCACCCTTTCCACAACATCGCCTTCTCCGGACTTGGCAATTTAGGCGAACATCCTTGTCTCTAGTATCTCACCACCCACGACTTCAGTCATGCGTGTTTCGCAGTTCCTCGGCCTGGTGGTGCTGCCGCTTACCGCCGCCATGCCAGCAGCCATGCCGCATCATGTGAGCGAGGTTGGCAAACCTCTGGATCGCCGTGCCATTATGGTCGACGGCAGCCAGTTCAACTTCAGTCCCTTCAACCTGACCAACATGGGCATGGAGTGCGCCCGTCCGTCTCCAGAGGAGATGTACGCCTGCGAGCTCCGATGTGAGTTCCGACTTCCTCACATTCACGATAGACTGATACTAACACCGTGCTGTCAGTCGACTGGCATGACCCGAACTCTGTGAAGCAGAACGACGTCAACGCCTGCTCTTGCATCTACAAGTGGTCCTGGGACGGCAAGACCGCCGGCGCCGGCGAGAACAACACGTACACAGAATCCTACTCCATGTGCTATAAGAAGCTCCCTGTCTACTTCGAGATGAGGATCGCGAGCTTCAACTCCTCCGACAACTTCTCCCTGGAGATCGCACACCGCTACCACGACTCCGAGTTTGTGCACCTTAAGCCTCGCTCACCTGAACGCAGCGCTGATATTCTTCGCTAGGAACTTCACGGCACCTTGGGATTACCCTCTGACCTTTTCGCAGCAGGCCTTCCACCTGCCCATGATTTCGCGGGAGGACAACCTGTTCCGTCTTTATGATGCCGGACCTATCCTCGCGAACATCACAGCCGTTTCGGACTGATCCATCCGCACGAACCTCTGCCAACTTTTCCCCCATTGCAACCAGGCATCCACGTCGGTCTTGCACGGTTCTCTTATTATGGCGTTAGGCGTTATGGCTTATAGACTGTCTGAGCTGGGCTCGGGTTACACAACGGCGCTTAAGAAAGTGGTTGCCTTCGACAAAATGGCTATCGACTTACGTCACTTGGGAAATCTGTCTGGCGAGGTTGTCTGAGGAATCTTTGACGATAGAAGATGCATTTGCGAGTGCGAATCCACTTGGCTGGCTCTTGGGACCTCTAGAACGATCGGGGTTGCGGTCAATATACATTGCATGACGTTGACTGGCACTTAATTAAGGGGAAGATGCGGGTTCGTGCTCCCCCTCAGATAGACCATTAATGCAGACTGTTATCACGAGCCGACCTGCCTCAATCGCTCTCCCGTCACTTAAAACGCGTTAAACTCAATTGGCCAACCACTGCGGTTCAACTACCCGTCACATATCCAAATGCCGGATTGGAACTGTGCTGGCTCCTCCGCACACACGATGCTTCGGGCAATGGCGTATTGCTGGGGACAGGTCGACTCACCGTGGCTCACAGGGAGCCAATGGCGGAGGACGGCATTGCTGAAAACAACTATATTGCGCCAAGCTTAGATCGCTGACTCCAGGTGCCGGCGGGATGGGCACGATGTTATATCTATTGCCTCGCTCGCTTCTCGAGACGCTCTCTGCCAGCTATGTCGCCTAGGAACTGTCGTCACGTTGCTCAAGGACCACGGAAGCTCTAGGCGAGATTAAAGTTGCTTCAAATTCTGTTACACCATCAGACGTGGTTGCTCTGCAGCTCAAAAAAGGCAGATAGGGAGCAGTTTGGTTGGACGAATTCAAGTAAGTCGATCTCTCACAAACCATCCCAACAGAAACTTGACGCCACCCCTGAAACTTTAACTGGGGTGGCGACAAGGAGCATCTTCCCAGTTTGCATAGGGGAATTCCTTCTGGACCTTCTTCTAACACCCTCCATAGGACACTGGGATCATTTCCTGACGGGCCAAGATGCTTCTCGCCCGGATGCTGAAGGTCTGCCTGCTGGCCTGCGCCAGCAGTTACGCCGTGGTCAATGGGGCGACTCTGATGTCGAAGATGACGGCATTGCATCCCTCGGTCAAGCTCGTGGGCCTTCCCGAAGACAGTCAGCCGATCACGCTGCAAGTCGGCCTCAAGCTGCAAAGAATCGGGGAGCTGCAGGAGAGACTCAAGGCCGTGTCAACGCCCGACAGCCCGGATTACGGCAGATACATGGACGCAGACGCCATCAACAAGCTCTTCACTCCGTCCGACGCCTCCCGCACGAAGGTCCTGGGCTGGCTGAAGGAGGCCGGCATCACAGACATGGCAGACCACGGGTCGTACATCAACTTCGTCACGACGGTCTCCAATGCAAACAAGATGCTCAGCTCCTCCTTCCAAAACTTCGACGTAGCAGGCGTCAAGAAGCTCAGGACGCTAGAGTACTCGGTCCCGGACGAGCTGGCAGAGCACATCGACCTGGTCTCGCCCACAACCTTCTTCGGCCGCACGAAAGCCCACGCCGTTCTCCCTCCCAAGCGAGAGTACATGCCCTACCCACGCCAAAACTCCAACACGACCCTCAACTGCGCCCGGCTGATCGAACCCGGCTGCCTAGAGCAGATGTACAACTACGGCTCATACCGCGAGGACGCCGCCAGCGGCAGCCGCGTCGGCTTCGGGAGCTTCCTCAACCAGAGCGCCATCCAGAAGGACCTGACCCTCTACCAAAAAGCGTACGGGCTGCCGCTCAACAATTTCAGCGTGGTGCTGATCAACGGCGGAGAAGACCACCAGGATCCCACGCGCGACTTTGGCGAGGCGAACCTCGACTCGCAGTTCATGAGTGCCGTGGTCAAGACGCTGCCCATTACCGAGTTCATCACGGCCGGCAAGCCGCCTTTCGTGCCGAACTTGGATATTCCGGACGAGGCGAGCAATACGAACGAGCCGTATCTGGAGTACTACCAGTTCCTGCTGAATCAGACGAGCGACGCGCTGCCGCAGGTTATTTCCAACTCGTACGGGGACGACGAACAGGTATTCCCTCTTAACAAGGCCCCCGCCCATCCCCCCTAGGCGTTGCCCCTAAACTAACACCACTACCCAGACCGTCCCGAAAGAATACGCCATCCGCGTCTGCAACCTCATCGGCATGATGGGCCTCCGCGGCATCACCGTCCTCGAGTCGTCGGGCGACACGGGCGTCGGCGCGCCGTGCCAGTCCAACGACGGGCGCCGGCGGGCCGAGTTCACGCCCCAGTTCCCGGGCACCTGCCCCTACATCACGGCGGTGGGGGGCACGCAGTCCTACGCGCCCGAGGTGGCCTGGGCCGCGTCCTCGGGCGGGTTCAGCAACTACTTCGGCCGCGCGTGGTACCAGGAGGCGGCCGTCACCGACTACCTCGCCTCGCGCCTCTCCCCGGAGACGAAGGAGAGGTTTTCGCAGTACGCGGGCGGGTTTAGGGGGAGGGCATTTCCCGACGTGGCGGCGCATAGTCTCAGCCCCAATTACCTGTTCTACGCGGCCGGGTCGGTGGCCATGACGGGGGGCACGTCGGCGGCGGCGCCGGTTGTGGCGGGGCTGATCGGGTTGATCAACGATGCCAGGCTGAGGGCCGGAAAGCCGGTCATGGGGTTCATCAACCCGTGGCTGTATGGGCTGGGGAGCGGTAACGGGACGGGGATCACGGATGTTACGGGGGGCGCGGCGATCGGGTGTACGGGGGTCAATCTGCAGACGGGACAGACGGTTGTGGGTGGGAGCGTCATACCCGGGGCCATGTGGAACGCTACTGTCGGATGGGACCCGGCTACGGGGGTTGGGATGCCGGATTTGTTGGCTCTGGTCAAAAGGGCGCTTGCATAGGGTACCTTAGGCTTGCCGATGGGTGATGTGGATGGGTAGAGAAAGTAGAGGTTGTAGTGGATGTGAGCACCTTCCGTAGTGGCCGGTGGCCAGTCACAGTACCATTCACGCAGGGCCATTGGGATACTATCCACGCATTTTTACTTTCACACACATTAGCATATACGTAGGAAAAGGTACAGTGCTGCATCGCTTAGATAAGTGGTGGGCGGCTTTAAGAGGTGGGCCGGCGCACTAGACCCAGTCCGGTCGCCAGCTAATGCCGAACGCGCCCTGGGATTTTGCGGACGCGCTCCAGTCGTGACTTCCCTGAACGTGCCATGGCCACGATGTTTTGAGCACTGAAAGAATCAACATAACCCGGTTCCACTTAAACAAACGCTACATGTCGACTGGATCGTCTGTAATTGCCAGTCGACTCGCCCTCCGAACTAGAGCACCGCGGCCAGACATAGAGCACTGGACCAAGGTCCGCGCTGCTCATGTCCACGACCTTGCCTTTTCCTCAGCTTCTCCTCCGGCAGTTCCAATGTTGGGTCAAGCACACAGCAAGTTCGTCGCCCAGAAGGCCTCGGAGCCTCCGAAGAAGAAGCCACTGGCCAAGGAGCTGTTCCCATCCAGCAGTCCGAGTGCCAGCCAGAATGGAAACATAGAACAGCACTTCAAGAAACCGGCATACTCCATCTTTGCATCTCAGTCAGGCCGGCAGCCCAACAAGACAGAAGCTCCTCTGAGGCAACGATCTGCGAACATCACTCGCCCTTCGGCCACGTCTTCCCTTTCTACCGCCGCTGTGGTGAAGTCAAGCCAAACGAAGTTTCAATCGTTATACAACCAGAGCTCGTTCCAGGATACTAGCAGTGTCCTTGACTTGGTCGACGACGATAGGCCTGGCCTCTCACGCGGAGGAGCGAACTCCCGGTACATTGCCGGCGTTTTGATTAACGACGACGACTTCGACGATGATGACGACCTCGACATTGACATTCCCGTCGCGACCCTCCCCTCTCTGCCTCTTCCACCGCCAAAGGAGACCGTCACTCGCAATGACCCTCCGGCGCCGACTCTTACCAGCACGCTGAGCTGGTCCCAGTCCTCTCCTTCGCACTTGGAGCCTTGCCGGCTTTTCGCACCTGAACAGGATGGCGGAAATACCACTAGCAAGCGGGGACCTCCACAGGAAGATTCGTCTCCTGTTGTGGTCAAGAAGCGAACATTGCCCAAAAACTGGCAGGCGAGAAAACAGGTGGAGGATGAGGAGGAGGAGGCCATGGTGGTCGCGAAGGACAGCTCTGCCGTGTCCAAGGGAGCGATGTGGGACGCCACTGCCAGCGCGGTCAAGGCCCAGAGGAAGCAGCTGAAGACGCAGCAACGGAGACCCTTCGAAAATCCAACCGCCGAGAAAGCAAAGACACCTGCGGATACGGCCCCGACGAAACATCATACACCGAAAGCCGCAGCTATATCCTTGAGCAAAGAGCAGCAACATGTCAGGGAGCTGGTGGTGGAAAGAGGCCAAAGCGTCTTCTTTACCGGTCCTGCTGGAACAGGTAAATCGGTCCTCATGAGAGCCATTATCCAGGATTTGAAGCGCAAATATGCGCGAGACCCGGAGAGGATTGCGGTGACGGCCTCAACTGGCCTGGCTGCGTGCAACATTGGGGGCATGACCCTGCACAGCTTTTCAGGCATCGGTCTGGGGAAAGAAGACGTTGGGACGCTGATCAAGAAGATCCGTCGGAACCCCAAGGCGAAGAACCGGTGGCTGAGAACCAAGACCCTGATTATGGACGAGGTGTCTATGGTCGACGGCGACCTGTTCGACAAGCTGTCCCAGATAGGCAGAACTATCCGCAACAATGGTCGGCCTTGGGGTGGCATCCAGCTGGTGATCACGGGTGACTTCTTTCAGCTACCACCGGTGCCCGAGGGCAAGCAAGCTCAGTCCAAGTTCGCTTTCGAGGCTGCCACCTGGAGTACCTCGATCGATCATACAATTGGCTTGACGGAAGTGTTCCGTCAACGCGATCCAGGTCAGTACATCCGGAAACATATCTTGTTGGCTATTAACAATACATCTAACAACCTTCGCAGTGTTCGCCGAGATGCTGAACGAGATGCGTCTCGGTCGTATCAGTGAGGCCACAGTAAATAACTTCAGGGGCTTGACCAGGCCGCTGCAGTTTGACGACGGTCTTGAGCTTACTGAACTGTAAGTCCCATGTCCCACACATCGTCTTGAAGGCACGTGCTTACGTCCAGGAAGATTTCCAACACGGAACGAGGTTGATCGCTCCAACGTGCGGCGATTGAGCGCCCTCCCCGGCAAGATCCGCCGTTACGAGGCACAAGACAGCGGTACCGTCGAACCAGCCATCCGCGAGAAGCTCCTGGCGAACATGATGGCACCAAAGACACTAGACCTGAAGATAGGGGCTCAGGTCATGCTCATCAAGAATCTCGACGAGACTCTGGTCAACGGCTCCCTCGGCACAGTCATCAAGTTTATGAACGAGACGACTTTCGAGCTCACCGGCGGCGAGGACGGCCGCGGTGACGACGCGGGTGGAGACGAGAAGGTGAAGAAGCGCATCCAGGCCTTCGGTCGGGAGCTGGAACGGAGCACTTCGACCAGCGGCGACAACACGGAATACCCACTTGTGCGGTTCCATGCTGTTGATGGCACAGAGAGGGTTCTCTTGATGGTGCCGGAGGACTGGAAGGTGGAGACGCCAAAGGGCGAAGTCCAAGCCCAACGCAAGCAGATACCCCTGATCTTGGCCTGGGCATTGTCGATCCACAAGGCACAAGGTCAGACATTGGAACGTGTCAAGGTCGACCTGGGCAGAATCTTCGAAAAGGGACAGGCCTACGTCGCTCTGAGTAGAGCGACGACCCAGGAGGGTCTACAGGTGCTCAACTTCCGGAAGGACAAGGTGATGGCGCACCCGCGAGTGGTTGGGTTCTACACGAAGCTCTACAGCGCGGACTCGGCAATCAAGAAGAAGCCGGCATCGATAAGCGATTTCGTTAACGCACAGGTCTCCGGGTCGGGGAGTACGGTCAAGCACAGCAATGCCGATGAGGACGATGAAGAGGCTCTGATGGCGGCATACGGTTGAAAGTCTCTGTGTGAGCTGCGACAGTAACTTATAGTACATTTGGAGTTTCGGAGCGGCACGGCGCATGGATATGTATTCATTAGGTGGACAGTGGAAGTCTCGGTGGCGTGGATCCGGCAGTAGAGGCATTGCACGAAGTATGGATATACCAAGATTTTGTTGTTGTACGGCTCATGACCTTACCGGTCATACAGAGAGGACGGACAGGCCTGATGTCAGTAGGTAGCCCTCCCAGATAGGGCGAAGAATGCCTCTGGTGCCTAGTCACATGGTAGATTTGGAACACTTGTAGAATCCATCTCTCGTACTCTTCAAGGCATTCCTAGATCAATGCATGCAGGACTTTTAAAATCCGTACACGTACAGGAACCTCTGGTCCCATGAATGCCTCGTTGTACCCCTGTACACTCGGACTTTTGTTCTAGCACCACCGAGATAAGATAACCTTAACCAGATCCCCGTCGCCGTGGAGCCTCCCCACGTCCCTCCATACTTCCCACTCCGGACGCGATAACCAAGATTCAACGACATACCACTTCCACGAACAACACGCCTACATCTAGACTCTGATGGTGACCCCATGATCCTCCGGCACCCATGCGCGCAGGTCCCAGACTGATCTGGATGAACGGTGATCATGGCAGACCCGCGTAAAGGTTGGTGCGCCTGTTTTCTTTGATCCAACACGTCATAGGTTTTTGGGAAGAGGGACACGCTACTAACTCCGCGCAACAGACGAGGAGGCTACGACCATCAAGGTTGCGTCGGGCAACAAGAAGAAGCCGGTCCGGGACGGCAATATCAAGCTCAAGAAGCCGCTTCCCAAGCACACCAAGCCTGGTAACTGGAAGGAAGGCTACATAATCGATGGTTAGTCCTCCCTCGCGGTCCATCTGAGACGCGTCATCAACTTTCATTCCATATGTGCTGTTGTCTAACAACCGGCTCGGTTATACAGCAGAGGATAAGAAGTCCAAATCCGGCCCAGCCAGCGCCCCGACCGCCCCCTCGCCCGGCCCCGTCGTCAACCCCCTCGACGACACCGCGCGAGAGACCTTCGCCACCGGCCGACCGCTAGAGGACAGCCCGGACCTTCAGCAGTGCAAGCACTGCAAGAAGAACATTCTCAGGACGGCAGCGAAGGAGCACATTGCCGCGTGCCTTCGGATCAAGAAAGAGAAGGCGCAGCGCAAGAAGGAGGCGCGCGAGGCCAGGGAGAGAGCGCGAGAGGCTGCGAGGGAGGAGGCGGCCAAGAGGGATGGCGGCGACGGCGCTGCGGGCGCGGGGGATGCTGCGGGCGATGACGACAGTGACGATGACGATGCCGCCGAGAAGGGTGCTGGCAAGACGAACGCCGGCAAGACGACTAGCAAGAAAGTCGGCGGGAAGAAGACGGACGGTGCAGTCGGCGGGAAGAAGAGGAAGGCAGAAGGTGACAAGAATGAGGGGCCGAAGATGAAGAAGAAGAAGGATGAACCGAAGCCGAAGGTTGCCAAGCCGAAGGGTGAGTGATGTCCGGCTTTCTCCCTACGCCATGTGATCATCTACTGACGTGTTACGAATAGGACCTGTCGATGTCGAGAGGCAATGTGGGGTCATACTGCCAAATGGGCAGCCCTGCGCCCGCTCGTTGACATGCAAAAGCCACAGTATGGGAGCGAAACGAGCAGTTCCGGGCCGGTCATTACCATACGACATGCTTCTGGCCGCTTATCAGAAGAAGAACCAAGCAAAGCAGCAGAGTAGGTGGCTAAATGCATCATGACACAACAGGGACTGAAGCTAACTGTCCTCACAGAAGCCGCAATAGACGCCAACGCCCCGCTGGAGGAAGAAGACGACCCCAACGGCGGCGCAGTCGACTCGGACGAGGAGGCGGCAGCCGTCATGGCCGCCCTGGCGCACTGGAACCCGCAACCCGTCGTCCCGCAGCCAATATTCACACCCATCAAGCGAGAGTACCAGCTCGCACGACTCCACGAGCAGCTTCAGACGGCCACAAACGGTGGACGGCTCAACATCTTCAAAGTGGTCGGTTACGGGGCGCAGAAGCTGCCCGACGGGCACCCGGGGCTGTATGAAGCGCTCGAAGACGCGCCGGGCGAGCCGGATCCTGCGGTTATGGGGCCGTTCTCGAGGCGGTCCAGCAGCTATAGCATGGCGGGGGGTGCGCCAACGCAGAGAAGACCGTCTATCAGCAGCCACGCTTAGGAGGCGATGGCTCGAGGCGACATCAGCACGAATGGGAAGCAATTTCCCCAAGAAGCGATGCCCATTGCATGGAACATGGGCCGGCAACCTGTAGATCCAAGGATGCTGGTCCGACGCGGTGGCTCTCTGAAGCGGAGTCCGGAAGACGGAGACGTGGTCTGTCAGCTGAAGAGGCTGAAGCGTGTGCAAGAGGTTCATTTGCAGCGTATGGCGAACGACGGTCAACAGCGTCGAGAGAGCGCGGCTACGGGGCGCCTACCGGTCGCGCAGGTGGCAGAAGCAGACTACACATCTGTGAAGCGCGGACGAGGACGTCCAAGCAAACGAGACACCGGTACGCCCACACGGCGGAGCGGACACGGCCAGCAGGCCCAGCATACGGAGGCGCTGGCGAGTCCCGATACCATGAATATGCAGACCGATGCAGAGATTGCACGGAGTTACCACAGGAGGATGTCGGGCTATTTCGGCCTCCCGACATCTCCATGAAGGGGAAGTTCTCGTTTTTGTTATGGCATTGATTGAGCGGGTTTGTAGGTGACATCGCATCCATCATGACACCTTGGGGCGCGAGGGGGTTTCATTTGGTGTTGAAGGGATTTGGCATCATAGGATATGATCAGTCACGGCACATGCGATTTCTCGATGGGGTTTTCTCTTGGCCGGTAGCTCTTTTACAAGGCGTTATGGAAGGGGCCCGGCTTGTGCTTGTATGACTGCTTCGGTTGCAAGCGAGCTGTATATATCTCTCTGTGTTTGGCATGTCTTTGTGCAGGAATTGTCTCATACCCATAAGAATTATTACTGTTCTTACCTTCCTCATCTACCTGCCAGCCGGTGTCTCAAGAAGTTACAATCCAGAACGAGCATGGCAAGATCTGCTACCCCCCGGAGCTGGTGATCAACAAGTGAGAGCTGGCTTCGTCGACGGGGCGAAGTCGTAATAAGGAGAGGAAGGCGGGTCACTCGGCCGAGTCTCTAGCGTCTAGTTGCCGATCATTGTCGACGTTCGACGTACAGAAGCCTATCCTCGGCTTCACAAGATCAGAATCTACTAACACTGTGCTTCAGCCATCTTCGACTAGCCTAGTATCTGTGTCGTGTCTGTCAATCCTACAGGGACGAGGTTCCTATCGAAGCATATGTCTGGCGGACTGCACGTGTTGGAGGACATGGCCGAGACGGAAATATGGCCGTCTCGAAGGTGCCAGTCGATCCTGGGGGTCTAGGCGTTTAGTGTAAGCTATGCACCTCCGTATGAAGGTCACATCTGTGCGGGCGATCGTCCTGCAAGCCACCCGGCTACGCCGTACGCCTGCCTTTCTATGCCTAGACGGCAGGATGATCCGATCGAGGCATCCACCAGGTTACGGGACTCGAGTCTGAACGGAGCTATTTACGGTCGAAGGGCGACCACGGTACCAATATCCCGAATGAGTTGATTGAGGGGTGGGAAAAGGTACCAAATCTACGAAGAGCAGCACTATCTCGAGCGTGGAAGATGTCAACTGCCTGGCGGAGCATGAACCTGCCCGAGGGAACTTTTCAATGACTGAGAAGTCGTCTTCGTCAAGTTCAAACTGTCGTCACAGGGCGGGTAACTAACTTCAGTGCTGTTCGGCACTGATTTTACTGCTGTCTAGCTCTATTACTACCCTACAGTGTGATGGCAAATCGACTAAACACGGCCAGATGAACTTCTCGATAACACGGCACTGCCAAGATGATCAACCACTCCGACTCCAGCCTTCAGTATCGTACCGGTAGTCAACTACCATATAGTACAGCCACAGTTATCCGGATATTTTTTTTTTTTAAAAAAAAAACTAACTACATACTATACCGAAGACTTGGGCCGATCATGAAACTCAAAATCAAGAACATGACCTCTGGCACGCGGGGTTGGCCTTACGGGGAGACGAAGGATCGGGACCCCTGAATGCGTGTGCAGCAAAGTCCCATGCATAAGCTAAGCTACGCGACCTTGGCGATCCCTTGTCCCTGGCCCAATTCTACCGTTCAACCGTCGCCATCCCGACCCTTATTGGGCTTGGTTCTTTCGAGTCGGGAGCTCCTCTCGCCCTTTGATTGACAGCCGAGTGGCTTGCCCGAGCGAACTGTCGCGTCTATCGTCTGTTTTGCCTCCTCGTGGGCCGTGTCTCACGGACGGTCCGTTTTCCATGGTCACCCTGCGGTGAGAAGAGGAGGGCAGGACGATCCTTCCGCACCACCCACACTGTGACCCTCCACCACGGACAAGAGACCGTTAAACTTAGCAGTCCTACCAGACGTAACATCGCTAGAACTAGGTACAGGCATCAAGTCCCTTGTTATTCGTTGTCAGCAATCATGTATCTCGCCAACCTCGACGTGAGCCCCATCCGTCGACTGAGGCGATGATAAGGCAACATCAACGCAGTAGTCTACGTTACTGGTGCTTGTCCCAAGGAGATCGTATACCTATAGACTTAGCAAGCCACAAGCATTTACTGGCCGCTGAGATTCGAGGTAACGGGCTACGAATATCGGCGCATAACTACCCACCAACGCTGAAGACGGGCAGTAGTACCCTGTCCAGTACTTGTCGCTTTGTCCTGAACCAGCGTGCTCGACATATCTTACTCGGAATCCCCCAAGGTCCGCATACCCAGACTGACGGAGATCAAAACAACCCTCCGTTGTGTTGAAGAACAACAAAGCAATTCGGATAATTTTCATGACCAAGGCCTATCCACACCCAAGACGATGTCTTCTACAGGCAGGAAGGGGTCCAAGAAGGTCAGAACCGGCTGCATAACGTGCAAGTAAGTCTACATGCCCCTGGCCCCCAAGTCCCCAACGGCCCCCATCCGATTTGCCTGTATGTTCAACGCTCTTCGGTCCCGAGGGGAGCTGTGGCTGATGATCTGGTCTCCGTCAACTTTTAGAATACGCAAAGTCAAGTGCGATGAAGTCAAACCTTTCTGTATGCGATGTACAAAGACCGGCCGCAAGTGTGATGGGTACCTAGACCCGAAGTCTGTCGCTCGGTCACGTCGTCGGTCGTCTGGTCAGGCTCCGAATTCCTCGCTCTTCTTCATCTATGAGTGGGCGTCGCAGGATGAGAAGCGCTCCTTCCACTTCTTCCAACATGTCACAGCGCCGACACTATCCGGAGACTTTGATGCTTTCTTCTGGCGAGTCCTAGTGCTTCAGATTTGCCAGACAGAACCGGCGGTCAAGCATGCCGTCCTCGCCGTCAGCAGCCTCCACGAGGGCATGCTGGAGGAAACCCACAATGCAACCCCTTACGCAGATGGCTCCTCCAGGCAGTCGTTTGCGCTGCAGCAGTACAACAAGGCCATCGCATGTATGCTTCACGAGATGACGGATGCCGAATCCAAACCTCTCGGCCCGTTGCTCACATGCGTGCTCTTCGTCTGCATCGAGTTTATGCAAAACAAAGACAAGGAGTCCCTCATCCATCTCGAGCAAGGCCGCCAGATCCTGGCTCAGCTGGTAAGGAAGGCTTCGTCTACGACCCCGGAAATGGATATGATCAAGCAACATTTGGTCCCCATGTACACCCGTCTGAGCTTGACGTCGTTCATGTTTGGCGGGAACCCGGTGCCAATACCCTCGGAACTGAAGACACTGCAAGAGGTTCCGTGCGCCTTCGAGTCCATCGACGAGGCGCAGTACTGTCTGTACGACTTTATGGATGAATGTATGCGCTTCACAAGACGGACACGGCTCGGTCGGGCGGCCACCAACGTCCCCGAGGAATGCCCAAGGACACTCAAGCAACAGCAAGATTACCTGATGGGGAAATTAGCAAAAATAGATGTGGCCTGGTCGCTATACCAGACATCAAAGCCAGCAGACACACAAGAGGGTGCCATCAGGCTTCTTTCGGTCCACCTTCGCCTGAACCGGGTCTGCCTCGCGACTGCTCTATCGACCAACGAGACGGACTTTGACGCTTACCTTCCAGACTTTGCCGCTATAATACCACTGGCCTCTTCCTTTCTGGAGTTCTCGGACCGGAATAGCTCAACAGATCGGAAATACTCTGCGGCAACCGGGAATCCCGTACATCCCAGTGGGCGAAGGTCCATGTTCTCCTTTGGCCTTCACGTCATCGCGCCACTCTACTACGTCGCTACCAAGTGCCGTCACCCCGTGATCCGCCGAGCGGCCCTGGATGTGCTCAGTCGCAACTCTTCCAGGCGAGAGAACCTCTGGCGGGCGAATATCATGGCCGAGATAGCTGCTCGCACTATCAGGTTGGAAGAGCAGAGCGTGGTGTCGAACAGATCTGTGTCTCCTCCATACCACCCCTTTGCGGATCCATTATCGCAAGGTATCACACCGGAAACCATCTTGGCCACCGCTCTGGCACGACCGGACAACTCACGCCCGGGGCCCCGCCAGTCCCAGACCCAGGAGCAGCTCAGCGAGCTCAGCGAAGATGCGTGGTTCGACATCAGACCTCACAGGCCGTCGGAGTTTACGAACGTAACCACCTCAATGGCGCTCGACTCCTACTCAGTACCTTCGCTGGCCGGGGAGTCCATACCGGGGAGCGGCGACGTAGACATGCCCATCGACCCGACCTTGCTGCTGGCAGACACCGAGACCTCCTCTCCCCACTCCTTCGCCTGCTCCCTCGACGACTTCTGCAACGAGACGGGGTCCACCTCGCCAAACCTGCCTTTCGTTACCACACGCGCCCAAGCAGCCGAACCAACGAGCACCCTCCCCTGGCAACCCATCCCCTGCGGTCCCGTCGCCCCCAGCATCAGCCTCGAACCCCCAACCCCCGTTGCCGGCGGTCTCCCTCCCTTCAACCCGTTCTCGCACACGCCACCCAGGTCAGACCCCCTCGAACACCACGACCGCTACGTGGAGAGCCAGCACTCCTCGGCGGCTCCCAGCGACGATGACGAAGACCGCTCCAGCTACTCGGGCAGCACGACGGTGCCGCGGAAGAACTCCGGGTTGTTCGCGGGCGGCGGCGCGTACAACACCGCGCTAAGCAGGGAAGCGCCGTTCGACCTGCCCGAGCACGTGAGGGTGCACGACGTTATAATCGGGCCTGAGAAGGAGGATGGCAGCTGGATCATGATGTTTAGGAAGCTGGGTGGGGAGGGGGCGGAGTGGGATGTTACCACGGAGTTTGTGGCTATTTAGACTGTATATGCCAGTTAGGGGGCGGAAAGAGAGGGGAAGTTATATGTAAGCGTTTATCCATGTTGGATCGATACCCCTCGCTCGGCTTAGATATAACTGTGAGCTAAAGAAGGTTACTTTGAGATGTACGAGGCCGAGGATAGAGGGATGGACGATTCAACCTGGAAAGGAGTCTGGCAACTGAACATTGAGTTTATCGCTCCACTCCCGCCATTTGTATTTGCAACGTAAAATCACACGTAAAACACGACCGGGCACCCAGAGTTGAGGTAGTCTCAACTTGCTGTGACAAAAGAAAAGAAAACAGGGGCAAGGGACATCCGCCTGGGGCCTTGGAACTCGACAGATACCGATCAATGATTTCGCCCGGGCTCGAACCGGGGACCTTCAGTGTGTTAGACTGACGTGATAACCAGCTACACCACGAAACCAGCCGCTCTGCAGTGGGGGGAAGTACAGCTGCCATGACCAAAAAATGGTGGTGGAGACGAGATGGAGTCGGTGACTGACTCGACAACAGCCAGACAGAGAAGGGGGGGGAGAGAGAGAGCAACACGTAGAACACCAGGGATCCCCCCTTGGTAGAGTGCCAAATGTCGAGTCCGTTGTTGTCTGTGTTGAATGTGTTGTTCGAGAGGTAGCGAGCCGGCTCCGGGTATGGTGGGTTGCGTCGAGTGTTCGCCGAGTCCGGTTCACCGGGCACCCGCGCGTCCCTGGCAAGGGGGCAGCACTGGAGCCCCCCGAGCATGGACATGCTCGTCCGCGCCGAGATAGGTACGGCCCCCGGATGAGAGGATTGCGCTCCGGGGCGCTCGACAGCTTCGGGTCATGGCCCTCTGTTTCGGAGGTCTGTCTGCACGCCATTTAAAGTTTGTTGGAAAGAAACCCGCTCGGCAGCATGCACTGCCAACCCAATCCGACTCATAGAAGCCACTTGTCCCTTTCTCGTCATTAAAACTTTGGAACCTACCTGCAGTTCTATCTCGGTAAGTATCCATTCGGCGTCTGGCTGAGACCTCTTCACATCATTCGTTCCGAGCCTTCTCTCCTACGCAAACCTCAACCTGCTTCCCTCGGGGCAGTCGAAGCTTTTCTTCACACACAACGCTTTCTTTATTGGTGTTATAAGGGTCAGTACTTCATCTATTTCCCGGATCTTGGAAGGAATACGGTAATCTAAAACACACATCAGTCGTCGTCAGCCGCCACCAGTCGCCATCGCAGCATCACTCACCATGGGAAAGCCCACAGACCCACCAACTGGCGAAGCAAGGCCTCCCATAGTCCGCTAGGTCCTACTCACCATCCTCACATTAGAGGGCATGGGCCTGGCTTGTAGACCCGACAACAGCGTCGCCGGCGTGGTCTACATGGCGATCTGCCGCCGCGGTTACAAGTTCCAGTCCCGCGTGCTACGCATCCCGGATCGGTACGAACTCTTCTGGGCCGCCCCGTTTCAACCCCAAACCGAGCAGACTCAGGGACATCTCTTCGCCGCTACCATTCTCATATCGGTCGCGTTTCTGGTCCCATTCATGCCCATGGCCCTCTTGCTGGCGCTCCTCAGACCCGAGGATGGTGTGCCCTTGGTGAAAGTGTTCCGGGGGATTTGCGTTCTCTACCTTTGTTTCCACCTGGTTCTTTCTGTGTGCTATCGTTGGGGAAGCCAGCTGGGGATCCATCGCCCCTGCGCTGTAGAAGTGCGAAAACAAGAGGTCTGTTGAAAGGATTGATGGCTGGGCACTTTCGTCAACCTTGCTTCCATTAGTTCTTCACTCCATGGTAGATACACAATCATTACATCATAGCACAACACAATGCCTTATCACGTTGTCTAATGGAGAGTTTCCTTGCACAGTTACAACAATTACAGCGAGAACAAGACAGGATGCCCAGGCTCACAGTAACGGATGCTATTGACCCCGACCCATCGTGAGCACGGCTAAACGTCTATTATGTTCCACTTGCAGAACTTCAACAAAAGGGGGCCGGGGGCGCTCGATAGTTTGGCAATAACGAATAATACCGCGGCTAACTGAAGGACACAGATCGAATAACGCACGCGAGCTTTCCGTTTCAGACATCATTGAAGGCAATCACCTTCGGCACCTCCTCGCCGCATACCAACCAGGACCACGTAGCGCACGGAGCGTAACCCGTGGTCAAGGAATAGGGCTTCCCATAGTCGGCTGGCTCGAAGAGCGTCTCGTCCTGCTTCCTCAGCTGAGACATCCTCTCCGGGGTTGCGACGGCCAGGAAGTGTTCTCGTTGCTGGCCGGGAGGTAGCGCCCTTTTACACACCGTTAGCATCTTGTCCGGGACAAAGGATAAGTGATGGAAGACGTTGACATACAAAGCATTACCGAAGATCCCATGGCAAAGACTCGGCTCCTTGCGCAGAAGCCCAGAGGTCCAGATACACTCCCTCCCTCTCTGCACCGCGGCGTCGATCTTCCGCTGCAGGCTCGGGAAGTACTCGCGCAGCGACAGCAGAGAGTGGACGAATCCCGGCGCGCCGTGGCAGAACTGCACCAGAGACGCCGTCGTATGCCCCTCCGAGCTCGGCCAGTTCCCGTCGGGCAGCTGCGCGTCCAGGAGCGCGTCTAGCAGACCCTCGAGCTCGGGCGCGACGCTCGGCGCCGTCAACACCAGCTGGGCGAGGATCCCTATGTCTCCGTGCACGGCGCCCACGTACCGCTTCCCGTGCCACTTCCAGTGCGGCCCGTCCTGGATCATCTTCTGGGTGACCCGGGCGACGGCGTCGTCGACTAGCGGGGAGCTGTCGGGCACCCAGCGTCTCACCATGCGCAGCAGGTACAGCGTCCCGGCCCGGCCGAAGAGCAGCTCGTCTGGGTAGTCGCCCTGGACGACGGAGGTGATGCACGAGACAAGCTCCCGCACGTGCGCATGGTCTTGTCTGATGGCTGCTGCGACGGCGTGGTAGCAGAGGCTCTCCTCGCCTATTCCGCACCCCCTGGACGATAGCTTGAGGCTGCCTCTCGAGCCGTCGAGGTACGACTTGGCCCAGGTGAGGGCATGGTGTCCGGATATGATCAGTTTCGGATGCGCTGCCGAGACGTGCAGCAACAGGTATGCTATGCCGGTCGGACCGCTCCAGAGCCCTTGCAGTGAGTGTCGGTCGTATTGGCCGAGTGGTGGGTAGTTCTGCACGATGTCCTCGAGGGCTTGCTTCAGATGCGCGCCAGTGTCTCCCGGAGTAAGTGGCTCCGGGAAATTGTTTGGGATGCACCTCGAGCCCGTCATTTTCTTGCGTTTGCTCCTTGAGCTTGCCTACTACTTCGAGACTCTTACCAGATAAAAGAGTAACTTACTGAGATGGTGAGGTGAAGTCAACTTGAATTAGCTGTACGAATTAGGCAGGTGTAAGCCCGACGTCATGATGATCCCGAACATCCCAAGCGCAGCTTCTTGGGAATCCGCCATAACACGGCAACGGCCACAATAAATTCATATATATCGACCGAATGGACCGTTTATCCTGCGGTTCATTGTTTGATAAATGATCTGTCCGCCAAGGTTCTGCAGTGTGAGAACTCTCCCCATTGCTTCGCAGGAAACCACGTCTAATTGATATGCTGCCCCCAGGTGCTTATAACTGAGACTAAGTTATTTCCATATCTCGTCGATATTCGAGGAGCAGCAGACCATGAGCCGATGCTTGGAAAGGGTCTACCGGCAGGCCGAAGCGCATCCCCAATGGCAGCTAAACGCAAGTTGTAGCTGTGATAGACCACATCAGCGTGGCGACCCAGGTCAGCGCGCCAGTAAAGGGTGACCGGCGAATATGTTGGTAGAGGTTTCAGTTTCAGCTCCAGGGACGAGGCACTTGCCTAGGAAGCTATGCTCATGTGCTGGAGCCGCATTCGGGAAGCAATCCGTCAGGTCCCAGGCAGACAATCGACATGGTGAGTAGACAACACAATGAGCTCTCAAAGAGGAAAACAAACGAGAATGACCACTGGATTCATCGATGGTTCACACAGGACATAGACCGGAGCCCCAATCATTTGCTCAAGTAGCAGGAGTCATCGAGCATGTTCCATGGTCGAGCCATCTTGCAGGGCTGGAAAGCATTCCGAATACGGAATGGGTTCGTAATATCACGACTGCCTAAAATGAGGTGTGCTCGGACCATAGTCCGAGAATTGGAATGTGCTGCCCTTCCCCGGAGCGTCTCTCCAGACGCAGCGCGTCGTGATCCATTGTCTCCCGGTGAGGTGGTGATGGCGTCGGAAGAAAAAAAGCACGGCAGAGTCCAGAACGGGAGAGGCCGGCTTCCTCCCGCGTGTTTCACGCTTGCGGAGAGTCAGGGATAGCATCACGGTGGCACTGTTGACTGCTCCATTGCTGCTCCACCACTGGCGCGGAAGACCTTTTTTTTTTGTTTTGTTTTGGCTGGCACCTCTTGATTGTTTCGGAATATTAGTGGCAGTGCGAAGTGTGCCGATCCGGGGAAGCAGGCTGTCGTTAAGCGCCGTGAGACGCTGTGCTGGCCGACTTGCCGGGGCGCATCAACCACAGGGGACATTCTACTGGTCAGCGAGCCAACTACACAGCATTTAGCAGCACAGCCTCAGCCCCGAGCCATCCCAATCGAGCTGGAGGAGGGGAAGGCGAGGACATCGAGGGGTCACGGCGTCGATTTTCTTCTCAGCTATGAGATCATGTCGCTGGAAAACCGTGGTATCTGACACCTTGTGCTGAGGGAATTTGCTATTTGGACAAGGGTAATGAGCGTGTATGTGTTTTTGCGCATTGGGATGCCTCCAGCTTGGTACTTCTAGATATAGTCATATAAGGACTCAACTCGCAACCGCAGCTTGAGCTTTGTCTCACGCCATATCTATAGCTTGCTATTCATCCTCAGCCAAAGTAGCTAGCGGACGAATAGCTTGCACTACCCTTCCTTACATCTCGTCTCGCTATAAACAAACGAGCGAGCGGTTCCGCTTACTTAGGCCTCGGCCCATCGCAGCCTCGTCCATATGGCCGGGTCATCCAAGGTTGCCGAAAACGGCTCCGGAATCTCTAACAAGCATAGCAATGAGTACGTAGGCCCGTGCCACACATGTGTTGTTTACAAGATAGCACTGCTAACTTGGTCGCCAGGAATAGCACTGCATTCGACTCTGCTCTCGGCCAGCATGTCAAACATAACAACTACCCGACAATCCCATGGATGACTGAATCCTGGCTCTCAAAGCTCGTACCTTACGAACGCCTGGCGACGGCTAGTCCCCGAATTGGCATGGGCATCATCGGCGTGGGCCTCATCCAGCACCATGTGAACCTCATGCCGACCCTTCACAGTGCGGCCGACTTCGTCTATGTTCATGACCACCATGGCCGATCCCAGGGAGTCAGACCCAAGATGGCCACTTGGCCGTTGTCCAAGAAGGAAGTCCTGGCCCAGAAGCAGTGGGCAGCCTGACCGGGTGCAACGCTCGCTAGTCTGCTGGTATCTCCGAGCTTGACATGGGGGGCGTTTGTAAGGCCCAGGCGTGGAGCGCTGGTAACATGGGCTCCAGAACGGGTTTTGTATCTGTATCTGTGGCTCGACCGGGTGAACTCCTGCTCTATTCAGTGTTTGAGCTGCAACAGAACCGTCTGCTACCAAGCCATTAATATCTTCCTCGTCGTGCTCTCCGCCCCTTGCAATCCGTGATACAGCAATGACGACGTTGAAGTTCAATGTGGACCATACGGGGCAGCGGGGAAGTGATAGAGCGATAACAACTGACAGCTCAGCAACGCCACTTGAAAGCAACGATACACGTCGCCTGGGCCGCAAGCTTTCTAGTAATATCTCATCGTGTCAGCCTTCAAGGTTCTCGGCCTTGTATTTCCGTCTGAAGTTGGCCACAGACAAGGAGCGACGCGAACAGAGTGAAGCATTCAGGTTCAAGTTTACATCAGTCAGCGCGTTCGAAGGCGTTGGAAGCTTCGACCGTGACTGCATCCCAACGTAGCGGGGAGCTTGGGCCAGCTTGGCTAATTTCAGCCAACCACAGCGAGATCTGAGTTCCACCTGAGGTTGCCGCACGGTCCAGAGCTTTTCAGTCGTCATCCGAATGGTGGCCTGGAGGACTGACGTCCGTGCTCTCTGCCTTACCTAAGTTTCGCCTTACCGAAGTACGTGACCTCCAGCAGCTGGCCACCTCAACAGTTCACTTGCCTTCTTCCCAGAACCAAAACCCATCACCAACGAGGCAACTCTTCCGCATAAAATCCCCCTCTGTCTCTCTTTCTGCATCTGCGAGTGGAGGCGATCCTTTTCCTTATCATCGCCCTTTTACTCCCTTCAGATTTCTGATTTCTGGTTGAGTCTTCACCATCCCCGCGACATCCCCCGATCCGGCCTTCGACGAAACGAGCATCGCGTCTTCCATCATCACAATCCGTCAAGATGGCGCCTACTGAGGATCCCGATCACACTCACCACAAGAAGAAGGTCAACCTGCACGATGCTTCGGGTGCCGAGCACAAGGATGTACGTTGTCATGACTTCTACCCGGATCGCTTTGATGAATGGAAGGAAAAGAAGCTGACTAGTCCGGCAACAGAACGATGACACTGCCACGGCTATCCTCAAGAAGAAGAAGAAGCCCAACCAACTGATGGTTACCGATGCCGTCAACGATGACAACTCCATCATCGCCCTCTCGAACAACACCATGGACGCTCTCCAGCTGTTCCGCGGCGATACCGTCCTCGTCCGGGGCAAGAAGAGGAAGGACACGGTCCTGATCGTTCTCGCCGACGACGATCTGGATGACGGCAGTGCTCGTCTGAACCGTGTTGTCCGCCACAACCTGCGTGTCAAGCACGGCGATATCGTCACGATCCATCCTTGCCCGGATATCAAATATGTGAGTAACCTGGCACCTCTTTTGGCACCTAATTTCAACTGTGCCGCTAACCCCCGACCTTAGGCCAAGCGTATTGCCGTTCTCCCCATTGCCGATACGGTCGAAGGCATAACAGGCTCTCTCTTCGACGTGTTCCTTGCCCCTTACTTCCGTGAGGCTTACCGACCTGTCCGGCAAGGCGACCTGTTCATCGTGCGCGGCGGCATGAGGCAGGTTGAGTTCAAGGTCGTCGAGGTTGATCCCCCAGAGTACGGCATTGTCGCCCAAGATACCGTCATTCACTGCGAAGGCGAGCCTATCCAGCGCGAGGAAGAGGAGAACAACCTGAACGAGGTTGGCTACGACGACATTGGTGGCTGCAGGAAGCAGATGGCACAGATCCGCGAGATGGTTGAGCTGCCGCTGCGGCACCCTCAGCTCTTCAAGTCCATCGGTATCAAGCCCCCGCGTGGTGTCCTGCTCTATGGACCCCCCGGTACTGGTAAGACGCTCATGGCCCGCGCCGTGGCCAACGAGACGGGCGCTTTCTTCTTCCTGATCAACGGGCCCGAGATCATGTCCAAGATGGCCGGCGAGTCCGAGTCCAACCTCCGGAAGGCGTTCGAGGAGGCCGAAAAGAACTCGCCTGCCATCATCTTCATTGACGAGATCGACTCGATTGCGCCCAAGCGTGACAAGACCAACGGCGAGGTCGAACGCCGTGTCGTGTCTCAGCTCCTGACGCTCATGGACGGCATGAAGGCTCGTTCCAACGTTGTTGTCATGGCTGCGACCAACCGTCCCAACTCGATCGACCCTGCCCTCCGCCGTTTCGGACGTTTTGATCGCGAGGTCGATATTGGCGTCCCCGATCCGACTGGCCGTCTCGAGATTCTTCAGATCCATACCAAGAATATGAAGCTCGCCGACGATGTCGATTTGGAGCAGATCGCGTCAGAGACCCACGGCTATGTGGGTTCTGATATTGCAGCCCTCTGCTCCGAGGCTGCCATGCAGCAGATTCGTGAGAAGATGGATCTCATCGATCTTGACGAAGATACCATTGATGCCGAGGTTCTTGACTCTCTGGGTGTTACTCAGGAGAACTTTCGGTTTGCCCTCGGTGTCTCGAACCCGTCGGCCCTTCGTGAGGTCGCTGTCGTCGAGGTTCCCAACGTCCGCTGGGAGGACATCGGTGGTCTGGACACGGTCAAGCAGGAACTCAAGGAGCAGGTGCAGTACCCTGTCGACCACCCAGAGAAGTTCCTCAAGTTCGGTCTCTCGCCGTCCCGCGGTGTCCTGTTCTATGGACCGCCCGGTACCGGTAAGACTATGTTGGCCAAGGCCGTCGCCAACGAGTGCGCTGCCAACTTCATCTCAGTCAAGGGTCCCGAGCTCTTGTCTATGTGGTTCGGTGAGTCCGAAAGCAACATTCGCGACATCTTCGACAAGGCTCGTGCCGCTGCTCCTTGCATTGTCTTCCTCGACGAGTTGGATTCTATCGCCAAGGCTCGTGGTGGCTCCGTCGGCGATGCTGGCGGTGCAAGCGATCGTGTTGTCAATCAGCTCCTGACTGGTGAGTTTATCCCTTGGACGCCAGTTTTCTTAATATAAGAGAGGCTAACAATCCCTGCAGAGATGGACGGCATGACTTCGAAGAAGAACGTCTTCGTCATTGGTGCCACCAACCGACCCGAGCAACTCGACCCTGCTCTCTGCCGTCCTGGTCGTCTCGACTCGCTCATCTACGTGCCCCTGCCTGACGAGGAGGGTCGTCTCAGCATTCTCAGCGCTCAGCTCCGGAAGACCCCTGTCGCGGACGACGTCGACCTGCGGTACATCGCCTCTAAGACGCACGGATTCTCCGGTGCCGATCTTGGCTTCATCACCCAGCGTGCCGTGAAGATCGCCATCAAGGAGTCCATCGACGCCGACATCCGCCGCACCAAGGAGCGCGAGGCGGCTGGAGAGGACATTGAGATGGAGGATGACGCCGAGGACCCGGTTCCCCAGCTCACCAAGCGCCACTTCGAGGAGGCCATGCAGATGGCTCGCCGGTCCGTCAGCGATGTCGAGATCCGCCGGTACGAGGCCTTTGCCCAGCAGATGAAGAACGCCGGCCCCGGTGCCTTCTTCAAGTTTCCCGAGGCTGGTGCCGCCGCTGGCAGCGGTGGCGGCTCGAACAACGCCTTTGGTGATGCCGGCAACGATGATGATCTCTACGACTGAGGGATTGTTTGAGTGTTGGACTTGCAGTCCTCATGTATTTTAAATAGCCCTTTCCTTTCCCATGTCTGCGTGGAACTCATTGCTGGTTCTAGAGGTCGTGACTCTGAGCGCCGGCACCAAGAAAGGGGAAGGGACGGGAGTCTGGTAGAGGCGGTATTTTCCTCGCAACGCCTCGCATGAAGATAAAGCAGTTTGAGGCTCATGTTGCTGCGTCACTGGTATTCATGATAGATTGCAATAAATTGATTTCCATAAAGCGTGAAAACTGCATGACTCTCTGATATGACACATGGAATGGAAAAAGATGCTCACGGAAGCTGCAGTTTTCATGTATTATCTTCCTTTGAACCGTTGAATTCCACCCCGTATTCGGTCGTTAAGAATATGGATTTGTAGTTGGCAAAACCGCACGCACAGGAGTCATAACCCTGGGCTCGCGACTTGAGCGCACGTCTTCCCGCCCAGACATACTAGTCAAAACCATGCCCGACGCCTCTCCTCGGATCGTTCTTTATCCAACGTCAGGGAGCGTCTATGATTGACCCTGGCCGACCTTGTGCTTCCAAATATTATCAGCCGTATGCCCCCTCCCGTGAGGATCGTCATCATCATTTTCAAACCCAGCCACCACCACCTCCACTGCTACCTCCCTCTTCGCCGAATAGGGCGTTTTTCTCGAACCTGCGTTGTAAGTGAGTCGTTTCGTTTCTTTCTCCTGCGTAAAATCTTCGAACCTCGATTACTCCCCCTCCCCGCTCACCTCAGGTACGCACGGCGCACCTCACGTATCCACACCCTCAATCTCGCAAACCATCTCCAGACTCTCCCTCGTGACCCTCAGCGCATCCTCGACGACACCCTGCGGCAGGGCCAGGCTCTTGTCTTCCGCCCCTTCTACCACCAGCCCGTTGTTCCCGGCGGCTCCGTTCACCTTCTTGCCCCCGCCGTTCGTCGTGGCTGCTGCCTCGGCGACGCCGTTGGAGGTTGTTGTTGTTGTTGTTGTTGTTGTTGCTCCTCCTTTTGTATTTGACGGAGATGGCGAGGAAGAGGAGGAGGAGGAGTTCATGGCGGTCTGGTGCCGCACGTCGTCCATGACGCGGCGCATGAGGGCGGGGAACGAGGTCACCTCGCCGGACCGGAGGAGGGAGAGGGCGTGGTTCTCGATGGCGGTGGGCCAGTTGGAGGGGTGGGCGTGGAGGGCGTGGAGGAGGTGTTCTTGGATTCTGGAATTTGGGAGGGGAGGTTAGTGAGAGGGAGGGAGGAATGGGTAGGGGGGGGGGGGGCGGGGAGAGCGGCGAGGGAATCGGGGAGGAGGGGAGGGAAAGCAGGAGGAAGGAGGGGCGAAGGGCAAGGGTAGGCTTACTTGTTGATGTGCCCGTCTTTTATCAGCAAGGTGTTTATCTGGGAGCGTAGATCGGGATCTAGCGTGGCTGCTGTGTAGCCCGATGCCGCGGAGGGCACCCTGACTGGCGTTGATGCACTGGGGGTCGACATGGTGTGTTTATCTGTTTGGCCTTTGGAACGTATTCGGTTGGGAGCTATCAGCGCTCGGTGATCGAGGTGCCAGAGAGTTCGCGGGAGAATTTCTCGGTGTAATTAGCCCTACAAGGGGCCCTTCTTGATAGTATCCGGTTCTTTGTTGTCTCGGGGCTACACAAGTCGACAATCGGATGAGCACGTGGCGGCGTTGGGTCTGGTCCGCTCGAAAAGCGATCAGTACGTTGCTGTGTGAGAAGAGGCGCAGAGCCAGGAATCTTACAGGAGCGATTGAGCGGAAAGTGCTGCAGCGAGTTATAGCAAGTCAAAGCAGTGGTCAACAGTTGGTGAAGCAAGAAGGTATGATGGACAAGGCTGAGAGGACCCCAGAAGTTTGGCAAGCACAAGGCTGAGTTTAGCGCTCGCTAGCGCCGAGCGGGTGCAGGGGTTAGGGGTCCTTCAGAGAAGGAAATAGGTATGGTGGCACGTGCATCGGATAGGTGTGGATTGGTACCAAAGTGAGCTTCTATCAACCTCAAGTGCCCAATCACTCGGAATGGTTGCATTCAGGGACGGTCTCCGAACTCATCTATATTGGTAAAGGAAGGAGTTTGAAATGTCTGAGATGATTTGTATTACTCGAGGGTGATTATTCTCTCACGGTGTAGCCGCCTCGTTATGGGGTTCACAGCTATGCCAAGTGGTGAACTCAAAGGTCGACACGAATGACACTTTTATCTACGTCAGTGCTTCTGGTTGACTGTCGTCAGAGGTAGGACTCGGCGGTACTGGCGGGAAAGGTACGATTGCGCCTCCATGGAGGATGCTATATCATGACGACTTGTGGCAGGCACATGCTGATCCCTTGTGGGTGAGAGGCGAGGTGCAAGTAACCTGACCGTCCATAAGGGGGCCAGTTTGTATGGGGAGGCAACACCTGGACATTGGAACTTCCTCACAGCTGGCTAGGTTTGTGTTGCCACTCTAGTTTCTGTCTTCTCAACTTGGCCACCAGCTTCCTCGCTATCACTTCATTCACTATACGAGTGGCAGGAGGCCCGTTTCGAGGCAATGTGCGATAACTAAGTGCAGAGACATAATCTATTGCTACGTGCCCGATCTTGACACGAAGAAGTGTAATCTCCTGGCAGACGATGACGCCATAACAGGAAACTGGTCGCGATCAGGGACTTTCCTGCTTGGGGGCTGCTAGGTGTCATTTGTGTCAGTTCTTAGGAGCAAAGTTATCTCGGTTTGTGACATGTGGTCCTGCAAATCGCCACGCTGTGTTCTCGTTCCCAGATCGCCGTCTCTCCAAACCTAAGACTGTCCGTTACACCGCCTAAACATGATCTCATATGCATCAACCTCGGACCCCATCACACAAATCCGGTCTCGGCATCTAGCCACAATCACCAGCAGCTCGTCAGCGAGCAGCCGACCAGCGGCTAGCAGTCGCAACGTTTAAGCATATTGCCGTACAAAAGAAAGTGCGAGTTGGACAAACATGGGGCTGAACCAGACATCCCGCGGATTTATTCCGGTGTGCCGCCGTGGTTGTCCTTTTCCAGACGCACAAGTATCATGCCGGAGGGCAGAGACTGGTCGATGTTCCCGACCGCCCTCTACAGTCTCACGTGCATGCAGCCGTGTGCGTGGGTGTTTGCTGTTATCCATCCAATGGGCAACGTGGGGTGACATGGGCGCCGTTGCGGCCGGACGACGGCAGCTAGGAGAATATCCGGGCCAGGGTCGTTCCAGATCGATAGTGTTACCGCGAATGGATGTCATCTGCGATGCAGGCTGCCGTAAGGTATGACAGATGCCAGGAACCCGGTCGTGCTCACCCACGCTTGTTATCGATCTCGTCGATATGGGGGTTCGTGGGAGGGTTAGACAGGCTGGAGACCGTAAGACCAGTTCGACGGCCAGGTTATGACATGGGGGTTTATTTGTTTGGGGGGACGATGCCGGTGCAGTAGCCCGTGACGATATTGCTGCAGCTGCAGGAGGCTGGATCGGGAAGTTGAGTGTACACAAGCTGCCAACAACGACCAGGTGGGGGTGGCCATATGCAAATCCATTCGCAATCGAAATAGAATACACAAGCAGAAGTACCTCAGTATCTATGTCCTGGAAAGTGACACAGTTAGACCGGCTGGGAATTGTGTCGATGCCAAGCTGGGAGAGTTTACCATACGTGTGCCATGGAACGCGAAGTCATGGAAGCCCGCATACTATCCTGGACGTGTCCTGTGATCTGGGGGCCGCCTGGCATCAGAAGCAGCAGCCCTTGGCTCCCGTTGCCATCACGGCACTTTTCGTGTGCCGGCTCGAATAGTCAAGCAGGTTGCATAGGTAGCTTAGTCTTGCCATCCCTTGGGGCTGGCAGAAACAGTTGCCGGACACCGTGTCGATATCGGTATTTGACCACCGCGTTGTTGTAGCTTCTGAAGACGCACATCATGGCTGCTGTACTTCCCTTTTTAGGGAATGTAGGCGGATACTGGACTAGATAACCTCGGTCTTTGTTGGACGGGGAAGGGTAGGATGCGGTGACGGCTGTTGTTTGGTGTGGGCAAGGCAGTGTGAACTATCGAAGACTTCCAGATCTCGCCCGCAGAGCTCAATTCTGGTCTGGCGTTCTCAACCCTCAGTTATCACCGGCAGCAGTACAAGGCTTGTGACTGCCTCCCCTGAATGACGTTCCTGAGGGTATTCACAGCCAGGTGCCGGGTCCTATCAGATGGGCAAGGCCCTCGAGCACAAGCGGGTCAGCTCAGCTTGGAGTCACGGTGCTTGTTGCTGGTTGTCGTCTCCGCCTTCCTAAAGGGGGCGTTACGGCCAAAGAAAGCCCAGGCCATAGACCCCAAACTCAACCATTCCTTCTCAGAATAACGACCTGCAGATTGGCTCGGCGGGAGCTATTCGCTTTGACACCATCTCAGCCAACTTTCAGACGCGCAGGCCACTACAATCGCTGGGACTGTCGGTGGACGCAGCCGTGTCAGTCACTTCTGTGGAGACCCGTGGAAGAGAAGTCACCAGAGAGACGATCCTCGGCTGTGCACAAACGAACAGGAAGGCACCACCCATCCACCTCTTTGCTGTCAGGTTCTCCCCTTTCTCTCCCTTCACGCACAAAGGCGAGTTACCCCTCGTCTGCTGTCGATGCCTGTGACCATCTTCTCCCCCTGTCTGTCAAATGGGCCTGTCCCACAAGGTCTACACTGCCTCCAGGACATGAGGCTGCGTAAGGCAAGAATGGATTTCCCTTCCTGCGGTATTTCTACTGCTGTCTGTTGAAATCTGACTTGTACTGCACTGTATCTGCCAGACTCAACCGGACGGAGAACTGTCCTGTCGCGCTGGGGGTGCCTTCACCCTGATCCTGCCAAAGTCTTCGTACCCGACGGCGCATGTGTCATCATCCTCGTCACGTCTTTCCACCGTGACGACTGCTTGCATCTCCGTAAACAAAACTACTTGTCCATGGACGAAGCGCACCAACGACGGGCTCCATGGTTGTCGGGGGTCCGATCGGTCACGTCGCAGCCACTGAAACGCCCAGACAGTTGTTCGGCAATGAGAAGACAGCAGGTCCATGAACGTCAAACTTCGTCGAACAGAGGGTACTCGGTCTCTCAACAGCAGAGACCAAACTCGTATGTCTTGCACAATCTCAGCTGCGAGACGCAGTCCCAGCAGGGTATGTCTTCCACCTGCGGCTTGAAGCTTGCTTAGCACTTGCTAACCCAGAGCGCAGGGAAGTCCTCAGCGCATACCATCCAAACCTGAGCATAATTCCTGCCAAAAGCAGAGAGTGGCGGCCCATCTTCATGTCCACGACATGCGAAGGTCACGCTACCATGGCGGAGCGTCGCCTCTGCACACAAAACTCAACGCCCAACGCAGCAATCGATGATTCACTGACTCATGCAACAGCAAACCTCATCAGCAGCCTAGGAGAGCCAGGCTAACGCGATCCTTGTGGAACCAGGTTGGGTAAGATCAGGCTCTGATGCCGGTTCCATCGCTGGCTAACAAAGCACACATGGGCATCAGGAGCTACAGCTGGCAGTGGCAGAGCAATCCAGGAGAGAACGTATGCATCAGTCATAGCTTCGTTCCTCTTCCGCTTCAAGGGATGCTCTTGACTTTGGTCGGCTCTGCATTCGTTTCATGTCTTTGACCTTTTAAGTTCCGATGCGTGTTACCGTTGTGTAACACCGCAAGCGCGGAACAGCGTGGGAGATGTCGACTAGTGGTCGTCCTCTCCCCACGTTTCTCCCAGCCCGAACGGACCAGCTGCATGTGGCTCTTCATATGTCGTGGCGACAATCAGCCTTGTGAAACTTGTCGGCAAGTTGCCTAGTTTCCAGAGGCGGCATGACCCAACTCGTGCTATTTTCGGCCATAGCCGTCCTCTCCGCTGTCAAGGATCGGCTGGAAGGGTACTCATCGGCCTGTTTGGCCCGGCCATCACACCGCATGAAAGCAGTCGGAGCACGGCTGGCACGGGAATCGTAGTGTCCGCTAACATATCAGGAGCCGTGTCGAAAATATCTGCCGAAAGGACCGGGAAGGATCTGACCGCAAGGCCAGCCAGCCCAATGTAGGACCGGTCAAGACTGCGGCTGCATATGTACCCAATTAACAAGATACGGTACCGAATGATAAGCGGCAGTATCATGGGAAGCGAGCCCGAATTTGACCTAGAGTCACGGAGTGCAGGGGAGGGAGTGAGCAATGTGCAGCCGTAAAGCGTGGCACTACGCCATGTATGACACGTTGCCACGGTCGGACTGTGCGCAATGGGGACTGAGCAACCGGCTTCCGGGAAGCAGAACACCGCGAAGAGCTCTTCCGCGTGCCGACCCAGATTCGGGATGCGGACGGTACCGCAAGGGACAAGCAATCCAGCTTCGGGATGCCAGGTCTACGCTTATTCAAGCGCCAGACCGGTCAGTTGAGCTTTGCGTTATCAGGCTTGATGGACTCTCCGTGTCCTTGGCAGGTGGTCAGAGAGCGTCATGGACAGCCAGCGAGATGTTTCCGCCGCTTCATCGCTGACATCAAGTCATCAAGCCCGACATCCGCGAAGGACAGCCTCTGCCGCCAAGACCCGACAAAAGCAGGTGCCAAGTAACATAAGGGGACAAGGGGCCACCAAGTCAGAAACAGAGGTGGGATGAGGTCCGACCACTGGCTAGAATTGGGGGAGGTTGCATAGGAGCAGACTGCGTCTCACATCCCCCGAAACTCCAGGCAGACATAGGATGGGAATTTGGTGCAGGTTGCAAACACGACAAGCTGAATAGACAGGGAACGTCGAGCTGCAGCGGTCGATGAGCAAGGTCGTCGACAGCAGATGACGGTGTTGCATGACTGTGGCTGTCAGGTCATTCCTTCCCGAAGACACTTGGGACGCCACTTGCGGAAGAGTGACGGGAGGATATCGACGGAGACATGGACGAGGCAAGCATCCCGAATCAGATGTCTGTTCGAACAAGCCGGTACGGTAACGCGGTCGAAGAAACAGATTGGCCAACAATGGGGAGACAATCGATGGGATATCAGATGTCACAATCCCAGAAGCTAAGGAAGGAAACAGAGCCATTCATGGTGCAGTATACTGGCGTCCCGGCAAAGTCGTCTTGAAGTGGTCCCCGGCAAGCAGCCACGACCCCTGTCGACGCCGGGTTGCTCCACCACACCTCCCCTCCCTAGCGCTCCAATGTCGAGCATCAGCGAGGGGCAGTGGTTGCCAAGATGGCTTCACTCACGAGGGTGGGGTTCGGGTGGGCTAGACCGTGCTGCACGTCTGGCGGGCTTGCATGGCTTGCAGGCGTGTCGGCGTCGATTTGTGCGGTCTCGAGCCAGGCCACCCCGCTGGAACCACGCTCGTTGACAGCTCATCGGACCAGTGACAGAGCCTCTGAATATAACCCGGGCCACCCTTGCGGCACCGGTGCACACTCACTGGACTACACTCGCTTGCAATTGTGGGAAGACCTGCATAACCTGATGCAGCACGCTGCAGTCACTACTTCCTCGAGATGGCCAGGCGGTGAGTGCTGGGAGAGACCCGTTTGGCTACTAGTAATCAAAGCAACCTGCCTTACATACGGACGTACTCGACCGCTTCAATGGATTCGACGCCAGAAGGTACCAGCCAGCTCGTCATCAAGTCGAGTTTGTGGGCCAGCGCGCGGACGACAGCCGGATGTCGACTGCTCAGGCTGTCCTAGAGGCCGTTGTCGGTACGCCTGGATCCCCGTGCATCGGACGCTGCCTCGTTGCTTCTGGATGTGGCTCGCCATGAGGTGCTGTCTGATCTGTCTGATCTGTGGAAGAAACCGCCATAAATCGCAATATACGCGAGCTTGACGAGAATTTACCGTACCCTTAATCCAGCCACCGAGCGTCCGGGACTGAGCAGTTCGTGTATCTACATTGCTACCTTACCATGGCCTTCAGGTTGAGACCGATCGTAATGGGGAAGGGCCACGAGACTGCCTCTTGTCTTGGATGGGAGATCGGAGACAGAACATACACACACACCTACCCCGCAAAGGGGGATAAGACATCATTGTCGTGTCGTGCAGAAAAAGCAATGAGAAGCCAGCCGAGAAAGAAAAAAGAAGGAAAGGAGGAAGGAGGAGGAAGATGCTTCGATCTTGGAGGATGCTTCCCGTGTCTCTCTCTCACAGTCCATAAAGATGTCCTTTAAATCGGGAAGTCGCAGCCCGGAGAGGTCTGAGTTTCTGGCCATCTTCTCCCGTGCACTATCTTTGGTCGTGGATCCTTGTCTGCTTCCATACGACGTACCTAGGTCTAGAGTTTAGGTGACACCTCAGGCACTTCAAAACAAACACAACTCGGGGAATCTCTTCATCAGTACCTTATTACCCAGTTTTACCCTTCATCAACAGGGACCCCTCCTCGTCGGTCTAGGAGATTTTTTCTGACGGCTTTGAGACCTCATTCCCGCATCCCTCAAACTCAACAAACAACCGACTTTCGTTTCCTTTCCCCACGCACTTTGACCCGCCGCCGGCCACTCTCTTTTCGCCTCACTGCAGGCTGCCCTTTGCTGCGTGTCCTGGCCACTCTGGGCCTATCTAGAGTCACACTGGTAAGTAGATCCACGCCCCTGATCTGCTGCCGCAGCGGGCCACAAGTATCGTGACTCGGATCTAGAATCAGCACTTAGTCTATTAATGCTAGCGTTTCGCCACATAGAGCCGTCAGCTGTCCAGTCCCCAGCCCAGCCCCACCATCGGCCAAGACTGAATGCGGTCACCTACCACCAAGGTGGAATCTCCCGATCAATACTCTTCTCATCCTCTACCGCTTCCTTTCTACGTTGGGGGCAGGGCCATGAGTCCTCCCAGCAGACTGGTGAGTGACTGCAGGCCCCCAATCTGCCTTTTATGCCTGCTGACAACATCCCAGTCCTACAATGCACGGAAATGAAGTGCAGGCCTGGGCCGACAACGAGGCGCCTGGACGCTCAATGGCCGCAGAGAGATGGTATCTGCTAACAATGCTGTGCTATCCTGCGGTCCTGCTTGTGATGTTTATTGTCTCAGCAGCTACCTACAGTATCCAATCTTCCAAGAGCGAGGAGGAACTGCTTGAACCGACCGCCACTGGGCCTGGCGGCAAGCCTCTCCCTGCGACAAAACGAAGAAAGAGGGGTGAGAGCCAACACATCTACGAGGTTTACATAGGAACATGGGCTCGCCGAGTATTTCAGTATATCACGGCTACCGTTGTTCTGACCTTCCTCGCCGACTGCGGAGCCATCATTGCACATGCTCTGGATGATCGAGAGCCAGCCTGGTGGTGCGGTGAAGAGAGAGTGGTAAGTTATGCAAGGATACCCGTCTTTGACGTTGATGCTCACAGCATACAGGTCTACATTGTCGGCGGCTTCTTCTTCCACCTCTACGTCCTCTTGACCCTTCTCCAATGGTCAAATGCGCCCAACATCGCTCACTGTGTTGTGTGGGTGTTAACCCTGCTTGGAGAGGCGGCAATCCTGGCCACCCAGATCATCATTTACTTCCTAGGCCACCGGATCATCCGCCACATCAAACTGAGCATCTCTGACAGCGAGTCTTCCTCGGACAAGTACGATCACGTTGACATTATCATTGCTGTCATCAGGCTCTTTCTGGTCGCCAGCCTTGTATTGTTGTACGTCGCAATCGCCACCAAGCGGTACCGCAAGACTCGGTACCTGTTGGCAGAGGAAGGCCGCCAGTGTGATTCGGACGAGGAGTCGCCACTATTGGGAGGTCCACAGCATCTCGGGTACCGGACACATGATGCCCACGGCGCGGAGAACGGACAATCGCGGTCAGCGGCTCATCCTCGGAGCATCCACGGCGATAAGGATGCCGGCTCTGTAACCCAGGAGGATGAAGTTGCTTTCTACCGTTCTGACAAATTACCCCACAAGAACTGGTGGGAGTACTGCCGCGGTTACTCGGTGTTCTTCCCCTACCTGTGGCCGAGCAAATCGCTCAAGCTGCAAGGAGTCGTTCTTCTCTGCGTCATCCTGGTCGGCTTCCAACGCGCCATCAATGTCATGGTGCCTCTTCAGTACGGCAAGGTTGTGAACCTGCTGAGCGAGGAGAATCAGTCCGGTCATCATATGCCGTGGAGCGAGATCTGCCTGTTAATCTTCTACAAGCTGCTCCAAGGCAACTCGGGACTGATCGGTTGTTTACGGGCCATACTCTGGGTCCCAGTATCACAACATACCTACCGGGCATTGACAACGGCGGCATTTGAGCATGTGCACTCGCTGTCTCTGGACTTCCATCTCGGAAAGCGTACGGGCGAGGTGCTTTCCGCACTGAACAAGGGCGCCTCGATCAACACCTTCCTCGAGCAGGTTACCTTCTTTGTTCTCCCCATGGTACTCGATCTTTTCGTGGCCATCGTTCTCTTTTATTACGAGTTCGGTTCGGTCTACGCACTTGGCGTCTCCGTCATCACATTCTACTACCTCTACGTTTCAATCCAGATGGCTCAGACGCGTGTGGATCAACGCAGGGACATGGTCAATGCAGACCGGGAGGAGGAAGCAGTCAAGAACGACTCCATCACCTCTTACGAAACGGTCAAGTACTTCAACGCCGAGAGACGGGAATTCGAGCGGTACCGGAACGCGATAAAGACGTATCAGGAAGCCGAAGCCAAGGTCACATACGGCATTCAACACATGAATATGGCCCAAGCCGCAGTGTTCATGATTGGCATCTTCTCCATTCTGATGATCTGCGCCTACGAAGTTGCCATCGGCACGCGACCGGTTGGCGACTTTGTCTCGCTCATGGCGTACCTGAACCAGCTGCAAGGCCCCCTTAACTTCTTTGGGTCCTTCTACCGCACCATCCAGCAAGCCATGGTCTCGGGAGAGAGGCTCCTGGAACTGTTCAAGATCAGGCCCAGCGTGGTCGACCGGCCGGGGGTCAAAGACTTGGAGTCATGCCAAGGTCATATCCGCTGGAACAAGGTGAAGTTCTCCTATGACCGCCGGAAGCCTGCCCTGCGCGATCTGAGCTTCGACTGCGCCCCTGGAACGACGACGGCCTTCGTCGGAGAGTCTGGTGGCGGAAAGTCGACCGTCTTCCGCTTGATGTTCCGGTACTACAACTGTGAGGAGGGCGGTATCGAGATCGACGGCCGTGACGTTAAGGATCTCACAATCGACTCGGTTCGACGCTACATCGGCGTCGTTCCCCAGGACACCATCCTGTTCAACGAGACCTTGATGTACAACCTGCAGTACGCCAACCCTGATGCCACGGAAGAGGATGTGCACGAAGCTTGCCGCGCCGCGGCCATCCACGACCGAATCATGGGCTTCCCGGACGGCTACAATACCAAGGTTGGCGAGCGTGGCTTGAGACTCAGCGGCGGCGAGAAGCAGCGAGTGGCCATTGCCCGCACCATCCTGAAGAAGCCGAAGATCATCATGCTTGATGAAGCTACGTCGGCCTTGGACGGTGAGACAGAGCAGAAAATCCAGTCCAAGTTGATAAGTGGAAACCTGGGTCAGGATCGCACGTTGCTGATTATTGCGTAAGTCTTGGCCTGACTCTGATATTTGAACTTTGAAGCCCTCTTCTAATGGTGCCGTTCCCTAGTCACCGCTTGTCGACCATCACCCACGCCGACCAGATCATCGTCTTGCATAATGGCACCGTTGCGGAGCGTGGTACGCACGAGGAGCTCTTGGCTCTCGGTGGGCGATACGCCCGGATGTGGGACAAGCATTGTCGCGCCGAAAGGGCGGTGCACGAAGCTCGTGTCGCAAATGCCAAGGCCAGCAAGGCTCTCGCCCAAGCGAACTTGTCTGTGCCCCGAAGCAGCCATCTCCACGTGGACGACCACTCAGACGGCTACAACAGCATGGCGTCGTCTACCCTAGGGCTCGCCACGCCTCAAGGTGACCATGATGGATCAAGCTCCGGTTCGGATGCCGGGTCCGATGCCGCTTCTCACCGAGTATCCCACGCAGGATCTGACGTTACAGCCGCCAGTTCCGAACGGGATGATGAGTCGGTTAGGGAAGCATTCCGTCTCGAGGACACGGAAGGTGACACTCCATCCCATGGAGCACACGCCACGACAACACCTCAGCAAGGTCATGGCCACGCAGCTTCCGGGGTTTCTCACGAGCAATATTCAATCTGACGGTCCGCTGATTTGCAACATCACCTGAGCAACCGATCCCTACCGTTCAGCACTCGACCTCTCATCCTCCCTCACATTGTACACGAGCGCGACGCATTTTTTATTCTATTTTCACGAAGGATCCCGGTCTGCCAGCTACCGGAGATACGAAAGTTACGACCTACACATGCCCTTTTGCGTTTCAATTTTCCCGTTGTCGGTATAACCTAATTCGCCACTCTAATTCTCTGTCCATGTTTTTCACACGAATATACCCCTCAATGCATGCAGGTGGCGTTTGCAGGGAGCGAGACAGCATAATGATAAAAGCTGTCGCGCTGGATTCGGTGGCCTGTTTTTCTAAAGAGGAGGGTGTCTAAAGGGGGGCAGGTGCATTGTTTAGTCCTCGAGGGGCGAGGACGGGGGGCGGTCGGCGGCTCGGACAAGTTCGGACAAGGCGTATGTGTCTCGGTGGCTGTCTGGTGTTGTGTGGCATTGCTATTGTTTGTTTGCTTGAAGGCCGTCTTTTTTTCTCTGTAGACGGATGGAGACCGACCATTTGTCAAGTTTCCCCGTCGACGTGTGCCTTGTCACGCAGATCGGCTAGAGAGGCGGACAGGAAGGGTTATACATGCAGACCGACGGCTGCTGTTTGGCATCGCTCTTTAATCTTTCCCTACGACTCGCCCTCGCTTGATGCCACCAGCGCCCCAGGAGTCTTCACTTGTTTGCGAAGCATTGGCGTTGCGTTGCTGCTGCAGAAATATCGAGTTACAGAGGGAGCAGCGCGTTCTGTTATTCCCGAGCCTTTGGTCTCTGGGATCACAAGCAGTGGCCTTCGAGCTATTGCCCGTGTTGAAGGAAGGAGGAAACCTGGGACAACTCTTGTATCCTGGCCCTAGGAGCCGGCTTACACTTGAAAGTTGTGCATCATAAAAGGGGGCTACAAGCCAGCGCTGTCCTACTCGACGAGCAAGCTGTGCCGGGGAGGGCTTTCAAGAACCAGCATTGCGATCCAATGCGCTTTCCAATGCTGTGATGTGATATGCTTGTGATGAACGGTGACATGATCTTGCTGCTGGTCCCTCCCATTGACTCGAAATTCTCACCCACAGTAGGTGCATATGACCAGGCGTGATCCTCAGCTCGATTCCGAACCATCTCGATTAAAATTACTAATAGCCTAAAGTTAGTTACTATATCATACTGAATCGAAAAGAAGCCCCGGAGAACCAGCGAGACCGGTACCTGCCCATGCAGCAGCAAACACCACCCACCGGCGTCCTGTATCAAACGAACGAAACGACTCCTGTCTCCGTTAACTCTCATGCCCTCCACCCCATCCGTTATGCAAAAGAACCAAAAGCGAGTGAACCCTTTTTCCCTTGCTTTCCTGCGAGGCAACTCCAGCCGCCATGCTCGGGATCCCATCCTCACTATTTTCAAACGCCCAGATAACACCCGCCATTCCCAGAGGAAATGACATGCAAGAAATGCCGGCCTCGACACCTTCCCACCCACGGGGAGCTCACCCCCCCCCCCCCCCCCCCCCCACCCCCACAACAATAAACACAGCCAACAAAACACCGATAACGACAGACTCCCCAGAAAGCTTTTGTTATACAGGGGTGACGATCCCTGGCGCTTTCACCATGAAAAAAAAAAAAAAAATGTAGCCATCACGCCTTCTTGCTCCTCGTCTTCCTCTGCGACCCGCCATGGGCAGCCACCCCGTTAGCAGCAGCAGCACCCGGCTCCTTGACGCGCCCGTTCCCCTCGCCCTCCGGCGCAGCAGCCTTCTCGGCGAAACTCTCCCCCTCCCCGCGCGCGATCTTCTCGGCCAGCAGCGGCGCCGCCGCCTCCTCCCCCTCGTCGTCCTCGACCTCGTCCTCGCCCTGCTCCCGCTCGTCCTCGGCGACGCGGTAGACGACGAAGCGGTACGCGATGCGCAGGATGTAGAACAGCCAGAAGAGGTTGAGGGCCTGCAGGGCCGAGAGGAGGCCGAAGGTGATGTACTGCGAGATCCAGCACTTGTACTGCTGCGTCTCCCAGTTGAGCTCGTAGGGGCCCACGGTGACGAACTCGTTCAGCACGGACCAGAGGATGCGGAGGTTGAGGTAGTGGCGCATGTAGATCCACACGCACATGAAGAAGGCGAAGTAGGGGCCCATGATCCAGTGGTCGATATAGTTTAGAAGCTTGGAGGTCTGGAAACACGCCATCAGTATATGGAGGGCTTTTGGGATTGAAAGACTTACAGCGAGGAAGAAGTCACTGATATCATGCGTAAGATACACGGCCAACCCCATGTACGTGAAGTGGAACCGGTAACTCAGCGCGATCAGCGCCAGGGACACGATATGGTGCCCGATCAGCTCCTTGAAGTCCTTGCGCGGCTCCTCCATGCCCAGCAGCATCACGATGGCCTGCTGGCTCCAGTAGGCCGCCTCGAAGAGGTAGTAGAACTTGACGACGGCCTCGTGAGTCTTGTGCGGGAACCCCTCATACATGCCGGCCACGTCGAAGTACCAGACGGGCGTGCGCGACATGACGTAGACCCCCGCGGGGCCCAGGACGCCGAAGTAGATGGCCGTGTAGGCCTGCTCCATGAAGCGCGCCTGCTTGATCTTGGTGCGCATCCCGGCGCGCTTGGCGACGGGGCGGAGGAACTCTTGCATGATGAACTCGCGCGTGAAGGTGAGGACGACGGTGTAGAAGGTCACGAAGGCGACGTCCCAGAGGCCCTTGCCGTACTGGGCCGGGGTGTCGGGGGAGAGGGGGTCGATGCGGTAGGAGAGAAAGATGAAGTGGCGGACCGGGTTGGAGGAGGCCGGGTAGAACGGGGAGCAGGCGGCGTAGGCGAGGAGGAAGGACAGGAGGAGCATGAGCGGGATCACCCAGGTGTGCTCGTGCGAGTATTGCAGGGGATCTTCGAGGAAGGTTGCATGCGCTCGCTTGTGTCGCCGGCTGGACTTGGAGGAGGTGCCGCCGAGGGATGTGGTGGAGGGGGCTTCGTTGATGCCCTGGTACGGGTGAGTTAGCCACCAGGGAGCCAGGTTCAGGGGTGGTCTAGAGAGGCGAGGTTCATACCTTCAGTTCCGGAGAGTCGGTCAAGTGGGATCCGCTTGTGGCCAGGGCTGCACCCGTGTCACCGGCGCGGATGTCGTCGCCGACTGCGCTGGAGATACGTCGCCGGCGCGGGGTGTCGGCGCCGCTAGCTGCTGCTGCTGCTACGGACTTGACATGCTCGGCTCCCGTGTGCAGCAGCGGGAATGGTTCTTTGGACCCCATGACTGAGATATCTCTGCGGCTATCCTGAGGTGATTGGCGTGTTTGTCACTTTCGTCAAGGAAACGAGTGGTGTTGTTCAATCGCAACCTAGATTTTGACCGCGACCGACACTGCCCACGTGCTCGATTGGCTGTGAACGTGCAGCAGCGGGAAGGTCGGACGGAAGTCTCGGGGTCGCGTGCAGGAAAGCAGAATGGGAATGCTTCTATCGCGCATATAGCAGCCGTGTGTGGCGTCAATTGATGTCAACTTTTGCAGTCGTGAAATGATTTGCGCGCTCGTCGAGGAGAGTTGTTGAAGAAGCCCTTTTTTTCCAGACTGGGGTACTGGAGGTTGATCCGAAGGGGGCCAGTAATTTCATTTCATGAGGGTCCCCGACGAGGCCCCTGCCGAGTGCCCACTGCTAGCCTACAGCACTGGAGATCCACACCAGCAGGTCGGACCCAGCCGGCTTCACCTCAAAGTCTTGCTCGAGTTTAATCTTAAAAAGGGTCCACGATGCAACTACGGCCCGCCGCGGACAGCATGTCTAGTCTTGGTTGAGGTCGTCCGCGGGCATGCCGGACCGAGGTGAACTATCACCGACGCCGGGCTCTTACAACATCCCGTCACTACGCCTAGCTAGCTGTCGGACAGTCGCGTCAATGATAGTACGGGATGACCAATCCAGATGCAGCCATCGTAGCCGCGAGAACAGTGAGGCTGCAGTCAGCATGGGTGTGCGCTTGATTGGACTGACCCCGTGATGCCCGTTTGCGGATGATTACTGTGATGTAAGCTCTTACCCTCACCGAAACTTGTCACAGTAAGACACTTTGAGCTCGAGGCACCAGACCGGCGCAAAAGAGCCATTGCTCGGTTCTAATCACATCGCAAGATGTCTTTGAAAGGTTAACTCGATAAGCTTGTGCCTGCCTCCCCGGCAGCCCTGCTACTCAATAGTCCATATCAATGCTCTCCCCTATATACAGGAGGCTTGTGTTATCCCAGTCATTCCGGCATGTACACGATCAATAACAATCTTCCAAAACTCCTATGCAAGAGCCCATCCCTCGTGTCATTGAAAACTTGGAAACCCGCCCGCCGTTTTGGTATCATCCGCCAAATCCAGTAAATGCAAAACAAGTCAGGTCCGCCAGACGCCCGCCCGAGTACCACACTAAAACCACATGCCTCATGGCTGTCCAATGCATTGCCTAAGCCCAAGATGAGCCTAATCGCGGGCCTCCTCGTCCGGTATTTGCCTGCCGAGGTCTGACAACTGCCTGCCTAGCACCGGCCTCTGCACGGCCTGCGCCGTGATCGTCTGTCGAGCCGGTGCAGGTACAATCGTTATAGACAGTTGCCGGTTCCGGCCCCGCCCACCTTCTTGTGCAGGTGGGCTCAGGGGAGCCGGACGAGATCTGGACACCGGTGATGCAGCAGCCGTTAAGCCTTGACGGGCAGGGGCGGGCGCGAACTCGCCGGCTGTAGCTGACGTCCCAGAGGCCAACCCCCCACTGCTCCTGCGCTGCATCCCCAAGGTCGGCCGCTGGTCAACCGCCGCCGCGGATTGTCGCGGCAGAGGCTCGAGTTCCTGCTCTTCTTCGAGAAGCTGCGCCAGTGCGGCCCCTCGCCGCGGAGGCGCGGGGACCACCGTGACGGGCAGACTGTCCATGTCTACCGACGGAGACGGGCGGATCTTCTCGCGGATCTTCTCCGCTTGGCTCACGGCAAACTCCTCCAGACGACTCCGGAGATCCCACCGGTTCGGGTCTTGGTGGTCGAGCTGCATCCGCCGGCGGTCCTTGTCCTGGGGAGGCGGCGGACTGCGGCTGCCTCGCCTGAACGGCATGGCAAGGGCTTGCCAATTGGAGGTCACCGACCTGGATCGAGTTGGCGGAGCTGCAGCATCTGTGGCCGGCTCCGGTGCAGGACCGCGGCTGTCATCATCGGTACCATGCGACGGGGCCGGGCTACTGCTGCGAGACGGCAGAGTTTGACCTTGATGCGGTTCTGGGGTGCGAGATGTGGTCTCCGTCAGAGGCCGGTATCGAATAGCGTAGACGGTGCTGGCAGCGCTGGCCGTGTCTGTTCTACTGACTGGTGTGACGGCCGGCGGAGGCCGCGAAGGCCAGAGCGGTGGCTGTAAGAAACGTATCCTGTCGTGATTGGTCGGCTGTGTACTGTGCGGCTCCCCTGCACCAGCGCCCCTTGGTCGTGACTTCGACCGATACCGTGTCGCAATCGACGCCACGTTTGGCCACCCGATCCCTCTTCCAGTTGACGAGCTTTGCGTCCGTGTACCGCTGGCCGCCTCTCCATCGTCGTTGCTGCCGCTGCCGCTGCCCTTACCCGTCTTCCGCCTGCGCGGCCATGTGTAATCCCCAGGCATGACATCGAGCATCTCGTCACCATCAAACACTTCTCTTCCAAGTATGCCGTCCTTCTTCTCTTCCCGCTCCAGAGCTTCTATCCGCTCTACCCATTCCCAGACGATCACACTCGCGGCGGCCGCTCCCACCCACCTCACGTAATCGCCCCAGCCGGTGAATTCCGGCTTGGAAATATCCAAAATGAAGAACACGACGGGTACTAGAAGCGCCATGATTGATAGCACAGCAACCAAGCACACATTCCTCATCTGCGGATGGTAGAAAGCATACCGCTTCTTCATCAGCGAATAGTAGATGACCCATGCGGCATAAAGAACGCCCAGGGACAGCTGAAACAAGTAGCTGAGCGCAGGCACTGCGTCTGTGAAGTTCTTCGGCCGCACATTGCCCTGGCTGGTGTAGACAAAGCTGTTGAGACACTGGAATATCAGGTCGAGGGTGATGAGAGCGAAGGCGGCCCACTTGATGATGACCTTTTCCCTCTGGCGCGGAAACAGCCTGATAAGCGTCTGGGCCTGTGCCAGCCAGAGAAAGGTGTCTGAAATGATGCGAATGACCTTGAGCTCGGTTCCGCCCAGAACCTCCTGTTGGATCTTGTCGGCGCTCTGAAAGCCGTGGTTGTACTGGCTCTCGGCGACCCGGAACGTGTTGGATGTGGCGATGGTGAGGGATATCGCGACCGTGAGAGCAGCCACCTTTTGCAACCAAGGTCGGCCGCCAATGTTTGTTCCTCCGCTGCCCCCATTCGTGAATCCCTTTCGCCCTAGGACGACCACTCCCCCGTCGAGGAAGGATCTGGGCGTGATGAAGAGCATTATAACCAAAGTATATGCGATAACAGTCGTGGCAGCGAGCGCGTAGCATTGTGGGAATGTGGAAGCGTAGAAGGGATCCCGGGCGGGCAGATCTGTGATGATGCTGTCGTCGGCTGCAGTCTGGTCGACTGTCAATGTCCCCGAACCCCCATTCGCGATGATGGCCGGCCGTGTCGCCGGCGAGCACGTAGGCCGGTATACGGCTGGCTCCGTGAGTGTGACAACCTCCCCATTCTGCAATGTAATGACACCACCAACCGGCAGGGCGTAGTTCGAGCAGCGTTGCGCTTCGCCGGAGAGCGACGTGTCCGAAGCATCGGGAACGATGCCGATGCCTCGCGGGAAATGGCGTTCCTCCATTGCTGGCCGACTACCCTGAAACGATGCGGCCAGCCGCTGAAACGTAGAAAAGAGGCGATCCTTTCGACGCCTGGTCTATGTGACAATCGCCATGGAGGAAATCTCGAACTTGCGCCGGCGCGCAACCGGGGGCCCTCGACGGGATCGAGTGGCTTTCGGGCCAAAGGGCCTCGACGCGACAGATGATCGATGCACGATCAATTGTTGAGGGTTTCGGCCGACGGACGTTCGAATGCGTGTCCGTTCAATTGATTGCTTTCGGTAAATCCACGTAGTTTGATGGCCAAGGGTCTGAAAGACTGGGCGCGATGATGTCGACAGCGTTCTTCAACAAGACAACGTGGGGGATGTTCGTGGAGGCTGGGCGCCGAGAGATTCTTGGAATGGAAAAGGGTGACAAGCACTAGAGATGGGCAAGAGCCGGGACTCAGTTCATGTGGAACCCGAGTAGAGGGTCCGTTTCGTTTCCAACTGCGACTGGGTAACTGAGGTGATTACTGAGGCCGACGCAGGAAGAAACCGTATTTGGCGGTATGGCAGTGGATTTGCTTGGTGTGATTTGTCTCGAAAGTGTTTGAACTTCGGATAGTCGACGATCCAAAAAGCACCGGATGATGGACGCTGGCAGCGAAGGACCCAACCTGGAAGTCACTCAAGAAGCGGAGGTACCGTGTGGCAACCACTCGTTTCCCACTGTGCTTCTGATTTTTATCAGATCGATCCTCAAAATTCTCGCTTCCTCATTCCTGTCGGTCCAGTTCACGTTAGCTGGGCAGCCATGAATTTTGGCACGGTATCCTATCAGCGATCACGGTCACCCTTCCTCGCTGGAGTGGTGCAAAATACACGTACGAATAGACCGACCGTAATAACAGGCTTGAATTCCCCTTGCGCTCATGTAAAGGGTCCCGGCCTGGCAGTTGCCTGGGCGCGTGCTACTAATGCGATAAGACAGAGAGGCAAGGGTAAGAGTCACGTCTTTGATAGCCTCTCGTCTCGATCGCAGGTTGATACAAATAAAAACCTATACCTGGCAACTTAAGGCAGGTTGTTTTGACGTGGAACTTATCTGAATTCAGCTTTGGTCGTCCGAGGAGAATGCGAGAACCGCCTGATGAATGGGTAGAAACGGGACTGCAAAGTTCAGGTTGCGGTTGCACTCTAGCTCCGTGGAGCCTCGCACTGTGTCGGGGGAGGGGCCAAAGGGGCAGTGACCGAGACCAGACTCGAAGAAGTCTGGGGCGCAGCAGAACTTGCGCTACAACGAAAGAGGTAGTATCACTTTATTTTTGCTCTCTCCGTGCTTCAATCTTGGGTTTTCGAGGAAAATGCGCGGTTAATAAAAGTCGCTGTTCGTATGGATTTAATGCCAGACAAGTAACGGGCACTTATGGCCAACGGCTGCCACGCTGCGGTGGGCCGAAGCTTGGTTGGACAAGATGTGACGGTCCCGAAGCTTGTTGGCTCCTTCGCTGGAAATCTCCCAAGCCCTCAGACTGTTCGCTGCGTCATGTGACTCGCTTCCGCCCGAGACGCCGCTTCACGCAGCCCGGACGTCAAGCAACTTGTACGTAGCATAAGCGGCAGGTCCAAGACTCGCACAAGACAGCGGCAATGCTGAGAAGACTTACCATTCATTGACCTGATCGGTGTTGGCGTTCTTTGGAGTCGGGGTCGTGCCAAGCGCTCCTCCCCGCAAGCCCGGCGATCGGGACAGTGGACGCTTGGCTTGGCGGAGCTTATCTCGGCCACTGAGGCTGCCTTGGCATCTTCTGTCGGGTCTGCCAACGCTTGGGAATCGTCATACACGTGGCTTAAAGTTGGAGAGGCGTTTGTGAAGAGGACCTCAATGAGAGATGCCAACACTACAACCCTCGACTTAACAAGTGGTCCGTGATGTCTGTCAGCTATCTTCCGGAGACATGGACTGTTGTACATACAATGGACCTCTTCGATATTTTGTCGACAGGTCAGTGTACATCCTTATGCTTCTCTCGTTATTGCGCACATGGGCTCAACAGCTATTACAAGTCTCTGCAGTCGTCCTTATGAACGCTCTGTCGCGCGGCCACGGAGTTTGGTGACAGCTCTTTTTTTTTTTTTTTTTTTTTTTTTTTTTTTTTTTTTTTTTAAGAGAGAGAGAGAGAGGGAGAGATCTGTGAACCACGTACCGTGAATTGTCTCAGCCTAGCACAGCCATCTCTGCAGCGTTGCTTGGAAAGGCCCTTCAGTCTTGCTGGGTTTCTCTATGCCAGCCGAGCGACTCTACTTACCACAGGAAGAAGAGCCAGATGGCGCCTTACCTCTCCAAGGGCCCTGATGCTGATGGCCTGAATAGTATACCAGGACATTCATGTCGCCGTCGAACACGCTGGTAAACGAATTCTGTGGGGGAAATGTTGTGGGCGATAGTACTGTATGTACATACAATCGCATATCGTCTCAAGGAGACCGTCTCCCTTGTTCAGCATCCCGAAGGCCAAGCCCTTTGTCATGGAGAGATGTGCCCCCATCTCGCCCACTGTTACGAAGGTGGCTGGGGCCAAAAGTGACAACGCCTCAAGATGACAGGAGTCTGCAGACAGTGTCACAACAAATTGGGAATCTCGCATTGTCACAACCTCTCTATATATATAGACATACATTATGAGCAATCATCGCGTCGTCTAGACTTAGTAGTCTCCTCGTCCAGTCGTCTCCTCGTCTAGTAGTCGCAGCAATCGTCCAGTTGGAATCGGAGAGGGCAATCAACTTTGGCCTCAGCCTTCGTACACGTCCCTCTTAGCGCGAGAACCCTTCTGATTAAGCGGTCCAAAGAGCTTAGGGTCCAGTCGCTGGAAGAGCAGACGGACGTCCTCGTTGAGGCCGTCGGGAAGCATAGCCACGTGGATATACTTCATAAGGGCCAGCGTGAGTTTGAGCCTTCGACAAGCAGAGGCGGCTCGATATATTGAGCCGTTGTCCTTCAGAAGCCAGCTAAGTTCAAGCAGTGTCTAGGTTGGACACAGCACCGAGCCCGACTTCAAGCGGCCATCCAAGCTGAAGACAACTTGTCGCAGCGGCCCAGAATCATTAATGTAACGGCTTCTGCCTGCCGGTCAAGACTAGCCAGCCATTTCGCTCCGTGATGGGACTGCTGGTGTTGATATCGCACGCATCCGAGTCACGAGTGCCCGGCCCGGTAGGGTACCATAGACACCGACCATGGCAGAAGCTGTTCCTCGCCGTCAACCAGTGCGCTTTTCGTCTCTGCTTTTTCCCCCCCAAAGAGGATGGATGAATATTGCTGCGGCAGACTGGCTGGCAGCCTCGCGTTTTGGGGGGCCAGCCAATTTCAGGGCCAATGCATAGACTTATATCACAACCCCAAAAAGCATAAGCATGGTCGGCATCTGTTCCAAGCAGGTCCATGAGCCGTTACGGGATACGGCCGTCCATGCGATCGCTCGTAACTGGTCGTCTGAAGCATGGCGTTGATGGCAATATCGAAATCCGTGCGCTATTGTTTGGAACCGAGGCCAAAGTTGGAAGCTGGATGGGAAGCTCTTTTTGTTCTCGTCACGACGGAAGAGAAGGAAGCCTACCCCTATCGGCGACAAGTTTCATGTTTCGCTCTGAGCTGGGGCCAACCCCGCGTCAGGAAGTGTTCTAGGGCCAAAAGCCACATCGATTTTGCAGCGGTGCCTGCATACACCTGAACACGAAGCGCCAATGAGGAGACAAGCTTGATGCCGAGAACACCTGGAGAAGAAGAAGCATCGTTCTCGCCCAAGTTTCCTTTCATTCTCATCGCAAGTTTTTGCACGACGCGTTAGACCGTCATCCAGGGCACCAAACTGGGCGACGATATCACTGACATCCTGAAGTGTGGGCTCGCCATCGCTCTGTTTCACCCCCTGCCACTCCTTCCCTCTCATTCCTTCATTTTCCCAGCCTCAACTGCCCTGCAAGCTTTCCCTTTTTTTTTTGGCTCAGCCATTCGTCGCAAAATACGAACACCTACGCCTTCAACGTCGTCTTGGGACTCAATTGAACGAACAAGGGAAGGATCAGTGATTGGGATAGAGGCAATTACAGACCGACTTTCAATATTCCCCGGCCTGCACTTGGGCCACAGCACTAAAGTTTCGGGTCGGTTCGGTCCATGACACACGGTGATCGCCCGCCAGCATCTTTCGTTACGAAACGGACCACCTTGCAGCGTGGGTTGTCGTAGCCTCATCGATCGTTGCGCCCACAACGTCCAAAGTCGAGCGTGTCATTCATGCCGAGCATCTCTATTTTCGATTCTCCGATTTGTGACCGCCGCCCGGTCTGATTCACCATGACTAGGCCCGAGATTATTCGCGCTGGTATGTGCTCCAATGCCCCCCTGTTGGCGTACAGTTTGTGGCCTCTGCGTGGCTGGTCCAACCCCCCTGTCACACCGTGATTCACCTTCATTTTATTTTCCCAAGTGCCCGGGCCAACGCATGAAAGTGCGCAGTTCCTTGACAATTCTGCCGAGATACACTGTACAGTCCTTGCTGATGCCTGTCGTTTTCTTCCTTTTATCCAGATACCATCGATCTTCAAGATCGCGAGGCGCCGTCAGCGAAAGACCACCCACGAGCCGCGTTGCCGACTTCGAACGGATCCCTGGCCCCTCATCAGGCTGAAACAATCCGCGAAGTAGCCGCCGAAACCGCCGAAGAGAACCTGCGCAGCCCTGGCGTGTTGTTAACCGGCGGTGAGGTCGGAGACCTGCACCAGTACGCTGACCTGTTAATCGCCGGAGTCAACAATTCCCTGACCGGCCACCCGGGCGCGAGCAACGGCGCAGCCAACAATATGCAGGCGGGGCAGCCGCGGGATGCTCTGGCAATTGCGCAGAACGGGGGAGCTTCGGGCGCCGATGTTGAAGATGGCGACCTGTCCGGCGACGGCGACGATAGCATGGACGACGATATGATGGACAAGATCTCGAGTTCGCCCTCAATAGAGGATGGTGGGTCTCCTTCTTCTCCTGAACCGTCTTGGCCGCGAAGGAGGGATTCTCTGCACCCACCACCCTTCTCTTTTCCTCCCACAATCAGCGATGCAAGGCCCCCATCACCGTACCTTGGGCATCCTGAAACCCCCGGTCCGAGTCCGTCGTCACTAGAGTCGGAGGGCTTGGCCTTCTACGACTCGCCATGCCACCATCATCATCTTCCCACCGGTGAGTCTAACTTACAGGACCGACCGATATCCGACGACGGATCGATTTCGAGCACCTTCGACACACCCTAGGAGGAGAGTCCTGTGCAAGACAAGCGATCGCGGATGGCGATTCTGGAGGAGGTCGTGGCCGAAATGTTTCGACAAGAGCATGGAGCTCTAGAAGTTGAACCGGAGTCATCAGCGGAAAATGATGAGAGAAACTCGGTGAACTCATTGCCATATCGGGAATTGGAGTATGAGCAAGTTGTGGACGAGGGTATTGCAGGCATCGAGTACGGAGATAGCAGCAACCCTGTCCGTGGCACGTTATACACGCTATACGAGGACGAAGACGAAGACCACGATGAATTCGACGACCTCACAGTACCATACGAAGGATCCGATGAAGATGATGATGGTGGCTGTTTCTCTGACGTTGACCCCAGGTACATCGACTCCGGATGGGACGCTGAGTGCTTACAAAATATAGAGGACATCGATTTCGAGTTCGTTTACGCGCTTCATACGTTCGTCGCCACGGTCGAGGGCCAAGCGAATGCCACCAAGGGCGATACAATGGTATTGCTCGATGACAGCAATAGCTATTGGTGGCTAGTACGGGTGGTCAAGGACAGTAGCATAGGTGAGCGCTCAATCTGATGGTTCGTGTAGCCAGTCAGTTGTTAACAGACGGATGTGCTAGGTTACCTACCAGCAGAGCACATCGAGACGCCCACAGAGAGACTGGCCCGGTTAAACAAGCACCGGAACATCGACGTATGTTTGGTTGCCATACGTGAGGGCCGAGTGTGTACTGACAGGAAGCAGTTGTCGGCTACGATGCTTGGTGACCAGGCGGAGAAGACCCGGAATCCTTTGAAATCGGCAATGAAGAGAAGGAAAGCCAAGACGGTCACTTTTACAGCCCCAACCTACGTTGACTACTCTGACATCGACTATTCGACCGACGAGGAAGACCTCGAGGCTGAGGCTTTAGCCCAACAACAGCAACAAGCGCAGCAATCTGGGAGCCAAGAGGCAAGTGGCGAGCCGGAGATCGAGGACGAGACCGCAAAAGTGGAACCTCTCAAGCCGAAATCTCAGCAAAAGGAAGTGGCAACGGCAGAAGGGCAATTGGCAGAAGCGAACGTTGATGCGGCCACGACGTCGACGAAGGCAGCAGCAACAGCACGGACCAGCGAGGAGATCTTTGAGACTAAGTCGGGTGACGGGCCGAAGAAGACCAGTGATGGAACTGTTAGAGACTCTTTCTTCAAGGACGATACGGTTGAGACTAAGAAGATCACCTTGACTCCTAATCTGCTTCGGGACGACACCGGTCCGCGGTCGTCGAGCGATTCCAAGGAGCTTAAGCAGCGACCCAGTCTGGACAAGCTGGAAAAGGACAATCCTCAAAGCAAGGACGACAGGAAGAAGAAGGACAAGAAAGAAAAAGAGAAGAAGCCGGGTGCGATCCGGAGTTTCTTTTCGAGGAAAGACAAGAAGAGATCGATCGACGATGACGACGACTCATTTGGGAAACGTTCCATGGAGTTCAACGAGAAGGAAGGTGACCAGGAGGAGCCTACACCGGTCTCGCCCACGAAATCCGAGGGCCCGCAGCGGCATCCCAGCAAGCTCAAGAAGCAACAGCCACGGATAGAACCGTCGCTAAGCTCCAAGGGACCAGCGACGCAAGCGAAGGAGTCCGGCATGGATCTTGCCTCGTTCCTGACAAATGAGGGGAAGATGAAGAGCACGGCAGATGTGCCTCCGGCGTCAATGCGCGTGGTCCAGCCAGATCTGGACGATTTCAACTCGTCACCAGAGAGCAGCCCCAAGAAACCAACCCGCGACCGGTCACCGGAGTCTTCTCGCAAAGGAGGGCAGTCCGCGCAGCCTACCGTGTCTGCTTTCCGTGGCCAGAACAGTAGCACACGGCCGCAGAAGGTTGTCCAGGCCAAGTCGCGTGCTGTGCTTGACGACTCGGACTCAGACGTCGAGGAGATCACGCGCGCGCCGGCACCAGCGCCTGTACGGCCAGCACCCGTTCCCGAAGATGTCAAGAGGCAGCAACAGGAACAACAACGGCCGGCGCAGCGACCAATACTGCCAGGTACGTATCCGGACAGTTACCTGAGCGCGCAGACAACAGCGTCAGATAAGACGGAGCGTGCTGTACCTGTCAACGGGACGCCACCACAGCAGCACCAGGAACGGCTTTCAGAATCACCCGTGCATATATCGCCTGTCTCGTCCAACAACCCGCCTCCACTGATGGTGGACACGTCCAGCCAGGAAGAGGACCAGTCGTCTGTGCGGTCGTCTCCCGAGCTCATCGACCGTGAGGACGGCGACATGCATGGGAAGCAGGACTCCATCACCACTTCGACGTCGGCGACAACAGCCGCCTCGACGTGGAATGATGCGAGTCTGCGGGCATTTTTCGATTCGGGGACCGACATCCGAGACCTGCTGGTTGTGGTCTACGACAAAACGGATGTCGCGCCGGCTGGCCCTGAGCACCCCATTGCTGGTACCCTGTTCAAGGAGCAGAATGCCAAGCTGGCAGAGATAACTACTGTAAGTCGTTACCCTGACGAGATCACCTCTATCATAAGCTCACAGCTCTTGAAGCAACTTGACAACATGCTCGGGGACTGGTTAGCCCGCAAACAGCGACTACGCAGCACCGTCTGAGCGTCGTCGAACCCCGTGGCCACTGACGACTTTCATTTGTCGCATGTTCGAATAGTGTAACATGTACCACTCACACCCTATACCTTCGTTTCCGATGCTTTAACGACCACCTTTCTTTTTACGACTGCGGAACTCCTCGGGGTACTTGTTCGATTTTCCAGGAGACGGCGTATGGACTGCACCGGGCCGGACAAGGTGCTCGCGGTACCACTGGGATCGCGTATCACGACATGCAGAGAGACTATCCACTGCATAGGGTTTTCTATGATCATATACCACATGTCCACATGTTTCTTCTGTTTCGTTTGACTTCTGAAATCATTATATACGGGATATTATTGGGGTTTCAGCATATGGTCCGGCTGGAACTGGTCAACTACGAATGCCAGGACTACATAAGGGGAGAAGGAGAGGAGCGGACCATGTAGAGATACCTACCTTAGTCTGCTGACGAAACAGCACAAGGTCAATCTCCGTCTCGACAGGAATAGGAGTCGAAATTCGTCAGCACGCCACATATCGTGATATTGGCGCCGGCTTACGGCATTGCCGGGCCATCACCAACTCCAATGCAGTCCCGGCTTTCATCCTCTTCACCAAGCGATTTGCTAACACCCGCGACGCAACCCATATGCGCCCGTACTTTTGGCTTTGCCCGTGGGTTTGTCTCCCCTCAGCCGTGCGTCCCGTCTGTCGGTGATATGACACGTCCCAACATAACGGAGCAGATTTTGTTGTCTTCAGCTTTTGTTCAGACTCCGGCGCTGCCATGGTGACTATGGCATCCCCGGGCAGTAGAAGTAATTCTCGCCTGCTCCGGTCTGCTTGTCCACCTTCACTCCAGCATTGACGAGGAGGCATGGTCGCCGCTTTTTGATCTCATGAAGCCCGAACCTCTCATACTATACCGTACGTGAGCCGGCAGAGCTGCCGCTTGCTCTGAGCTGTGCCTGCCCAACTAGCGGAAGATACTCAGACTGACCGTGCTTCTTCCAATCGATTCCAACAGCAGTCGCGATGCTCTTCGCGCCCAATTTCCATGCCTTGGCCGAAGGAGGTATGTAAGCGCCTCAGAATGGACTAGAGGGGGTGACAAGTGGCGAGAGTGGTTCGATAACCTTAATTAAACCACGGTCAACCGACCAGGTACGCCAACATATCATACCTGGCGAAATAGCGACTGTCAATAGTCTCGATACCGTCGGGTTCTATGCCCTCTGCGGTGGTGGCCGCGAATGTAGCTGGCGGCAAGCCAAGCGTCACTCTATCTGTGGTAGTGTAGTAAGTATAACTCTCGCTTTGTTACTTCCCACGACCTCTGGAGACAATACTAGGCCTCTAATGTCGAGAAGAGGAATGAAGAGTTTGGCGGGCAATTGATATTCTGAATTCCGCACTGTCCTCGCGCGAGCGTTGTATGTACTGTACAACTACCTCTATGTCATCGCTCAGGACAATGCGAGGCTGGCGTCTTGTCGCTCAGCGGTCTGATTTTTGCGAATTGGGATCATATTTGCGCTATTTATCAAGGCAGGAGATGTCTCTGTCTGGGAGGGCGCCGTCGGTTTATACGATTGACATGTTCATGACTGCGCGTGTCGTTTCATCGATGGTCTGTGTCGTTGGCTTGGACCTCGGTTGCTTGGCAAGTACCTTTACGGTTGATACGAACGTGCTAACAAAACGTCACCATTTACTCGCTCAGCTCTTAGCGCTGTGCAACAATCAAACATTCGATTTACCTCCTCCCCAACCCGTTCCCATTTGTCTGTCTGTCTCACAGTGTCATTCTCATACCTCACTCTAGACATACAACCTTATTGTTTACCATTTCTTCACGTCCCCTTATCACACCAACCGCAACCATGTCGTCCCTCTTCGACTTCACGAAATCCCAACTCTCGTACTACACGGTATGAACCATGCCGACCTCAACCCTTAAAACGCAACGCAACGCTAACAATTGGCCTAGATACCGGCCGCCATGGTCCTCCTGTACGTGCCGCACACCTATGCCAACATCAAGGCGGGCAAGAGCCAGGACCACGCCAACCCGCGCAAGATTGAGGAGAACCTGTCCAAGGACGAGAGCATCGACAAGGTGGTGAGTTAAGCCTGTCTCCTCCCCCCCCCCCCCCACACGCTGCCCTGCGGATTCAACTTTCAACTGACAAGCGGAAACAAGACGAAAGGCCGCATCCTACGTGCCCGCGCGGCGCACGCCAACGCCAATGAGACCATCGGCCTGTACGCCGCGGCCGTGGTGGCGGCCAACGCCACCGGCGTGGATGTCAAGAGCGTCAACTACCTGACTCTGGGATAGTGAGTCTTACCTACCTACCTTAGCACCCGAACTTGTCGTAGGACGAGGAGCAGGAGGAGTGATGGACAGACTGACAATGCCGACCGATAGCCTCGCGTCGCGGATCGCGTACAACTACATCTACGTCATCGCGCAGGATAACAGACGCGTGGCGCCGTTGCGCACACTGGCCTGGAGTGCCGGGGTGGGCATCATTCTTACGCTGTTTATCAAGGCTGGGAATGCTGCCGCCAACGTCAGCACGTTGCGGTTGTCGTGAGTGGGCTTGGAATGACGTGTTTGGAGATGTATTGTGTACACACTACGACTACGGACAACGCTCGTGATCATTCGCCGCACGGCCCTGTACGTCGTTTATTGCTTGAGTCGTCTATCCCATGTCTTGCTCACCAACCTACCGCTGCCGCCCCCTGATCATCTACTTCGGTCCTCCGATAGCAGTAGTTATAGCTCCGTTCTCGACATACACCCCCGAGAAATAAAAGTCCTCGACCGCGTCGCTATACCCCGACCTCGGCAGCTCCAGCACCCCGAGATGCCAGTCCTGCCCGTTGCTGGACGTCGAAGCCGACACGGGCGCGACGACCTGCTTCAGCGGGTCTCCGCCCTCCGAGTGCCAGAAGCCGACCTTGTTGCCGGAGAAGTCCTGGCACTGTTGTTAGCTAACCCCTACACATTACCCCTTTCCCAATGTTGAGAGATAGGTACGAAAAGATGGTAACTCACGATCTCATAAGCGACATTATGCCACACCCCAGCCTTCCACTCCGTCTTCCACTGGCTCTTCTGGCTCGTCATCCACTGCAGGTAAGGGTTACTCGTCCCGCTCTCACCCGAGATCCACCCGTACTTGAGCTCGGTAAAGTGGCTCTCGAAGAAGCAGATCTGGTGCTCCCTGTTGACGCTCGGGGCGTTGGCATCCTTCCTCATGATGCTGAAGTGGTACCACACTTTCCCCCCCGCGATGGCGGCCTTGGTCTGCGGTATCAGCTCGATCCGCCGCATGTTCTGCCCGTTCCAGAAGGCCGTCGAGTCGAGCGTGAAGCGGGCCCCCTGCTGCGACACCGTGTCGTTGGGGTTCTTGAAGTCCGGGGAGAGGGTGATGTACTTGTCCACCGTGCCCGAGCCGTGGATGTAGTACTGGTACGGCCCGACCTGGTTGCTCCAGGACCAGGTGTTGAGGTCCTTGGCCGAGGAGAGGTCGTTGAAGCGGCCGTCCCAGAGGACGGCGGCGCGGGAGAGGGGCGCTAGGAGGGGGAGGAGGACGGGGAACTTCATTGTGGGGGGACGCGGTGGGCAACAAGCACGAGGAAGGGAGAAGACCGGGTTGTGGAAGGGGTGTGTTTACCTGGTGCTCGTGGCACTTATATCATGTTTTGGATTCTGTGTCTCCTCACACCCCTTTAGAATCAGTTCGCTGGATAAGACATTGAATTTCTACGACATGCCCACGGCCAATGGCGAAATGTTGCGGCCAGACCCAGTGCAATATCGAGAGTGAGGCAGGCGGGTCGGGCCCAGCTCGAGGGGACGGCCAGATTGAGAGCCGAACGGCATAAACTTAAATTGCGGATGACAGCCTCCGAGTTCACGAAGCAGTGGGAGCAGGGAGGTATATTTGATGCAATTAACGCTGTATAAAGTTGTTGCGGACTTTAGCCTGTGCACGGTGTCAGTTGCGAGATCAACGCTCATGGTTTGTAAAAGCAGCATACAGTCACCATGGTACCATCCGAACTCATATGGTCGAGGGCCTGATAACGTTCGACGTTGGGATGACTGGCTTCAGGCGTAGGATTATGGCACATGTGATATTGCAACATGTCATGGGAGCCCAACAAGAGAAACATGTCACGCGGAATCTGGACAAAGAAGTAACTCGCCTGAACGATTGTAGAGAGGCTATGATATGACCTGGTCCCCTACTCTATAAAGAATGTCGCTGCTCCTGAACATAGCATGTCGCTGATATCTCCTAACACCCATTGACACCCATGCGCTTGAAAACGATAGCTACACTGGGAAGTCAACGGGCTCAATGAGGCGTCCATTACCACCGAGATGTTTTTTCAATGCCCGCCCGCTTGCTTTTTAAATCTTCATGTCAGCCACTCAAGACAAGGTACGTGGGGGCAGTGTTCACTCATTAGCCTCATGCCTCCTTCATTGTTCGTCCCACCAGGTTCTCTGCGTCTCCTTGCCGTCGGCGTAAGATCTTTGGTCCGTCTCACCTGGGCTAGATGAGCGAGTCGCCTCGGTCCTCGAAATGACGGACATTTGTGTCGGTTGATTCCCTTCAACGGCGGCGCCATATCCTCGGCATGAGCCTCGGACGGAACGCCATTGGATTCGTCCCGCTGGTCTGGGTCGCCGCGCATATCTTGCTGTATTACGGTTATCTTCTCTGTGCGACAGTCGAAACCCCCATACTGAAACGGCCAGCCTTCGCCTTCGGGCTCCCATACCGGCGAAGTACTCGAGAGAGCGTTGCGCGAGGGTTTCGAGGCTACATCCAGTAGAGGGACAACCCTGCAGGTCACCACGTTCTTCCTGTTCGCCTGCAGCTACAGCGACAAGAGAGGGGAGTCATGGCCCTGTAGCACGTCCCAGTCTGATCCGGTCTGTATATGCTGTTGCAGTGCGCCATGGGCTGTCGCGGAGGCAACCTGCTCCAGCGCGGATTCTCCAAGGCGGCGTCAGCTGTGTCCGAGCCAGGACGTTGTTGACTTTGGCCTAAGCAGCAGATCGAAACCCAATTCGCCTCTCTGTTGGTTTGCCTGTGCCACTTTGGCCTTCGGTGTCGGGTGCTCGCCCCTCTCCCCATTGATCGAATGATCGGACAGATGCACGTACGCAGACAGAGGTAAAATGGTCTCCACCACGGCATTGGCCACCGGAGAGTTGCAAGGGAAGACGGAGAGAAGCGGCATCGTCCTCGTTGAGAATACAGTGCTTTCCTGATATCTAGCTCGATTTCCCGCTGCCAGGACGAAGAAACGCCTACAGGTACTCCATTACAGTCTAACCAACGCGCGTAGTACCAACCCTAAGCAAAGACAATATCAAGCAGAAAACCCACCAGAAGCCCAGGGCTGCGTTGCCCAATATCTTCCCGAATACCTTCCCAACTCCAGTGATCCCACGTCTGGGCGGATGACTAGCAAATATCGTGTCAGATATCAGTACTGCCCACGAAACAAGGACTATAGCGCGCTTCTTAAATTACCAAAAGACAAGTGTGTATGAACAACAAAGCCAAGCACGAGCGGGGTGTGTTAGACCGACTAATACTCGGCGCCACCAAAGCTGGTATTCCTGACCAACGTCGCACGCTCAAGGCTGGTACGGGGCCTACTCTCGAAGCTGCGGGTGCGGCTATGCGACGTGCTCGGCCGTCTACTCGACTCGGACTCGCCCTCGCCCTCCTCGATAGCGGCAATATCGTCGTCGTCGTCGGCGACGGGGTCCTCGTCCTTGATCAAGTGGATGAAGTAGGCCGACACAAGCACCGCGATACCGCCCAGCGCCATGACGATGGCGATGCTGTGGTCGCCCGGCGTACCTCGCGGCTTCTGGAAGAAGCGGAAGATGATGCTCGAAGCCACCGTGGCAATTATCTGCGGCGCAGCGATGGCCATGTTGTGGATGCCGAGAATGACGCCGGCCTGGTCGGCCTCTTCCTCCAGCTCTTGCAGGTCAGAGTCGGGGCTCGCATCGGAATAGCTGTTGGAGGAGCCGGGACTAGCAGCCGCATCGCTGGATAATGACAGCTGCCTCTGCTTCTTCTCTCGTAAGCCTGCATCACGGCGGGAAATCTCGGCGCTGATGATGGCCCAAGGCGCCCAGAGCGTCAGGGCCCATGTGATGCCAACGAGACCGATCAAGATCGTTGCGACCTCGACGGTGCGGACGAACACGGTGCAGGTCATCGAGGCAAAGAAGAGAATCTGCGACAGCATCCAGGCACGGCGGAGCGTAAAGCCCGGGATGACAAGGTAGTCCAGCCATGACTTTTGGTACTCCTCATAGTCCTTAACCTGAGCAGCACCTGGGCCATCGCCGGATCCGATCGGTTGGCTGTCGTAGGTCGGCGCGATGAAGAACGGTAGGAAGATATTGGTCGCAAGACTGGTGCAGGCGAAGATGAGCAGCGCAAAGGTGCCCACCCTCGTGGCTTCCTGGTACAGACGGTCGAGCTCCTCTGGTGTCATGTTGGGATTCTCCTCCAGAAACGGCTCGGCATAGATCTCGCCAATATACGAGGACGTATAGAAGAGCATCGGGAAGAAGCCGATCCAAGCGCAGAACTGGACGATGCAGACCTTCTTGATCTGCGGCGGGAGGCGCTTGATGGAGCCAAAGATCTTCTTGAAGAAAGCGAGCACTCCCGGCTTATCCCGCGACGGCGGCCCTTCCAGTCTTGGGTCTCTCTCGCGGATAGCGAGGCAGCTGAGGAGGACGGTGCTGCCGAGGGCGATACTGGCGATGGCGCAGAGATCCTTGAACTGGCTGTCGCCGAGCCACCAGACAATCGAGGGGAGATTTATGTATCCAGCGACATAGCCGAAGATGTTGCCGACACCGACAATCCGACTCGCCATTGCATTGGCAGCCTCTGTGTGGTCCGTCAGTCACCAACGACGCCACTAATGGGAAGAGACGATGCTTACCTTGCTGGTGTGCTGGGGCACAGTCGACGATAAACGCGCGGATAGCAGCTTGTACTGGTGACACAAAGTGTTAGCATCGCCTCGCAGATTTCAAGGCAGGCTGAGGCGTACCAGTATTGATGGCAAAATCCAGTATGTAAACCCAAAGCACAGCGACCGCAATAACGGTAATCTTGACACCGTCCGAGTCTGGATCCGCACCGAAGAGCCCCAAGATCCCGCCGACGATCTCCTTGGTCCAGGCCAGGAACATCAGCGAGCAGATGGTGGCAGCAGCTCCACCGAGCATGAACGGCTTCCGCTTACCCCATCGGACGCGGCAGTTGTCACTCAGCATGCCGACGTAGGGTTGGACCAGCGTACCCGAAAGGGGGCCGGCGATCCAGACCAACGCCATCAGAGACTTGCTGAGTCCGAGCGACAGGAGATATGGCGAGCCATTGGATAGCTCGACAGACCAGGCAATTTGCAGCCCTCCGATGCTTATGGTCAAGAGTATCAGGTACCAGATGCTCTTGGTGGTCTGGAATTCGTCGTATTCGTCGAGCATAGTCTGACCGTCCATAAAGGCATCGTCTTCCCGCGCCGGAGACAGCAGGGGTGACTGCTCGTCCCCTCCGACAATGCCTCGCCCACCGTTGTTGCCCTTGTCCATGGGCGCATCTTTGGAGCTGCTGCCATGCAGCGCCGATGGTTTCTTCCCGCTCTTCTTGGACGGTCCGATGGCGGACTCCTCGATCGAGGAATGGCGCTTGCTGAAGTAATCCGAGTCTGACGACGACATGTGTCTGTCGTCGGCGTCTTGGCGTGCCGACTGAGCTTGTTCGTCTTGCTCTGTCCGATGCACCTCGCTCGGGGTACCGCTGCTGCTGCTGCTGACAGCAGGCCAGTGTGGATGGATCTCGCGGAGTGGGATCTCTATCGGCTGGTGTCGGAGAGCGACGTTTGGGCTCGGATGAAGCTCCACGATGACGGTTGATCAGATAATGTCCATGCCAATAATGCGGAGAGCTAGTTATAGTCGGATATCTGGGGAAAGCCTGTATCGGCAGTGGCGCTGTCGTAAGAATTGACTTAAAGTGTGTTGGGTAGAAGAAGCTGATAGATATCACGCGGTCGACTGAAAGACTGCCACGAGACAGGAGATGATTCGCCTTGTTGCGCGTGAGAGGTCGAATGGTTCAGGGAAACGAGTTGCGTCATGCGAGGGCACCTGAACTTGAGCCCAAAACAGGCGAGCGCTAGCGGACAAGGGAGGGAAGGCAGTGCGCCGCACTAGAGTCTAGCCCGCTAAAACGGGCTGAAATCGCCAGAGCCACCAATAACAGCGCCTCATTTACACTAGACAGTGCGCAAGACTTAAAGTCTGGCGCAGCATTGTACACTAGCACCTGCTCAGATCCCTCAAATGCACTTCCCCCGCAAACCCATCACGATGTGTTATCCACGTGCCGCGACTTGCGCTTGTCTCAAGACTAGCTAGGTTCGACCTCACAAGACAAGGTAGACCAAGATCCCGTTGTCGAATGGTGAAAGCTGCCGGGTACCTTCTAGTACCGTGGGTGCGAGTGCTGAGGAGGAATCACTGTGCTCTGGCCATCACCCCGAAAGGACGAAGTACCTCTAGTGGACGATCTCCTTGGAGAGCGGAGGTAATATTTCCGCTACATTATTCTTTAAGGCCAATCTTGATAGAGGTATCATCGGCGTTGAGACTTCTCCCCTTCAACAAGCAGTTTAGTCACTGCCCTCAGAAATATAGCTTGACTTTAGAGGTTGAGGTACCTTCGTATTGATGGAAATCCGCGGTAGATGAAAAGTGGTGCGTACGGACAGAGCGACCTATACTCTAGCACTAGTCCCTATACTTAGTCCCGTCCTTCGCTCTTATCGAACGGATAAGCTCCAGGTTGCGCTCCAATCCGGTGTCGCTTTGTTACACGAGGCGTTGCTAGAGCTGCCTCGCAACTTTCGGACGTACGTAATCACCAATTCTCAGAGTCGACCTGAATAACGTCGCGGAGGTCTCTTGTCAAGCAATTGAACTGCCGCGGACTGCATCGCTTTTGATGATTACAGCCTCTCTGTCAGCTAGCTCTTCTCCGAGCAGCAACGCCGCTCCTTCCGTTGCGCATCCGGGACCAACAGCCCTTCGGGCGAAGCCCCTCTAGACGACACCTAACATGTTGGCGCAAGCGACCGCCTCCTTGGTGGAGGTTGCGAACAACATCGCAAGTAAGGAGCTCAGCGGGCCACTCCAGATCAGGCATTAGGAATGCAGCGCGGGACGGATCACTAACGTTACGCCCACCCCTAGGACGAGCTTCTGAGGACGCAGACCCCGAATGTACGAGCCCGCCTCCGATATCCAGCTTCCACCTGCGACCAGCTTCACTAACGCCCCATGCGTAGCTCCTGATTCCTCCTCCAAGAAGGAGATAGTGTCATCATGGGCACTATTCATCGTCAGCATGCTCCTGATGGTAGCCTTCTTCACGAGCTACTTCCTGCAAGAGAAGAAAGTCACAGCCATCCATGAGACCGTCATCTCTATCTTCGCCGGTACGTGCGGTTTGGTGCCGACTCCGCGGGAGCATATATCGCGTGTGCTCAGCTAACGGTCAACGACTAGGCATGACTATTGGTCTTGTCCTGCGGGTAAGCAACGACTCGGTCCGCGAGATGGTCAGCTTCGACTACCAGATCTTCTTCAACGTCCTACTACCTCCGATCATCCTCGCATCCGGCTACGAACTCCATCAAGCCAACTTCTTCCGAAACATCGGCACCATACTGACCTTCGCCTTCGCCGGCACCTTCCTGTCGGCCGTAGTCATCGGTGTCATCCTATGGCTCTACACTCGCATCCCCCTCGAGGGCCTGAGCATGAGCTGGATCGACGCCATCTCCGTCGGCGCTACACTGTCCGCCACGGATCCAGTCACCATCCTCGCCATATTCAACTCGTACAAGGTCGATCCAAAGCTGTATACCATCATCTTCGGCGAGTCTATCCTGAACGACGCCATTGCCATCGTCATTTTCGAGTCGGCCCAGAAAGCGAAGAAGGGATCCAGCACGCTGGGAGTACTGGGGCTGTTCTGGGGTATCTGGATCTTCTTGCGGGATTTCTTTGGCAGCTTGATCATCGGAGCCGGTGTCGGTATTCTTGCGGCTCTGGGGCTGAAGCATACCTATGTCCGTCGCTACCCAAAGATCGAGAGTTGTCTCATCGTTCTCATCGCCTACGCAACGTACTTTTTCTCACAGGCGATCCACATGTCGGGTGCGTACCCTTCTCAAGAGGACAGCCTATATCTGCATACTAACATACTTAAATTAGGCATCGTCTCCCTGCTCTTCTGCGGCATGACGCTGAAACACTACGCCTACTTCAACATGTCGCGTCGCACCCAGCTGACAACCAAATACCTCTTCCAAGTCCTCGCCCAGCTCTCCGAGAACTTCATCTTCATCTACCTCGGCCTCTCGCTCTTCACCGACGACAACCTGCTCTACCAACCACTCCTGATCATGGTCACTGTCCTTGCCGTCTGTGCCGCCCGCTGGGTGGCCGTTTTCCCGCTCTCACGCGCCATCAACTGGTTCATCCGCTACCGCGCCCAACATCGAGGCCGCGAGGCTACCGACGAGCTGCCCTACAACTACCAGGCTATGCTCTTCTGGGCCGGCCTGAGAGGAGCCGTCGGCGTGGCGCTTGCCGCCTCCTTGACGGGCGACGACGTAAGGGCGCTCAAGGCTACGGTGTTGGTTGTGGTGGTGTTGACGGTGATTATCTTTGGTGGCACGACGGCGAGGATGCTGGAGATCCTGGGTATCCGGACAGGTGTGGTGGATGAAATCGACTCGGACGACGAGTTCGATATCGAGGCCATTGGCGGCGGGAATTACTACAAGCGCCCCGGCGGCACGGGCATCGGGTACGTGCCGCGTGGTCCTCGCGGCGGGTCCGTCGCGCTCGACAGCCTCGGGAACGGACGGGCAAACGGCACGAGAGACGGAGGCAGGCGCAACGGATGGGCGTCCGGGCACCGCTCGCCCAACACAGCCACCGGGACGGCTCGGCCCACGAGCCTGAGCAGAAAGGGATCCGTCAAGAACGGCGACGATCTAGAGCGGACCGACCTCCTGGGCGGTTCGGGGAACAACTCCGAGTCGGACTTTGGCAGCGACATCGACACGTCTGATCTCCCGCCGCCGGCGCCGCGGAGGAGATCGAGTCCCATGCCGCCCGCCGACAGCGAGCCGGTGCTCGAGGGGCGCCGGGATCGCTCGGCTACTGCGGGCGAGGGACACCTGACCGCTTCGGCGGCTATTCGGCAGTTGTTCAGCACCGAGGATCCGTCTGCGCTGTTTAGGCAGTTGGACGAGGACTATATCAAGCCGAAGCTTCTGCTTGATGGCGGTCCTGGCGGGAGGGGTGGGAACGGCGGTCCCAGTTAGGGTTCAGTTGTGCGCGGATTTTCGATTTAGCTGTGTTGTACCGGGATTCGTCATGATCCGTGGAGTAGCATGAATGGCGTTTGCGCTCTGAGATGGGTAAGGTAGACGGTCGGCAACAGGGGTTCATCCTCACTGTCTCACACAACTATGCTAGTCATGTCACCACTGGATGGAGTGACTAGGCTGGGCCCTGATACTATCCCTCGAGGACGAGCATACTCGCTCGGGTGTTCTCAACTTTGAAGGCGTAGTCCGTGGACACCCGTCTGAGAGATCTCCTGGAATATTTGTCTCCGGATTTCTTATTTGGGGTGCCCCTTTTCAACCACTAACGAGCTCGCTCTGCGGGAAAGAAGTCTTCCTCTCCAACGACTCCTCACTTCCCAACTTCTCCCCAGGCGTCTTCCCATCCTCTCCCATCCTAGCTACATCGCCGCTCCCGCTCCCGTTCTCCGTCAGCTCCGCCGTAACAGCAGTCGCAGCGCCCTTCTTCTGCTTATTCCTCGGCGTCCCCTTCTCCCGCTTGGGCTGTATCGCGCCCTTGGCCATGGCCTCCTTGGGGACAGGGCGGATGATCGGCTGCGCGACCCACCACGGCCGCTTGCATATCCTGACCGCCTTCTCGGAGCTGTCGGGATCGTAGTAGTCGTCGTCAGCGTCCGTCGGCGCCGGCTCGTCCATGCCACCGGCGTCCCCGGTCCTCTCGTACTCCAGTAGCCCCTCCGCAACCTTGCGCTCGATCATGTCCAGGATCGCTTCGAATTTGTCCATGTCCCCCGCTCTGGCACGCGCCAAGGCATCCCGGACGTCGTGGTGTCTGCTGACAAAATGCCTAAGCAGATGGAACAGATGCCCCTGCACGCTCACTAGATTCGGCGACCCGGCCGTCATCTCCTCCTTCTTCTTCCTGTCCGTCCCACCAACAGCCTCCTGCTTCCTCTTCTTCTTAGCAGGCTGCCCATCCTCCTCGTCCCTTTTCTCCTCCAACCACGCGGTATCATCCCCAACCACAAACAGCGGCCTCCTCACCGGCGGCTCCCGCTCATAGACGTACCGGTGCAAGACGTCAAAGTACCGCCTCACGACCGCATCGACCCTCCACCCGCCCCTCCCATCCTTCCCCCTCCAATACTCCCTGCCCCCTTCCCCGGGCTCCGGCACCCTCCCAAAGATAGCCGGATCGCTCAGGTGCCCCTCAGCACTCATCACCCCGTCCGCGCCCGTGGCCCGCAGACACTTCTCGACATCCTCCCTCCTCAGCACATTCCCGTTGGCAAACAGCACCGTCTCCGCCGGCAGATTCTCCCTGAGATACCGTATGTGCTCCCAGTCCGCCAGTCCCGTGAGGTGACCCTTCTGCTCCCTCCGCCGTCCGTGCACGGTGAGTATGCTCGCCCCCGCGGCCAGCACGTTGCGCGCGTAAGCGAGCGTCGCCTCGCGGGTCTCGAGCACCCTTATCTTGGCCGTCACGGGGACGGGGAGGTTGTCGTGCAGCGTCTTGATCAGCGAGTGGATCAGGGCCTGGTCCTCCTGCAGGAAGGCGCCGTAGTGGCCCTTTCGCGCGATCCCCTGCGGGCAGCCGAGGTTGAGGTCCACGGCGTCGCAGTAGGGGGCTACGAGCTTGGCGGCTTCGAGGAGGTGGGTGGGCTCGTTGGCGCAGAATTGGACTATCAGGGGGCGGTCGATGGCCGGGTTGCCGTCGAGCCAGGGGACGGGTTGAGGGAGTTGTTGCGGTGCGTCTGGGGAAGTGGTGGAGGACGGCCGGATGGCTTGGAAGTGCGTGTCGCGGTAGCGTTGGGATTCGACGAAGAGGCGCGCGTGCAGCATCGGGGTGTAGGCGAGGATGGAGCGCCGCTCGGAGGGCGGAAGGAAGGTGCGGGAGAGCATGCGCCAGGCCTGGAGGCCCATTGTGTTAGCGAGAGGGAGGGTGCCTGCGGAGGGAAGAGGAGAGGACTCACAAATTCAGATTGGTCCACCATCGGGGCGATGATGTGTTTTGGGGATCCGATGCTCTCGTAGAAGGCGCGGCCGTGGAGTTTCGTCTCGGGCGCTGGCTGTACTACCGGGACCGTGTCGAGAGAGGGCAGGACCGGTTGCGCCGTCTCGGTGGTCGATGTGGTGGTCGTTGTCGAAGCCATGGTAGCAAGCCTCCTAAACCAGGCCCTCCGGAACGGAGTCCCTAGTCTGGCAGATACGAATAAGACCTCCAGAATGTCAATCTTGAGGGCTAAAGCTGAATACCGAAAGAAAGCAAATCCGCGTTGTTGGAGTTTCAACTGGCGTAAAGGAAGCTGCCAAGCCAACCTGCAACAGCTGAAAGTCGGGGGAAAAAAACATTTTTAGCCTCGCAGGCGCGGCTGAACCTGTGCTATTCTATGATTGGCCAAAGCTTATCTTATCCCCGCGTCAAGCCACCTTTTTGCGCCCCGTCCGCTGCAAGGTCCGTTCCCAAAACAGGGGTTCGGTCTTTGGCGGGTGAAAGTGGGTAACAAAGTCGTCATCGCGCTTGTGGCTCGTACCGGTACCTCCCTCCCCGCCTGGAGTAGAGTGTGGGGGCATGAACTCGGAATGGCCTCGAAATTGCATTGTCACCGCGTTACCGATTATCGTGGGATTGCGCGATTTGCTTGTGTAGTCTTCCTGCAAGTGCTTGGCTCTAGAAGAGTGTGGAAACGAAGAAAATGGTAGTTTCCTCGTACGAGCTGGAGTACCCGCGGTTATCGCGTCTAGAAAGGCATATTCTATCTTCGAAAGATGGAAATTCTCAAGTCGGCGGCTTGTCCATGTGAAGCTGGAGCTGATCGGCAACAATACGAATACATCGCCGCATTCGCAAGATCATGCCGGTCAGTACAGTATCCGATGTCTGCCTGTATGTCACCCACGAGTCGACAGCGCAAAGAGGATTTTACTCGTTGCTAACAAATCTATTGTGCGTATTAATCCCCAGGATGCGTGATATGGACATGCTTCCAGACCTGTTTGCGCGTCCTGCAGGATCACCAATTCAGGGCAGGAGAAGGGTTTGAGAGCCGTCGGGACTCCACGTTAGTCTGATACTTGGCACTATGGTGTGCCAACTTGTCTCACAACAAGTCGATGGCGACACACTATACACAGGCACAAGTTCTGTTCCGAGCCTGGATTTGCTGCTGCTTGTTCACGCCATAAGCTGCAGTCCATATCGAAAGTACGCAAACAACCACAAGTCCTCATGCTCATCCTTGACGCACACAAACTATCGATGTTTCCCCCTGTCCAACTCTCTTCATCCTCCCCAGCTCAAGACAATAGTAAAAGCCTCGCTTGCAACCTGCCAAGCCACCAGCATGTAGACCTGCTTTTCTTCGCTTGCCTGACGACGCAATGCTATGCTGCTGAACCGACAATTCTATCCAGAGCTGCTCCTGATCTCCTCTCATCGCACTATCCGAACTTCTTTCTCTCGATGCTAGCCAATTGACGTGTCGCCACCCACGTATGGAGTAGAGAAGACACCTTGCCAAATACCAAACGAGCCGTGTCTCCTAGAGATTATTGTGTTGCTGGACCGAGACTCTCGACTTGTCGAAAAAACTTTGTCGAGATTCCATTTCGTAACGCAAAAGAGGTGCAGGACGCCGAGACACCGTACTATGTATGCCTAACCACAACGCCATCAAAGCACGCAGAATCCAAGCTGAAAAGAGAGCAAGACGAAAAGGCTGGTTGGTTACACGGCGTGATGATGGCTGCTTCATGATTCAACACCAAGAGACCGTAGTGCGCTCAGAAAAAGTGCGTGTAGATTTTGGAGTTCTCATGCACCTCCATTTCCTACAAAGGGCGTTAGTAAACAAGAGCCATGGCACGATTAGGGTGAGAGTCAGGACTCACCATCTTGAAGGTGTTGAGCTCTTCCTTGATCTGCTGGGCGAGCATGGGCGTGAGGCGGTTGCACGTAGCAATCTCGCCCCGACGGTCGTACTCGCCGCTGGGCCATGTATCGTAAAACATGATCCGGGGGCTGAACGTTGCGTTGCGCTTGTGTCCTTGTGGAGTGCCCGGAGCACTCTTCGTATCCTGCCGGAGCCTCAGGGCCGACATAAAGTAGTCTTCATTGCCAATAGCAACCGAGCCTGTCCTGCGGTGACCTTGGGCCTCGTCGTTGGGGGTGCTGGGTACGCTCGACACGGGCGACTCGGCCATCTGAGAGGGCAAATCGAAGGCAGGTCCGCGGCCCTCTTGTTTCGGAGAAGGCGTGGCTGAGCCCGTATTGCCTAGAGTCACATGTTTAGCATTATTTGTTGCACGGGACACGTCAGGAACGACTCACGTTTAAGAATGCCCTTCCGAACGGCGGCAAGGACTTCAGCGCGTTCTTTCTCGCCACCAACGATGCTCTTCCTCGCAGCCGTGCTATCAGTGCCAGAGCTGCTGAGACGCTCAGAGAGCGAGCTGGAAGCCTTTGGCGCATCTATCGAGTTTCTCTCCAAATGTGGGAAGCCAGTGCCACCGCCGTTCTGGCTATGCGGATCCGGGTTGACGTTGACTCTCTCACGCTCGGCCTCCGCCGTGACCATGGACACGGCAGCCTGGCTGACCTCGGGCAGCGAAGAGTCCGCCGAGGGGACACCGATTATCGACTTCGGACGGAATAGGCCCACGAGAGAGCGGCCGCCCTTTTTCATGCTGTGGCCCATCTTGCGAATCATAATCGAAGCGGACGACGCCGTCGAGGAGATGGAAATGTTGTCTGTCGAGCTGGTGAAGATCTTGCCTCCAGAGTAGATGCTGCTGCCAATGCCTGCAGCCTCTTGCCGCTGGGCAATCCGAGCCTGTTCAGCGTGATACATCTCTTCAGGTGTCGGAGCCTTCTGGAGTTTGGCGTGACCGGTGCCTTGAGCGGCGTCGGATTCTTCGCCGGCGGCCTTCCTCAATTCGGCGGCACTGCTGAATGAGAATGCCCGCCTGAGCCGGGAGGTTTTGCTCTTTGCCTTTCCCCCCTTCTCGTTAATGGCCGACAGCTGCTTGACGGCGGCGCTCTCCGGCTTGGTGGCCTGCGCAGGCGAACCCTGATGTGCAGCGCCGTTAGGCCCGCCAACGGCACCAGCAGGGTGGCTGCTGAGCGCTTCGGCCCCGGCGTCCATCCTCACCGGCTTGGAGAGCGGAGAGGGGTTGGCGGCCCGATTGTTGATTGTCGCCGCATCCGAAGAAGAGCTGCGAGGAGGTATATTCACCAGCCTGGGATAATCAGGGTTGGATGAGTTCCGGACGGAGGCTGAATCGCTCGAAGCGAGCAAGGCGGGGTTACCAGTGGGGACAGGCACATTGGCGTTGCGGTTCGCAGACTGTGAGGAAACAGTTTCGTTAGCGACTGCATGAGTTTGCAGGGAGACACTGTGAGAACCAGGGCATGATTGGATGTCGTACAGCGGACATCCGTACGATTATGCAAGAAATGGGAGGAAATGGAAGCGCTAATCGAGGGGTCCAGGCGGCCATTGCTGGGCTCAAAAGCAAGGCTGCCGGTAGCTAACTGGGCAAAACTCACCGAAGACGGTCGTGAACTGCTGCTGCGGGAAGAGACCCGGCTGTCCGAGCTGCCAGTCCGACCATGTGCTGCCTTTGTCCTCTGCACGGCGGCCGCATCATTTGCAGTCAAGTGTTGTTGTTGCTCCTTCCCAGCGCTTTTAGGCCGCGGGGACGACAGTGGCTGATCCAAACGGTTTGTCAATGATTCTTCCGGCTGCTTGTTTCCAGTTAGGTCGATCTGCAGTGGGGTCAGGGGTTTGATAAATTCGGCAGAATCCAAAGCGGGCAGGCTGCGCCGCCGCACTCTCGCAGCAGCGTCAGCCGCCGAAAACGCCCCGGTAAGTTGCACACCCTCATCAGCCACGGCAGAACCGGACATGGCGCCAACAAAACTGTTTCTCCTCTGCTGTTCCGAGCGCTGATTGTACAGGTGGTTCACACTGGCCATTCCCGACCCCGATGGCGGTGCTGAGCCCGGCTGTTGTTGCCCATGACCGTGCTGCATCGGGGCAGATGTGTCGATATTGCGGGGCGCCGGTCGCCTGTATCTCTCTGGAGAAGGCTTGGCCGTCTGGCCATAAGGCGGAGTAAATGTCGTCGCGATCCGGCGGGTTGCAGTGCTGGGGATCGACGAGTCGTCGCGTGAACCGCCCATCGAGGTGCCCACAGTCGACGTGATAGGCAGGTTCGTCATAGAGGCACTCGCCAAATAGCGAGAACGTCCGCCATTCTGGCTGCGGTCGATGGTCTGTACCGTGGGTAGGGCCGAGGCCGAGGATGCACGGTGAAACGCGGCAGGCGGTTGCCATTGGACCGTCTGGTTGAGGCTTGGTGTGGATGTGAAAGCATAGGGCTGAACTGGCCCAACGCTACCGCGATACACGACCTGTCCGCCCATAGGACCTTGTAGACCACCGTGATAGCTGTTCCGCGGCTGCGAGCTGCCTTGCGGTTGTTGGTGGTATTGCTGGCCTTGATGCGACTGCAGCATGCCCGATGCCGATTTAGGCCTTGTGTGAAGCATGGCAACTGTCGCAGTCTGAGGCGTATAGGTTTGTACCAGAGCAGCCATTGCCAGTTCGTGCGGCAGTCGCTTCGATTGGGGTGACCGAGTACGGTACTGAGGTCAATCTGTTGTTTCGGGCCTTTGTCGTGCAGAACGATAGTACGACAGTCTCGTGGTTGAAGATTTGGTTGCAGAACCAACCGGAGAATAAAAATCAAGGGCAATTATTGTGTGCAAGAATCTGTCAATGGCATGATTGTTAGCTCGGTGTCGAAATAAAGATTGCAAAGGTGAGATTTCTGCTTCGAAATCTCGTGTTCGAAGATAGCAGCATGAGAAAAGGGGGCTTAACTTGCCTACCTAGGCCAGCAATGCAGCTAACGCAGCCAAACGTACACAACGAAAGAGCTGAGAGGCCTTTTGTGAGGAACGATTGATTTGGGAGACGAAGCGGAGGACGCCTGCGGCCGTAAAGGGAGGAAGATGAGGGTTCTTGAAGACGGTTTTTCTTGTCCGAAAGAAGCCCGCTGTTACCACGGAACTGTCTTGCCTGGAGGAGGAACCCGCGTCTGTCACGACACGGTCGGATCTACTGAACAGTTGTTGAGGATGGTGAACACACACAAAGTGCCACGAACTGACACCTCGTTACCGCTTTGAACTAGCAGGATGACATCGGGCAACGGTCTAGCTTCGAGTTGTGAGGCCTTTTCGAGTGATGAAAGGGATCAGGTGTGAATCGACGGTTGCTGCTCTCTGCCGACCCGATGGGACGAGATGTATCCAATTTGACAATCTGCAAGTGGAAACTTCAGACGATGCAAGGACAAGATCCCGATTGCATTCAGTTGAAACCGATACGTATGGGACGATCTGGCAACGAGAGGGCGTTCCCAAGTCGACAATGACGAGCTGCAAAGAAGCGGGCAAGACAGATGGGATTCCAACGAGCGGAACGACGGGTTTCAGGGGCAGAGAAAGCCGGGAGTGGGACCGCGATTTGCAAAGACAACAACAGAACGAGTGATACGGAGAAACTGATATCGGGGAAGGGGAGGAAAAGAGAGGTAGAGAGCCGACGACTCGGAGGTGAAGGTGAAAGGTGCAATTTAGGAATAGAAGGTTCGAAGATACGACTGTCGACGGGGAAGACACGACCAGAAGCTAGGAAAGAAACAGAATCTTTGGATGACCTGAGAACACTGGGCCACACACGGTCCAATTCTCGTGCCAAGAAACGGCGTGGTGGTGGCCCTTCATCGAGAGGACGCCCTGCTGCAAAGCACACCCTTGCACACACAGAAAACGCGCTAGCTCGATGTGGCGTAGCTAAGCAATGAGCACTAACAGCTTCATCCGATTTAGGGGCGTTGTACCTGGGAGGCCGCGTCAACACAGTTCTAAGTCTTGACATAAAGCCCAGGTGTCGGTTGCAAAGATCTACCACTGTCACACACATGTACACAAGAGCCAGATGAGTCCACCAAGAATACTGTCGAGTCCGCTACTGTGTCCAACGCGGTTGAAAGATATAGGGACATGGGGATGTTCTCCCAGTGCCTGCCTCAACGGGCTCTCACCGTTGGAGGCTTGCCAGTCGCGTTGACCGTTCAGGGGCCAGTCTCATGTTTGATTCGTCGGAAGACTTGGGATGGCATTGATCCAAATCACGCTTGACAAGGGGCAACAGCAACCTAGGAATTGCACAGTACGGGGGTTGCAATTGAACGTGTGCATAACACCCCATATTTTCCTTCTATCAACACCAAACAACAAGCAAACATTGCTCATTCGAATATGACCGATTACACCTTCCAAGTTCTCTAGCATGATCTTTGAGAATCCTCCAGAATCTGCTGCGTTCTTGCCGACTCCGCGCTTTCCGTCGAATTGATCGATCGACTTTGCTTTCTCACAGTAGTGGCACTTTGGAGATTTCCGAGAGCGGGTCCCCCTGGCCTGAACCCCGCAGATAGCGAGTTGTACCGGTACGACCTGACTTTCTTAGCTCGGAAATGCTGAGGCAAGGGGCGGCCGTGTTCTCCAAACCGTTCACGAATCACTGATGGCAGTGAGATTTGTTACATTCGTATCTGGCAAGGAATATCCGGGCAGTGAGGACAGTGAACTGATCAAGCACCCGGTTCATCTGTTACCGAGACAAGCGAGGTTACAACCTGACAGCTTCATGCTTGGAAACTGCCCTGCATTCCATTCCAACAGAGAAGCGACTCATTCCCTACGTCCGCCTCCACGACGCCCCTTTCCAAGTCATGACCATGTTCATCACGACTCTGAGAGGCGAGGCGGGGATGCGTGCGATGGCTTGCAGCACGTGGGCATGATTTACAGCTAAGCTGGTCTAGACTTGGTACATCAAGCTCGTGTGGTCTACTCTGGTGGACGGAAAAGCGGAAGCAACACGCCCATCACTGATAACACCAGAGAGACTATGTAAACTCTACTTGGTACGGTCCAATACACTAAGACTTGTTCATGCCGCAGCATTTGAAGAATCTGGCTTCGCCTGTGCCAGTTGCTCCAGCTTCACTTTCTGGCAACCATGGGTCTAGTAGGTACAATGTCGAACTTCGACTAGTACTGTTTCGCTGCGCTGCGGAGAGATCCGGTCTAGCGGGTCCTCGTGGAACTTGTCAGGACCACTCATGTCTGCCTGCAATGCTCCCGTCCGCCACGTCTGCCGCCTGGGGGGAGACAAACAATACGCCGTGCAGCGTCGTACCGTCGCAGAGAGGAAGCTGATTCACGGTTTTGAGACCAAGGGCCGCATCGCCTCGGTCGAACCCTCGGGTCTAGGAGCTACCATCGGATCCAGAGTACTGCGGCACCTACTCAGATCCGAAGTCACTCATCCCCGACCGTACTGAGTCTCCAAGGGACGGAACTCGCCGGTCATGACTTACCATGGTATCTTTTCGGATCTTGGACCCGGTACCGCACTGGGCCGTATTTAGTCTGCGAAGTACAGGAACAGAATACTCACTGTAGGTCACACCGGGCCGGCCGCACAACATCTGTCGGATAAGCATGCCTTCCTCGCGGGCCACGGCTGGTGCACTGCATCGGAAAACAGAGACAATCACAGGTGGCCACCCGATCTTTTTGGGTTTGCGGTATACACCTAATGCTGTGCTTGTGACACGAACCAGAAGAGTCCCCGATGGACCGTGTGTCCTATGCTCCGATATCAGCTCTGCCTTATCCGGCCCCGCATGTCTGGTCCCGTCTTAAGGCTCCGGAACGGAGAGGTGGGGCCCTCACCCGCCGGAGGCATCGTCTTTTCAGATCTCATCAATCACGGAAGACATTGGGATTCTTTCTGTAATTGCGCATCATCAGAGTTCTCGACCGCATGTACAGAGTGTTCATCAGGCCCCGACCATCATGGCTCAGCCTCCATGATTTAGCCTCCAAGCCTAACCTCCGACATCACCGGACAATATAATATACTCAGAGCAGCAATTGATGGCCTCTTTCCGCCTGACTCTCTCCCTGCATACGGATCTCAAGGTTTTCAGCGAGATGTTTTTGCTCCATTTGTCATGTTGCATATCCCGCCTAGCTAAGCGTCTAGAAGGATTGAGCAAGGGGCGTGTCGCTGCACGTGACAAAGCGTGGGTCATGAGCTGTCCAAAAACGCTCGGGGAGCATCCGTGGCAGGATCCTGCCTGGACGGACGACATACGAATCTGCCAAGCTCTTAGGTGCCACCCCAGCCTCACAGTCACATCTGTTCACGTTTGGAGGAACCAAGACAATGTGTCTCGTGGCTCCATCCCATCATCCAGTGGCATGAGGTCGATTGTGCAGTATTGCGCGGTTCCTTCGACACACAGCGAATACCGGGTCCGAGGACTAGCTTCTTCTGAGGGTCCGTCCACCTAAGCCCGGATACGGATGGCTGCAAGAGTGTCAGTGTGAGGAGACTTCGCAATGGTCGGCGTACCTCGCAGCACCGGCTGTCAGCTGTGCGTTAAGCGCAGGGTCAAATGCGACCAGAGCCGCCCCTCTTGCGGCAACTGTAGCAAGTACGGCGCCCCGTGTCCCGGCTATGACAGGCAGATCAAGTTCGTCGCTGGAAAGCACCTGGTCCGGTCCCGCCGCCAAGAAGACTGGCGCGGATGGGGATCCGGGCCCGTGGGTTCTCCGGGCGGAAGTCGACGGTCCAAAGGCGCCGCTTCCGGGTCCGCCTCCTTCGTCGGGTCGACCACGGGCAGCGCTTCCGGGACGCCGACCACCCCGTCCGTGGACTTGTCTTCTCACGTGGGACGTCGCGACGAACTGACCCTCCTATATCTATGCCCATCCGATGACCGTGGGCAGACTATAAATGCCATTATCCACAACCTGCACGATTCACAGGGCGCGGCCGAGGTTCGCGTCTTTGCTCCCTGGTTCAAGGACGTGCCAGAGCATCTGGGGCAGAAAGTGACATTGGACAGTGCCATGGCGGCATTTGCCCTCCATCTGCTCGGCAAAGCCAAAGAGGATGATGCCCTCGTCTGCGAGAGCCGGTCTATCTACGGTCAATCTCTAGGTGCGCTGCAGCAGGCACTCAACCACGCCAAAGAGTGGAAGTCGTCTGAGACTCTGTGTGCCAGTATGATCTTGAGCCTTTACGAGGTTGGTCTTCTAACCACGCCGCTCTAACCCAGCAGACCTGTGCATGTGTCCCGCTAACGTAGGTGTCACACAAAGCTCTTCGCCGGCACTGTAGACGCCGGCTCTTGGATGAAACACGCTGCCGGTGTCTCTTGGCTCCTGCAGCAACGTGGCCCCGAAGCCCACAGGGACGACTGGGATCGTTCCATGCTCATTTCGTTCCGGAATATAATTGTCAGCCCTCATTGTGCCCGCACATTTCGTATCCTCCGCGTTGCACTGCCTCTGTGTTCACTATTCAGACTGACACAACCATCAGATCATGCACGCCATCTTCTCGGGACAAGACTGTTTCCTGGCCCGGAGACCCTGGCAAAAGCTTTTGTCGGGCGACCCAGTGGTCGACGACCACGGTGACGGTACCCTGACGCAACTGTACGCAATCGCCGATCGCTATTGGATCTCGCTTGCGCGACTACCTGCAGTCCTGCATCGTGGCTACGCCTTGCGCGAGGCCAAGAGGCATGGGCTCCCTGTTGAGCCTGCCCAGGTAACCCTCCTCGTGCGACGCGCGGAGAAGTTGCGGTCTGAAATAGCAGCCCTATTCGAGGCGTATACGGCCCTGGCTCCGGCTCCTACCGAAGTGCCCTCCCAGGACTTGGGATCCATCTACGACACCGTGCTCTCGTATAGCAACGTGTGGCACGGCAGCTTTCGCATGAACTTCTGGGCCACTCTGCTTATCCTCCAGGAGTGCCTCCTCCAATGCGAATGGCCGGTTGACTACACGGCGTCCAACAGGGAGCTCGCCGGCAACATATACCGCTCGCTCGAGTGCGTCGGGACCGGGCTCATGGGACCCATGCGCGTGGGATATCCGCTGCGAATTGCATACGAGTTCGCCGACGTCCGCACCCAGTTGTGGATTGGTTCACTGCTAGAGAAATTCGAGAAGCGCTATGCTTCTACGGCTCCAGACGGCTATCCCAAGCCAGAGGCGAACGAGTACCAGTTCTCATGATATATCACACGTGCACTCGCTACGGATGATTCCTGTCGTCGTCTCATTCCGTTCAAAATCATTCAGACATTAAGCTATACCGCCACGCGTCGTCATCGTACAAGATCGGAAACACGGCCCCAGATTACCCTGTCCACTGCAGATCCCACCGAGCGGCCAAGAATATCGTTACAAGCTTCCTTCGCTCAATTTCCTCCCATACCATCCCGAAGTCATACGATAAACTTGCTCAGGATGAACTCCAGCGCCTGCTCACCATACTCCTGTCCGTACCCCTGATGCGTCGCGATACTGCTCCCATTAGAGCAAAAGGGGTCAGGAGAGTCACAGTACGACTGGATCCTGTCCTCGAATTGAGGACAGCTAAACCCGGAAGGACGGGCAGCAAACTGCGGCACACCCTATCGTCAGCCGAAGCCCACACCTCGTCCCGGGAGAAAGGGATCGAGATACTCACCCCAGCTGCCGTCGCGTTCCCGACATTAAACGCCAACCCGGCCACATGTCGCGGATCACCCATGAGCACAATGGCCGCGACGTTGGCCGCAGTCGCGTCCGACACCAGCGCCTCGGTCGAGTTGAGGCTGGACCCGTCCGGTCCGCCGCAGAAGGCGTCGTCCATTATCTGGGCTCCCTGTATTCGTGGACACATACACTTCCATGTCAGCTCCTCCTCGGATTCCCCAGCTTTGCACCACCCGGTGGACGACGTGTATATATGCGTACCTGCGAGTACCCGTGCATGATGACCACGCTCTCCGGACACAGCGCCGCGAAGGCCTCCGTCTGCCGCACGACGGCGGCTATCCCCGCCGTCACGCTGGCGCCGTACTGCTCGCCCGGCGCGGCCGGGTAGTCGATTGCCTCCGAGGTGGTGCCGGGGAAGGCCTTGGTGACGAGGTCGACGAGGGTCTGCGCCGAGCCGAAGCCTGGGGGCGCGGTGGTCTCGCGGGCGCCGAATATGTGGACTTGGGGGCAGACATTTGGGTGTGGTGACAATGAGGGATTGGTATTCGTGTCGGGCTGTGCGATTGCCAGAGGTAGGGGAAGGAGCAAAAGACTGGGTAGGACGAGTGTCTTCATGATGGCTTAGTTGGGTGTATAATGACCGACGATCTGGTCGAACGTATCTGATGGAGATTGCTTACCCCGGCGGTTTCCTGGACAATCATGAGGACTTGGCAGATGTTTATAACACGAGGGAGACACCGCGGTCGGAACCATCGTCCTCGCCCGATCCGATCTACTGCCATGACTTCTATTGGCAAGGGTCCAGGATCAGGGGTTGAGGCAGAGCACGTTGTTTCGACACGGACGTATCTATCTTGGGGGAAGCATGCGCCTCGTTCCTTTTCCGGAAGGTATACGAGGACTAGGGAGTCGCGCGTTTGGGACGGGGCATCGTACGGTTGGGCTGATCAATGATCCATATCTTCTTGATCGACAGTCTCTGTCGCTTTAAGCTTTGAGCCCCAGACGCTTCCATGGCCCAGAACCAAACATAGTCTCTCCGTGTGCATTGAAGGTCAATGCTGACGGGAAGTGTAGTTCAGCCAAATTTAGCAGTTTCTCTTTCGGGTCGATCAAAAGGGTCGAGACTGGGGCCGAGTCGGCCTGTGGATGGCCTCGGCATTGGGCCATGTGGTAAATGTCCGAGGGGCATCTCATACAGGTGGTATACAAGGTTTGATGTCCCGCTCAATGATGTGTGGCAACAGCCCTCGCCTCACTGGCACCAGTCCACCACTTCTTCTCTCCTCGAAACCTGACGCAGGAGCAGTGACCGAGAAGTTTGTAATGATTACTACTTTTCCTGACGCCCGAAGGAACAACACTGCATTCGCTCTGACCTTATAACGCTTGGCACACCATATCGTCGAGATCGACATCATGAAACCGCAGGTGGTTTGCGGGGTGCATGTATGTTGTCCGAGAAGCCGTCGAATGTTTTAGACTCGACACCTGTCATTTAGCACTCTCTACTCTAGGGTTGTAGTATTATCCGAAAGGTTGAAATCTGGCGTATCTGAAGAATCTGATGAGCTTTAGAACGGCTGGTTGGGACGACACTCTGGTTCGTGCCAGGACTCCCACCCCAAAGCAGACTCGAAGTCCAGAATCGTTTCATGCGGGTAGTACAGATCGACAACGGCCTATTTGGAGTTGAAGATCCTACAGACAAAGCATTTACCCAGTTCCAACAAGAGCAGCTTGAACTCCTCCGAAGCATAGTCTCGAATAGCGTTACTCTGTTGGCATTCTCAGAGTGCCTGGTTGCGATGGAAATTCCGTATGTGATCGTCTATCCAAAGAAGTACACACCGGAAACCCCAACCTCGCCCTTTTCATGAGCCCATATCCAAAAGCGCTTGTCCCATCTGATCAGAACGACATATACACCATCCCCAGAATCATCCCCAATGGCATCCACCCAGCCAAACGCGAGCCCGGCCCAGCATTTATCTGCCCCGGGCTCGGAACACTCCCGGCACCGCTAGTCCACAATATAACCGGCGTGCCCGTCTTACTCGTCTCGTCGACACTACAAACAGCCTTACATCCCTCCCCCACCCCCGCATCCGCCCTCCCCTTGAGCAACAACCCCTTCTTCTTCTGCTTAGTAACCCCCCCTTCATCCGTAGAGTTATACACCATATCCAACCACTGTATCTGCAAGAACGCCGCGTCGCCCACGCTCATGTTCCCCGTCCACTGACCCCCGTCGCTCCACGAGTTGAGGATGAGCTGCGCCGGGTCCCGGGGAACCTGAAAGCTGATGTTGGCCGTCTGCACGCCGTCGACGTACCACGTGCTCTGCGAGGGCGTCCAGTCGAGCCGGTGCACCGCCCAGTCACTCCACTCCAGCCCGCCGGGGAGCGTCACGTTGCGCGTCGCGTCGGGGACCACGTCGCCCGAGGTCGCCGACACGGACGGCTGGTTGGTGTAGTGCACCAGGTCCCGCGGGTCGCGCGTGATGACCTCGAGGTCGGCCTCCTGCACGCGGTCCTCCCCACCCGCGCTGGAGGAGGAGGGGTCCGCCTTGCGGTAGGTGAACAGAGCCGTCACCGCGCCCGCCGATCCCGTCGTGCGCGCGAGCATGCGGACGGATAGGAAGTGGTAACCCGTCGAGTTGGACTCGAGCTCGGCCGCCGTCTGGAAGTCGCCCATGCGCTGGGTGCGGAGGGTGAGGTACGTCTCCGACGAAGGGGAAGGGTCACCGTTCTTTTCTATGTAGACGTTATTGGGCGAGTTGACGCGGAGGACCGACGCGTCGCTGCGGGCGCCGCCGCTGTTGTTCCAGTTCTGGACCGTCCAGGAGCTGTTCCAGTCCGCCGTGGCGAAGAAGTCGCTGGTCAGGCTGGCGGCCGCGCTCGCGTCTGGGTCGTCTAAGGGGTCGGGCATGCCTTGGTATTGGTGGAGGTTCCGGAAGTCGAAGAACTTGTGGTGCGTGAAGAAGTTGCTGGCTGTCCCATTGGTCAGGTAACAGGCGCATTTTGAGTCGTCGGTGAGTGATGGCGCTGCCGTAGTGAAGGGGAGGTTGGCGGAGAGGAGGAGAACTAGGGGCGGTATTATTGTTGGTCGAGACATCGTGACCTTCCCCCGACCCTCGTCAAAACAGAAACAGGAATATACACAGATCCGGCCTGCCAAGACTCGGCACCGTGCTGCTGGAACCCGTGTCGTGAGAAACAGATATGTCCCAATCGAGAAGATGACAAGGGACGGATGGAAAAGGGGTCAGCGGCAAGGTACATGAGCAAACGCAAGTAAGGCTGACAGCAAGAAGCAAGCGTAGTTCAAGAGAGGAAAATGCGCTGGAAAAAGGGATAGACGGAACTGATGCACATATGAATCAACGCACGCGGTCTGGACAGTGGCAAGGAACGGGAAGCACTCGCCTTCCAAGCTCACTTCAGCCAGAAGCAGTCGTGCCAAACGCCCCAACCGCTATCGCGTGGCCTCTCTCGCCCAGGTTCCAAGCACTGCTTGGCTGGCCTGGCAAATGTATTGGTCAATGCCTAGGAAAGAAACAATCACGACAACCAGGTATGCTGTCCTTTGCCCATTGTTCAAGTCGACACTGACGGAGAAACTGGCGAATCTGCGTAGAAGAAGGGGTGATGTGGCTCCCAAGGACAAGGATCGCCATTTTCCCATATGGGAATTCGTCAGGAAGTGCTATCCGGCTAAAGCCATCAGGCTCAAAATAACAACAACTGGAGGCTCCGAGTCTGGACGCGACGCTGGCCAGTCCCAATTTGAAGGGAAAATCGTCATGAAAGCAACGCTGCTGTCGCATCGGAACAATTTCATGTTGATTGCTCTGTGGGAGGGCTGACAGACTTGAGATATTCGGAGGCTCCGTCGTCACATGCGAGGATGTACTTGTTTGACATTTGGTTGGCGTGATGCCTGGGCGCCTGGGTGAAAGTGTCATCAATTGATCCCCGACACAAAAGATGCAGGCCCTCTGCTCATGAGACCTGCACACATGGGCGTTGCTGTACGGCTCCGCGTAGTGTTGGGAGAGTGCAGAGACAGCTGAAGGGTCCAGCGAGCGTGACAGCATAATACCACGGTTGTGAGGTTCATAGCATAGTCGCCGCTAGAGAGACAATTCCAGTCTAAGCCTAATCAAAGACGCTGATGCAGATGCTACCGACCTAGCCCGAATAGCGGACTGATATTGCGGGAGAAGCAACAAGCGCCCTATTTCTTAGTCCTGTCCGCCAACTTCTTCTCGCCTGCTGCTTGTGCGCCTATCTTGGGCGGTGGCTCGTTGGGGTTTCCTCTCCACTCGAGTTTCCGGGGCGTCATGTACTGCTCCAGAACCTCATCCGTGACCTTCGCCCTGCGCTCCTGGAACTCGCCAACGTACTCCTGCAGCAAGGCGATGGCCATCTGCTTCAGCTCTCCGGTCAGTAGCCTGCCAGCCTTGTAATCGTCGTAGATCTTCTGGAGCTTCTCGTCGTCTTCCTCGAAGTATGTCAGATAGATGTACGAGACATCAATGTCCGGGTTTCCGCCAAGTCTCTCTTTGACGTTATGTCAGTATACCGAGGTTTTTAGCATTAGACAAGGGGGTGATAGATACGTACTATGCTCCTCGATGCTGACTTGCCCTCCGCTGAAAGCGTACTTGTTGATCTTGGTTTTGATTTGCTTGGCCGTATCCGACATGAAGATGGCCGAGTTGGGCTCGGAGGCTGACATCTTCCCCGTTGGCCCCGACAGTGCAGCGAGGAATTTGGAGTGAATGAGTGCTGGTTTTGGCGATGGGTACTTCATCTTGCCAGCGTTATCTCGCACCAGGCGGAAGTAAGGGTCTGCAAGTGCTGTCAGTTCCGTTGACCCGCTAGCCTACAGGGTGTTGAAGTACCTTGGTCGATGCCCATGGGAATCAGGCATCTTATCTTGGCGATATCCTTTGTCCGCTTCTCCAGCGGCTCATCAGTCCAGATTTCGGGGTACGAGGTCGCAAAGGCTGCGACACACTGAACGGAAGGAAAGAAGAGACGGCCGACGTTTGTGCTCTCGTTGAAACCAAACGCTCCGCGGACCTGGTTGAAGGTGACCGTCTTCGAGAACTCCCAGGCATTCATCAAGAAGGGACCGCCGAGGTACTTCAGGTCGCTGTAGATGAAAGTCTTTTTTTGGTCAAAGCCAAGTGAAATGATGTCTTTGGCGTTGTCCATGGCATACTGCAGGGTCTCATCGCAGGTCAACTTATCCTTGAAGATGGCCTTCTCGTCATCCGTCAACATGAAAACAAGCGGCACGTCGAAGCAGTCCTGGAGCCACTTGGTGAATGACATGGGGATGGTGTGACCGACGTGCAGACTGCCGGTGCTAGGACCACGGCCAGTGTACAGGAAGAACGGTTCACCCTTCTCATACGTGTCCAGGATCTTGTCAAAATCCCGATGGCTAAAGAACAAGCCGCGTCGGAGCCAGCGGTGAGCTTTGTGGCCGGTGAGCTTCTCAAAACGTTCAATCACCGCCTGATCGATCAGCGAAGTGTTCCATTTCCTGTCTGGTGTTAGATGATTTTTTTCACCATATAGACGAGGTCTGCACCGTCGAGTTCACTGTGAGGTTGAGCATCTATACATACTTAGACAGCGCATCGTAGTCGATGGCTAAGGCTGTGCCATCCTCCGCCTGACCACCAGTGACCGACCAGGGGTTGATATCCTGAGCTTGCGCCATTGCCAATGTCTCGACTGAGTAGGCGTTCCGTAGTCCAAACAAGGGAGACAGACTTTCCGTGGACCGACGAGGACTCTTATCGTTTGGGCTCGCTGCTTCACTCTTGCAGACGGGAAGGACCACCTTTGTCTTGAGTCACTACCTAACTCTGACCGCCTGAAACATTCTGCCGCAAGCCGCGTCTCGTTTAGGTTTAGCGTCCTTTAGCAGCGGCGTCCGTCCTCCGAACCGAGTGCGGACACAAAGACCCCGCAATTGCCCGCACCGGAGCCGGCCCACCTCCGATCCACCTCGCCGACACTTCCAGAGCCTTTAATGACCGCGCTATTGCCGGCAAGTGATGGCATCGCGAAGTTCCATTGTACCCCGTGAGGCAACATGATTTCGAAGAGAAACGTCTTTCACAGTGCAGTGGCACGCTGTTAGCGTTGCGGTTGAGTCGAATGGAGGGATGTGAGATCCGGTCCGAGAACGGAGCCGGACAGTGAGCTCTACGTCGGCTCAAGTGTAGCTACTTATACTGCCCACTTTCTCGTAGACTTGAAGGGAACATATCGACTAGACTAGCAGTACAGTTCGTACGCACCTATTTTCTACACAATATCACCACCTTGAACCCGCATTAAACCCTCACCATCAACATGGGCAACAAGCAGCAGCCAAGCTCCGAGCCCAGCTTGCCGGCGACAGCCTCATCGTCTGCCCCGGAGTCCAAGACGGTCTCTCTGGCCGAGTCTGTCTCCAACAAGGCTTCAAGAACCTCTACATGGTAAGTCCAGCCCTCCCATACAGCCAATCACCACCAACTAACGACACCCCCTTCTAGACCGGCGCCGGGACAGCAATTTCTCTACTGGGAATGCCCGACCTAGGTCTAACAACAACAGACGACATGGTCCACACGCCACCACAATCAAGTCTTACCGCTCCGTCCCCCTGATAGCGGACGCCGACACCGGCTTCGGCGGGCCCGTCATGGTCACGCGCACCGTGGAGCGGTACATCCTCGCCGGCGTGGCGGGGCTGCATATTGGGAACCAGGTGACGACCAAGCGATGCGGGCACCTTCTGGGAAAAGAGCTCGTCGATACGGACACCTTCGTAGCGCGAATCAGGGCCGCTGATGCGGCGAGGAGGAGGCTGGACGACGATATCGTGCTACCTGCGCGCACGGACGCGCTGCAGAGTTACGGGTTTGACGAGGCTGTGGCCCGGTTGAAGGCTGCTGTTGCGGCGGGGGCGGACGTGGCGTTCCTGGAGGGGATGAAAAACCTCGACGAGATGAGGCTGGTGACGCGGGCGTTGGCCCCGACGCCGTGTCTGCTGACATGGTATCTGGGGGTGTGACGCCGCTTGTCCCGGCCAGGGAGGCGCAGGAGATGGGCTTCAAGATCGCCATCTGGCCGTGCTTTGCTATGACGGCTGCTTATCTGGCGTATCGGAAGGTGGCGAAGGAGTTGGTGGAGACGGGTGCTGTTGCTGAGAGAACGGCGCATGATGAAAGACGGTGGTGGGTGGGATACGGGAGATCTTTAACTTGTGTGGGTTGAGGGAGTGTGCTGATTTCGACAAGGGAATGGGAGGGAAGTTGTTTGCGAACGGCGTATGAGTCAGAAACTGTGCGGTCGTGTGCTCTTGGTTCTGTAGCAAGCTTTGAGGGCGTTTGTGGTTAACATTTTTGATTGAATATGAAGCTTCAACCGCTGCATGTTCCCCAAGCTGACATGCCGTGTGTTAAAAGGCGACCTATGCCGTGGTATCATTCTATACGGAGAACTTGTCCTTTGGGGCGAGCCAGATATACCCAGTCCACACCTAACGCCCAGCAAATGCTCCCATGTTTTACAGCCCCGGTGCAGGTGTTCGCTCACCAGTTATCGAAATTCCCAAAACCACCCGTTTTGATCTTTTTCTTAGCTGGCTCTTCCCAGGTATCAACAGCGGTGTCCTCCTCCTCTCCCTGCTGATTCTGCAAGGCAGCTTTGAGATACTTCCCAACCCCAGCGGCGGCCCCGTCCCCAGAGACGGTCCCGTCAGCGCGTATCCTCTTGCCGGTCCAGGTAGTCTTATCGTCTTCGGTGCCGCCCATGCGCTTGATCGCCTCCTTCTCCGCCTCTTCCTTCTCTTTCTGGCCCTTTTGGTTCAAAAACTCCTCGAAAGGATCGACAAACACGACGACATCCTTGATGACGATCTTGTTCAGCGGCCGGTCTGAGCCATCCGTCGGCACAGCCTCCATCTTAGATAACACGTCCAGTCCTTCGACAACCTTGGCAAAGATGGTGTGTTTGTTGTCCAGGTGCTTCGCGGGCCGGTAGAGGATGAAGAACTGGCTCGAGTTTGTGTTCTTGCCTTTATTCGCCATGCTCATGATACCACGCGCGTCGTGCTTCAGCGGGCCATCGAACTCGTCCGCAAAGTTCTTGCCCCAGACACTCGTCCCTCCTCTGCCCGTACCAGTCGGATCCCCGCCTTGGATCATAAAATTCTTGATGTTCCTGTGAAACGCCACGCCCTTGTAGTAGCCCTTCTTCGCCAGCTGCACAAAATTCCACACCGCCTTTGGCGCAGTCTCTGTTTGCAGCTCGACCGTTAGATCGCCTAGATTCGTCTCCATCCGCGCATACCCTTTTATCTTGACCCTCTTCGGCTTGAGCATCCACTCCTCGTCCGTGAGCACCGCCCTCTCGCCGCTTGTCTCCGGCGTCAGACCCGTACTCGTAAAACTCGCAGCAGCCCTTCCGGTCGTGTACGCGGCGGCCTTCTGATCCAGCTTCTTCTCCTGTATGGACTGCGGCCGCGAGCCCGGCGGCCCCATCTTCCCCGCTGTGAGCGCCTTGGACAATCGGTTGACATCGCCGCCCTTCTCCCTCTCCCTCCTTGCGCGCTCGACCGCCTCTTTTGCCCTGAGCACCTTATCCCCTATCCTCCCCAGCGCATCGACGTTCACAGTTCCCGCCTTGCGCTCCTCCTCCTGTTCCTTGGTGAGGACCGCATCCCCGCCATCCTTCAGGAACTTGAACTGGCTCAGGTCTCGGCTCGCCGCGTTCTGCGGGTCCTGTAGGGTAATGATATCCGCCCGTCCGAACTCCTCGTCGTCCACTAGGTCGCGCCACATCTTGGGCTTGATGTTCATCCGCTCCACCGTGTCCCAGGCAAAGACGTTGGCATATGTCCCGTGCCGAATGGCGACGATGTGCGTGTTGTCCGTAAACACCTTGAAGCTGACGGGATCAATCATCTCCCCGCGCTCATCGTCGCCGGCTGTGGAGCTGTCGCTGTTCCGCGCGAACTTGAGCGCGATCAGGTCTTTGGGCGCGAGGGGCTTGCCGGTTACTGGGTTGGTGTGGCCGTGCTTCTCGAACCAGGCCGATATGACTTCTACGTCGAATATAGTGCCATCGGGGGTGCAGACCGGGTTCTTGAAGGGTTGGAGGGAGGCGGCGCAGAAGTTGAAGGGGAGGCGCTTGAAGGACGAGTTCGACGCAGCGTTGCCACGCGAGCCGGCGCCTGCGCCGACCGAGGCCGAGTATGCATCTGAGGAGGACCACTCTGAGTGGGTTATGTAGAGTTTGTCGGTGCCTTTCCCCATCTTGCGCAGTGTAGATGTGAAGCGTTCGCTGTGGAAAGTGATAGTTCGATTCGCAAACGCTAGGAAGTCGCGGCGCGCAGATGCAGTGGGAAGGTGAATGCTTATCGCTTATCGGACATCTGACAGGGGTGGGCCCGCCTTGCGCAAGCGGCTCCAGTTGTTGCCAGGGGGTGGTGCCGCTGCACGACAGCTCCCTACGCTGAGCGACCCTTGCACTGCCGTAACTTTCTGGCTACGATACGCATGCTTGGCCACGTTGATGGAGGCTGCGCCAAGTGAATGAGAGATCCTCCTCTGACAAGTTCCGTCGAACCCGATGAGCTACACAACCTGAGCTCTCTTTTCCCCTTATCGCCCTCATTTTAGCTCATGACCAGCAAAGGCTGATATTCCTCCCGCTATCGGAATTGCCGCGAAGCCAAGCCAAAGCGAAACGCGAAGCATCCGGCATCCATCATGAGGCACTGGGCGTGCGGCTTACTGCTGCTGGCAACGTCCTTCTGGACAGCCACAGCACTAGAAGTGAAACTGGTGAGAACCGCACCTTGGACTACCTGAAGTGAGGATATGGGAGGTGATCTGACTGACATTTTGTGGTCAACAGGACGGAAAAGACCATCGACAAGAATGCAATGGTGCGTTACTACCGTCTGCCTCACGATCCTTTACCAACATCCTGTCTAACGCATTCCAGGCATGTACAGCCAACAAGCATGGGGCGGTCCGGTCGATCCTTTCATCCTGGTCAAGTTCACCGACGTCGGCAAGGACCAAGGCGACGACCCGATAGTGAGCTTGGTGATATTCGAGTGGAAGGACGAGGACTACATCGGCGTGCCCACCAGCCCCGACTCCTACGACAAATACTACCAATGCGAGCCCAAGTTCGTCGATGACGGCATCTGCAACTCGACCGACGTCGGCAAGTTCATCCTCGCGCCCAACGCAACCGCACGATCCAGCAATGTCATCCTCACCAAGGCGATGCACCTCAAGGAGTCGGTGCCCATCAACTACCCCATAACCAAGACTGGGTACTACTGCGTCCTGACGTTTGGGTACTCGACCGACGAGTTCGAGGCCCTGGTCGAGTTCCGCAACGCCTATGGCGAGTTGCCGGCTGCCCAGATTCCGAAGCTGCCGTTCTATGGAGGAATATCGCTCCTCTACGCGCTGGTAACGGTGTTCTGGGGGTTCCTGTACTTCCAACATCGGTCCGATATCTGTAGGTGAAGGAGCGTCCAGTCCAGATATAGCATGTGCGCTAACCGTCCATCAGTGGCTGTCCAGAACTACATCACGGCTATCCTCGTCTTCCTTGTCGTGGAAATGCTGATGACGTGGGGATTCTACGGTTTGTGCCTCCTTCTTTCAACGGCAATTGAACAGTGCAACGCTGACATGCCCCAGACTACCTGAACAGGCACGGGTCAAGCGTGGGCGCCAAGGTTTTACTAGTGGTGGTTGCTGTCCTCAACGCCATCAGAAACTCGTTCTCGTTCTTCCTGTTGCTCATTGTCTGCATGGGCTACGGGGTCGTGAAGCCTACCCTGGGCAGGACCATGATCTGGGTCCGATGGCTGGCCATTGCCCACTTCGTGTTCGGTCTGGTCTATGCAATTACCAGTCTGGTCATCACTCCAGACAGCGCCGGACCCTTCGTACTGCTTATCGTGCTCCCCCTAGCGGGCACGCTAACAGCGTTCTACGTCTGGACCCTCAACTCCCTCAACCTCACCCTCAAAGACCTCCGCGAACGCAAGCAGCACGTCAAGGAGGCCATGTACAAGAAGCTTTGGTGGTGCATCCTGGTCTCCATCCTGGTCATCTTCGGCTTCTTCTTCTTCAACTCGTTCTCCTTTGCGTCGGCCAGCGACCCGGACTACGTGCCCTTCCACTGGAAGAGCCGGTGGTTCATCCTGGATGGCTGGCTCAACCTCGTCTACTTTGCCGACGTGGCCTGGATCGCGTACGTGTGGCGGCCCACGGCGAACAACCGCCGGTTCGCGATGAGCGACGAGATCGCGCAGGACGACGACGGAAACTTTGAGATTGGCAACCTTGACATTGGCGCGCCCGACGATTCGGACGAGGACGAGGAGTCGAGGCCTGGCGCTAAGCCGGCCAACGGTGCTACTGCGGGACAGACCCCTGCGCCGAGATACGAGGCCGCGCCGCAATCGTCTGGAGTGCAGCCACGACAGGCGCCGCAGACTCACCAGGCGTTGTCCAGAGAGTCACTGGACGGGGAGACAATATTTGCGGTGGGCGAGGATGGAGATAAGTTCTCCGATGATGGGAGTGACGAGGAGGCGGGTCTTGTCAAGGACCAGCGGAAGTAGGAACGTGTCTGGGGAACTGACTGAGGTCTGACGCACTCCCATGCAAGTGAGAAAGGATGGAGGTGTTATGCTAGTCCCTTTGTAATACCAGTTATATACATGTCTTTGCGGCGTTCGTCGGACGGCTTTGCTGGAGCACCATGGGGCTGGGTGCTCATATTTTCCTTTTTAGCTAGCGGCCTGAATAATGCAGGTTAAATATATTAGGAAAGATACCAACACGGACACAGTTGGATTGCTCTTGGAATACCTCGTTACGCTGATGAGGTGGGCCGCCCTTTCCTCACCGACAAGGTGTGCGACCCGTCACCGAAATCCGTGGCATAACCTTGACCCCACCTCAACTTCGGGCCCTCAACTCTCCCCACCACAACTGTACCGCCAGCAACGACTGTACTTCCGTACCACCTTACGCTACGCTCAGCGCCGCCCCAACTTGCCAATAGCATCTGCACATCCCAGAACCCGATATCCAGACCGTCAATCTCTTCTAGAATCAAATCTCCCGAGGGCGATCCGTCCCAATGCCAACCTACGCCAAAAGCGAGGATTGGCTCCTCCAGTCCAGCCTCCTCCTCGAAGCGCGACCGGAGACGGTCCGTCACCACTCTCTCTCCCTCCCCCTCCCATCTACGCCCTAGTACTGACCACCCCCTCTCAGACACGCATAACAACCCGCTACACAATCCGCCCCCACATCCGACGCACCAAGAAGTCCTCTCCTCCTCCCTCTTCCTCTTCCGACGCCCCCTCAACCAACCCACCGCGCGGCCACCTCGAGCTCAAGACCTACGACCCCGTCTCGGGCGCCTGCCTCAAGTACCGCACCGTCAAGCTCGCCGAGGTGGGCCGGCTGATGCAGCTGCTGGGCAACAGGCTGGCCCGGACGCAGGCCGGGGTGCCCGTCAGGGAGGATGGGGAGGCCGGGGAGGACGTCGTCATGGCCGATGCTGCGGGGGAGGCGGGGAGCGGGGTCGCTACGCCCGTTGGGGGTGGTGGTGAGAAGGGGGTGGCGGATAAGGCGGCGGGAGGGGGTGGTGGTGGTGGGGGTGGGAAGGGGAGGAAGAAGAAGGGGAAGAGGTGAACAGACGTGAGAGGAGGGAGCAACTGGTTAGAGGAGGATGGTAGACTTGTAAGGCTCCTCTACTCCGTGGACTGGGTGGGCGATGGGATGTTAGGCGATGATGCCCTGCGAGCAGGCCATGGCAGGATCGAGGAAAACTCGAGTCTCATGTGAGGTTTCATTATTTTTTGTGCGTGTATCGCTGAGGGAGAAGCCGAACGAACTTGGCTTCAGCTCATAGAATCTGGACACCTCGGATGGTTCCACTTCAGTCGAGGAGTGAGCCCGAAGTCTCGGACAATCGCCTTGCATCACGAGTATGGAAATCCAAAGGACAGATCAAAGTTCATGTTCGTTCATTCCAGTTCTCCAATAGCGAGAATCTACTCATACATGCCATCATTTTCCACCCAGCACCACTCGAAAGTCAGCGACCTATGGAGTATCCCTTAAACGCCCCCGACTCCAATCAATGACAAGTAGTCCGTCCCGCTGATATTACCCAAACATAGGAAAGTCTGACAAAAAAGGAAAAATGTTGACAGCAATTGCTGTCTTGTCTATGCAAGTATGCAAGGTCTATGCCTCCGCTTGCTGCGCGGCACGTGTCGAATGTACAGGCGGTTGAGAGGTGTAGTGGTATCAAGGTTAAGTGGGTGGAGTGAAGAAGGACGACACGTCTAGAAGTCGTCATCGAAGGTGAAGTCACCACCGTTGGAGTCCTCGGCCTTGTCGGCGGCGTCGGCAGCTGGCTTCTTCGTGCTGTTCATGACACCGGCCTTCTGGTACTCGCCAACGCGCTTCTCGAAGAAGTTGGTCTTGCCTCCGAGAGAGATGTTCTCCATGAAGTCGAATGGGTTGGTGGCGCGGTAGACCTTCTCGTTGCCGAGGGCGACGAGCAGGCGGTCGGCGACAAACTCGATGTACTGCTTCATCAGGTTCGAGTTCATGCCGAGCAGAGCGCAAGGGAGAGCCTCGGTCAGGAACTCCTGCTCGATCTTGACGGCGTCGACGATGATGTCCTCGACGACCTGCTTGCTGGGACGGTGCTTCATGTGAGAGAAGAGCAGGCAGGCGAAGTCGGTGTGGAGTCCCTCGTCACGAGAGATCAGCTCGTTGGAGAAGGTCAGGCCGGGCATGAGGCCGCGCTTCTTGAGCCAGAAGATGGAGGCGAAGGCACCGCTGAAGAAGATACCCTCGACGGCAGCGAAGGCGACCAGGCGCTGGGCGAAGGTGGACTTCTTGTCCTGGATCCAGCGGATGGCCCAGTCGGCCTTCTTGCGGATGCAGGGGATGGTGTCAATGGCATTGAAGAGATGGGTGCGCTGGGCGGGCTCCTTGATGTACGTGTCGATGAGGAGCGAGTACGTCTCGGAGTGGATGTTCTCCATCATGATCTGGAAGCCGTAGAAGCAGCGGGCCTCAGGCACCTGCACCTCACCGCTGAAGCGCTCAACCAGGTTCTCGTTGACGATGCCATCTGATGCGGCGAAGAAGGCAAGAATGTGGGAGATGAAGAACTTCTCGTCGTCATTCAGACGGTTGTGCCAGTCGTGCAGGTCCTTGGACAGATCAATCTCCTCGGCAGTCCAGAAAGAAGCCTCAGCCTTCTTGTACATTTGCCAGATCTAGGAGGACCAGTGTTAGAGAGGGAAGGCCCTTTTTACGCGTGGTGGATAGTGGAGACGCGACGCGTACCTCGTGATACTTGATGGGGAACAGAACGAAGCGTCCAGGGTTCTCTGCGAGCAGCGGCTCGTCGTCCTCAGGCTTGGGTGCAGGAGTCTCCTCAACCTTCTGCGGTGTCTGTGTCAGAGCCTTGGAACTGGTCTCTTCGCTGTGCTTCGCATCAATCTCTGCCTCGAGGGTGGCAAGGTCGGCATCGAACGGCTTGTTCTCCTTGTCGGCTTGGGACAGGTTGAGCTTCTTGACAGGAGACTCCATCTTAAACGACTCGATGGCAGCAGCAGCCTGTGTTGCAAGTCATGTTAGTGATGCGCAAGTACACGCGACGCGTTCAGGGACGCGCAGAAGTGGTGACGTCGAGGACTGACCTGCTTGGAAGGCGTGATGGTAGACATTGCAGGAAGGAGGATGCAGGGTGTTGCGCGTGCTTTCAGGTGATGAGATGAAGTCTAAGTGGTTTCTTGATAGGCTGCAGAGACAATTGTGCGTGTTCAAGTGTCTTGAGCGCGGTGTTGAGTGGGATGAAAGCTCAGAGGACGACATGAAAGGGAAGGGCAGCTTAAATGGAAACTAGCACGTCGATGTGGGTCTCCTGTGAGACGCGTCTTCACAGCGAAAAGCGCGTCTTTGGGCCGTGCTGGAAAGGAGTGCAATGCGGGGACCACAACTTTTCGATCAAGAAATCTTGGATCAGCCCGCCAACGGCACGCGCTCCTGGCGCTCCATCAGCCCAGCCTCCGAGTTACCTGTTCGGAGTTACGGCCAAACAAGGTATAACCTGGACCAGGACCATCCATTCTCCGGTCAACGCGTTTGTCAGTCCGTGAAAACACATCATCGACCAGGGAGCACAGCTATGTAAGATATTGAAGAATCATCCACACGATGACTCAATTGGCGGGCTGGGCAGCCAGACAGTGGAACGAGATACGCGTTCCTGCATTTTGATGGGGATCCGTCCGGACCTCTTAGCCTGCACTGTCGGCACGAGATCCAATGACTTTGGCGATGGGCCTTGGATTATCTGATGATCTGATAAACATTTGCTCATCCGGGTCTGTCTTTACCGAGCTTCAGCCTGGCACGTCCCCCGGCATCGGCCGGGCGAGATGGGTGTAGTAGTGTAGGAAATGGGCTGTGCAATGGGACACCGTTTCAGGTCTGCCAAGTTGGGAACTGAAGCTGTCTCAGGCCATGGCCTCGTCCTTTCTACCCTAGCACAGTGTACTCTGGCTGTGCGACCTAAAGTGGTGTCGCAGTATACTGATCATTTTCGAGGCCGCTTATACTTTGTAACCTGCTTGATCCTGTGGCCTCCGTCACTTTAATTCTCAAGTCTCCAATACTCCATGTAACTTGGTATCATCGGCGAGTCTGTAGCCAGTCTAACCCGAGAATCCGCAACGCCCATTGCTAACGAGAGAATATTACAGAAGGGACCCCCATTATGCTCAACGTCCTGCCGACTCTGATCGAGCATCGCTATGCGCATCCAGAGCTGCCCTCGCGCCGTACTGCAACGCGGCCACCGCAATGCCTTCCTTCGTCCTCGGCATCGACCTCCCATTAGGCGTCTGACCGCGGCCGCCACCGCGCCCCTCGCCATCAGCCCCCAACAGGTTGCTCCTCGAGCTCATCGTCCGGACACCGTAATCCAGCGCAGCCATCGCCATCTCACCGTCAGGTCGCCTTATCTTACCGTTAGTACTTATCGGGACACCATAGCGGTAACCGGGTTGGACACGAACTGGTTGCTGTCTCGCATGCACCCTGGCAGGCTCTGGTTGGTTCACAATTACTCCCTGTTGTTGCTGTCCTCCGTCGTGAGGATTTGTCGTGTGCTGAGTTCCCTGTCCGAGTGCCGTTCCTGGTCCAGGAGGAACATTGAGTGTTCCCAGTTCGGGGTCGCTGACGTGACCGACTCGCTCGGCTTCCATCTTCTTGGTCAGGTACATCTCGAGCAGCCAAGCATTCCGAGTGTTTGCTCGGAAGACGGCGTCTGCAATATCGCCGAGTAGCGGGATCAGGCCTAGACCAAAGTCGAGCACGATATTGAACATCATCCGTGCTCTGAGAGTCGCCGGCAAGCCACCATCGATTTTCTGGCAAGTCTTCACGACCATCAAGGCCATAAAGCAGTCGATGAAGTCGCCGATGCTGGAAGACAATCAGTAGGATGCTCCCGAGAGTCTATCGCCGAACATCGAGCTTACACAGGGATGATGCCAATGACACTACTCCAACCGAAGCGTATACCGCAGCAGTTGAACAGCGACATGTCGAGCCGATAGGCCCGTTTGCGGACCTTCTTGAGGATTTTGAGGTCGTTTTGGGAGAGTCCGGTAGGAAAACCACGTTTGCGAGTCTTTGTCTTGCCCGTCTCCCTTCCATTCTTGTCGTAGACGGGGATTTGCTCCTCGAAGGGGTTCTATGTGAGTGAGTGTTAGGTACAGTTCGACCGCCCTTAGTGTATTCGCATGACGTACAGAGGAGTTGATATTCTTCTGGGCTGCGTCCTTGAGAGTTCTTTTGGCCAGAGCCTTGCCAATGAGCGATGCCATGCCGACTTGGATGAGTAAGGTACGTAACCAGCGACCTAGAATGAGACGGGTGAGATGGTTCTGCTTTTGCTTTAGTTCGCCCAAGAGATCAAAATTCGAATTGGGCCTGACGGTAACTTTATCGCCTGGTTTTCTACTTCACCTTTCTTTTGTGCAAGATGTGGTTGCGCTTAGCGGCGTCTGCTGTGGTCGAGTGGTTGGTTGAGGCCGCCCGTTTCGTTTGTTTCACGACGCGCTTCCGCAGCCTATTTTAGGCCCGTCTGTCAGTGAATCAAAGATTCTGAAGACCCAAGACCTGTGAAAATAACCAGACGATCCAAAGAGAATCAAAAATGAAGTGAGACGGAACTGTCCAGATGTGGGCCGGTGGCACTTTATGCTTCAATAGTCGGCTCGTCCTGTGGTGTTTGACCCCCTTGTTCTCGCAACAATCTTGGTTTCCGTGGCGCATCAGCTCTGGCAGAGCCCCAACAATGACGACAGCACGTCTCTGTCCAGCGAACGACATGCTGAGCCACACCTGCACCGCCACAAAACTTCTGACTGTGGCGAGTACGGACACCCCTCAAGATAACAAGAGTCTGCAGACAAGTGTTGCGACTTGCATGCATTACAGGTGGTTGCAGTATGACCTAGCATTACATATCTTAGAGCGGGAATGGGATATAGCAATCGTCTCCTCGTCTACTAGTCGTAAAATCGTCTCTTCGTCTACTTGTCGCGTAACCTTCTCTGGGATTGAGCCTAGCGGGCATGCTCTAACCCTAACCCTAGGACCTATAATGCGCACTGTACGTATGCGGTGTTTGAATCCGGAGAGGGTACCGGTACAGTGAACATAGGTAATCACCTTTGGCCCCTGCCTTCGTACCGTAAGGTACGTATCAGATGGGGGCATGCAATCTGATGAATCAGCGGCACCATCCGAGACGCTAGGCCGTAACCATACCAATTACACAGTCGAGCAAAGCTTGGGCCACGGGACGAAGATGCGCTTGGATACGGCAACCGAAAGCGGAAGCCAGCTGGCAACGCATGTCATGATTCACCTGGGCAGCAATGACCTCGCACCACGTCTCCCCGCGTCGTCCCTCGAAGCAATAACCCGAGAGATCCCCTCCACTCACCAACGTTCGAGGCATTTCGATCCCATCTAAAGACCTGAGAGAGCAGATAAGACGAACTCTACTCCAGCCTCAAGCGAAACGCTCTCGCTCCAAGCGTTGCACATCAATCGACTTTCCCATCTGGCCGCGTCAAGTCTGGAGACTCGGCCGCGCTTCTCCTCTAAACTTGTCGCTTTCCCTGACTCTCGATCAACCTTACATCTATCGAGGCTCCCTCGTTGTTTAACATTCTGCTCACCGCGTTGTGGCGCTGCTTAATTACGAACTGCGGCGTCGCCCCGAGTCCTTCGCAACTGTTGATGTTGCCTTGAGGCATCGACACCCCGCCCTCACCTCGAACCCAAAGTGTGGATATGCGACTCACAGCCCGTCACAATGACCGAAAACAAACTGCAACTAGAAGACTGTAAGCTGCCGGACGTTGCGGTGCCCGTAGCGCAATGCTCGCTGTTCGCAGGATCCATGTCTCTAACAAACGTCTTCCAGGGTTGGACGACCTTTGCGTCCGCTTCATTATCAATATCCCCAACGAAGACCTTGCCTCGGTAGAACGTATCTGTTTCCAAGTTGAGGAGGCGCAATGGTTCTACGAAGATTTCATCCGTCCGCTGGACCCGGCCCTGCCTTCGATGAACCTCCGCACGTTCTGCATGCGCATATTCCAGCATTGCCCCTTGCTGTCAAGCTTCTCAACGGACCATCACATGAGAGCTTTTGAGAACTTCATGGAGTACAAGACGAGAGTGCCCGTACGTGGTGCTATACTCCTCAACGAGGCGATGGACTCGACCCTTCTTGTCAAGGGATGGAAGAAGGGAGCGAGCTGGAGTTTTCCCAGAGGGAAGATTAACAAGGACGAGGACGATCTGGACTGCGCCATACGTGAAGTCGACGAGGAGACAGGCTTCGATATTAAAGTTGCCGGCCTGGTGCCGAAACACGACGAAGTCAAGTACATCGAGTTTACGATGCACGGGCAGCAAATCCGCCTCTACGTCTTTCGAGACGTCCCCATGGACACAGTGTTTGCGCCAAAGACCAGGAAGGAGATCAGCAACATTCAATGGTTCAAACTCTCTGAACTCCCTGCCTTCCGGAAGAAGGGAGGCAACCAGCAGAACGATGCTGCCGCCGCGTCCAATGCGAACAAGTTCTACATGGTCGCTCCATTTCTCGTGCCCTTGAAGAAGTGGATAGTCCAGCAGAAGAGAAAGGACGCCGCTAAGGCCGCGAGCAACCTGCATCTTCCGGTACAACCACTTGTCGAAGAAGTCTTGACGGAGGAGGAGACGGCCACCCAGACTGATGTGCCTACCGGGCCGTCAGCATCTGTCCCTTCCATTGACACATATGAAGGAGCCACGCGGGAGCTACAGCGGCTGCTTAAGATGCAGCCTGCTGCTGCCCAGGGGCATCAGCAAGAATCCGCCGTGTCCAACGGTGCGGTACAGGACAAGGGTGGAGCTCTCATGGCCATGTTGCAGAGTAAAGGACCGACTGGAAAGCAACCTGCCCCGTTGGGCAACAGCGAGATACCCCATACGCCATTCGACCATATCCAGACGAACCCTCCAGAGCCACAAAGCCCTCACCATCATCACCCGACCCAACGCCTATCCCAGGACTATTACCAGCAACCACCGCCAAACTTCCCTGTTGTCCAGCGAACAGGTCAGAACTTGCATCACGGCTATCAGAACCAACCAGCGCCTATCAGTCATGCGCATCCCAATAACTACAATCAGACGTACACGCATCGTCAAGCATATACGCAGAACATGCCTCAAATGCCTCAGTTTCGGCAGCCACGGAAAGAACCGGTGCTTCTTCACCCGCAGCCTCTTCCGCCACAAGTTCAGCAATCTGTTCTTACCAGGGGCATACTTCCCACGCCGCAGCTGCAAGAAATGGCGGGTATCGCGTCGGGGGGCAGTGGTGCAGGCAATGGCCCCTTTGGCAACCAGCCGAATCAGTACGACCAAGGGGCGCCGCGCGTGCAACAGAGACCGGTCAACATGCCACCTCCGCAGATGACCAGCCATGCCATGTCTTTGCTCAATGCCTTCAAAAGTGGTGCTACGCGTAACCCCGACCAGCACCAAGCGCCTAACGGGCAAAGGCAAGTCCCTGGGGCGGGAGGCACTGCGGTGCAACCACAGTATCAAGCTCCTCCCGCCGCGCCTCCTTTCATAAATGGCTCCCAAGGGGGACAGCGGCAATATCAACCACAGAATCTGCCCTCGATCCCGGCAGTCGCCAACCTGTACCAGCAGGTAGATGGTGCCGCGAAGCAGCCGTCGCCTCGGAGTGGTGTAACGCTCGGACAACCTGCTCAAAATCCGAATCCACAACAAGCGGCGCACCGATCCGCTTTGCTGGACATCTTCAAGAAGCAAACCCCGTTATCGCCCACTAGCAGCAGTGACGCTACTGTTCGGCCCTCAAGAGCTGAGAATGAGCGACCCACCCACGTGGCAGAGACATCCAGGGCTGGGACGCAGCAGCAGCAGCCGCAAGCCGATGCTATGGGTGTACACCCTAGGTCTGATGTTGGTCTTACCGGCATGAACCCGGAGCTCAATCTTCCCTTCCGAGCGACTCAGATTCTCGCCAGGCCGAAGCAGGCTGAGAACATCGCAAGCCAGGGACACTCCGGGCCGAGCACACAGATTCGTGGCACGGTCTCGCCTCAAAATCTCAACGTCTCGTACAACAACAGGCCATATCCCGCCGCCCAGAGTTCACCCAACACGACCGCTTTCCCAGCTGCAAGTATGCTTGCCGGCAGGCAAGAAAGCAACCTGGAGCAGCGCCAGAAGCTCCTGTCACTCTTCGGCAGCAAGGCTCAGCCGTCCCCCACAGCTCTTTGGGCCGACGACAAAGGCAAGCAGCAGGAAGTGCTGAACGAGCAGCCGAGATCGCGTGTCGCATCACTCAGCGGAGAGGGGATGCAGGCCGTACCTTTGGCGCCTAGGAGGGCCAGTGGGACGCCAATATCGCCTTCGGACCGTGACTTCCTGCTCAACTTCCTGAAGAAGCAGGCATCTTGAGCGGCTATTGGGCCGCATTGACGGTATCATCCTAGTATAGTTTGGACTTCACATACGTAACACCACGATTCCTCTCGCTCGAGGGACCGTTGTCTGGGAGTTTCGGTCTGGACGCCACGTTGATGGGAAGGTCTGTTTTGGACCGGCATTGACTTTCTGCCAGCGGCATTGGAACGGAGTCGGGCTTTCGGCTGTCTTTTCTCTATACGCAATATGCACATCAAGATGTTGATAACGTCCCCTTAAGCATTTGTGCCATGTCTGCACCCTCCAAGCAATAATCGCATACCTACGGCTTTCGTTTTGTTGTTGCGCCACATCGGAATGGTCAGGCGGAGTGGTCTGATGTTCCAAGACTTGGTCCCCCACGGGGTTCTCCTAATTGATTAGGAGGCAACACCCCGCGTTTTGATATGGAGGTGGCCGAGGAATGGCGTGACAAATTGTGCACCGCAACACACAGGACCATATCAGCCTCACTGTTTCAACCCGGCGACTCCCAATGTGATTCGTGCTGCTTGTCTGTACGCCACCGTCTGTTTCTGCCTCGGCTTCAGGCACACGGAATGGCTTTTGCATCTCGCCACTTGGCAAGATAGCATATGGTATGGAGTCTGGACCGTATGCTCTTCGGACCAGACCACAATGGTTTCCTTATCTATCTCGAGTGAGGTATCCTGATGCCACCATCACGACAGGAGAGACTATATAGCCTGGCTCCCGACCTGTAACCTCACCGCTCCCGTTATCCTCCCCTCTCTTCTATTCCACAAACTCCCCCCCTACCTACCGTCTCCCCCTCTCCATCAGTCTCCCAACCCGCCCCATATACTAAAATTAAACAAAAATTCGCTACAATGCTCTACACCCCAAAACCCGACACCCCCTACCACCCCTCTTCCTCCCGCGTCGACCCCCTAGGCTACGGCCGCGTAGCCCTAATAACCGGCTGCGCGTCGGGCATCGGCCTCGCGACCGCGCAGCTCTTCCTGTCCCACCAGTTCCGCGTCTGCGGGCTGGACGCGGAGCCCTTCGACTACGCCCTCCTGAGGGAGGAGGACCACGGGCGGTTCCACTTCCACCAGCGCGACCTCCTGGAATCCGGGGCGTGCGAGGAAGGGGTTCGGATCTGCGTCGCGACTTTCGGCGGGCGGATCGACGTCGTGGTCAACGTCGCGGGCGTGATGGACGGCTTCGTCACGGTGGAGGGGGTGACGGACAGCGTGTGGGAGAGGGTGGTGGGGACGAACCTGA
>JANBVN010000058.1:0-166180 GCA_030052785.1 Coniochaeta hoffmannii | reverse complement strand
CGGGGGCTGTAAGGGGGGCCGCCGCGGGGAGGACCGCGGCGGTCGTAGTCATCGACCGGAGGGCCGTACGGACGGCGCCCGGGTGAGCGGGAACGTCCTCGGCTGTCGCGACCTACTGGAGGCTCGGGTTGCGTCTGGTCGAAGTCAGCATAGCTCCAGATAAAACCGTGACCGGGATACTTACGTTGGCCACACAGGTGACACGTGCGCCCTTGAACTCGCGACCATCGAGTTTCTCCACAGCGGTCCGCAGGTCAGCGGCAGACTCGAACTCAACAAAGCTGCGTCACATGATCAGTTGCAGCACAAGCAACACAGTGGTCGCAGAGGACGTACCCTTCTCCGCTGGAATGCCGGCCTGTCTCGGAGTAAACGACGTCAAGTCCGGACTGGCGGGCAAAGTCCTTCAGGTCCTAGAGCCAGAATCCGTGTAAGCGGGCAGTCCAGGAGGTGCACATTGTCGAGAAAATCCCCAAGTGAAAGAACCAGAACCGAAAGCCGGGAAACCGGGAGAAGCCAGACACTGAGGGATCCAGCCGTGACCCAGCATTTTGCCAACTCATGCCTGAGAAACCAGAGGATTGAGAACGGAGAGTGCCAATGCGCAGCCAAGCGCTGATGAAACAGAAAATCCAGTTCGGGACAACATGCGCCGATGAGCAACAAGTGATTTTCAATCCACACCAACAGGCCCGCGCTGCGCAGAGCCTAGCAGAGTCCGGCGGGATGCCGGGGCCAGATCAGCCTGGGAACCATCCCCGTTCGGCCAGGGGAACTTGTGATATCCGGCCACCACGGAAGACAGAGCATGTATAGGCCCAAATAATCAGGAGCATGGCAACGGGTGCAGACTGGGAGCACAACGATGATCCACGGAGAAGGAAGTAGGGTAACAGACCTGCCAGCTGGTATCGCCCGGGAGTCCGGAGATCTGCATGCGGTGAGCAGTGCGACGAGGACGGGGAACGGCGCGCTCGCCATGGCCGCCCAGGTTGCCTCCTTCACGGTGACGGGAGCCACGTGCGAACTGGACTGTGAGGCGCTCGCCCATGAAATCGGATCCATCTTTTTTGCAGAGAGAGTATATATTAGCCTGGGAACGGACGGGGCGTTGGTGGCCAAGGAAGGCAAGGTTGGCCGCGTAGGATCCTCAACATACGGAAAGCTAGAGCAAGAACCAATGTCTGTCAGCGGAAGGGGTTCCCCATAGCGGGTGAGAGGGGGTGGTTCAAGCCCACAACGGGACGGGAAGCAGCAACATACCAGGAACGACATCCCGAGCATCCATGGCGTCCTTGTACTCGATGAAACCGAAGCCGTTCATCAGCTTGATCTCGGTGATCTCGCCGGTGCCATGGCTGGCAAAGTGAGCCTCGATGTCGGCCTTGGTAGCTTCGGAAGGGGGAAGAGATGGAGCGTCAGCATGAATGTCTCGAGCACACAGCAGCTTGGTCGCTTGCGAGGAAAGCGGCCCTGGAGAAGCATGATGAAGACGGAGGAGAGACGCGAGAGACGCGAGAGACGGTTAGGTAGTAGGCCTGGTCCAGCGGTGATGATTCCAGTCCCCAGTACGTAGATCCAAGTCCTTATTGATGTTCTTCGGCTGCACGACGGGGATGCTCACCATTCCGAGGCAGGTTGCCCAGATACAGGCGGGTGGAAGAGACCTCAGTCATGTTGGGTGTCCTCCTCTGGCTGGGTAAGGCTGTCGCTTGGTGGGGGTTTTGGGGGTTGGGTGTCTTGGTTTAACGCGACGGACCCGACGGAGCCTTGCGTGATGTTAGACCTGGAGGGCAACCAAATCCAGCTCTTAGTCAATCAACAATGACGCAGATGTTTTGTATTTCTGCAGACGGGAGATGCGCCCAAGATGTCGTCGTCGGTCGAGGATGGTGCGCGACAAAAAAAAAAGCACGAGGGAATAACCGTAAGCCCTGCGATTACGACACGTACGAATATTATGGGGATGTGTTGTTGGAAGAATGATGGAGGGTTCGAGTCGGGAGAGTGGAAAGTGGAGGCACGGCACCAAGCAGAAACACTGGCCACAAGAAACCTTTCCAGATTCGCCTTAGCGCCAATCATCAGCCGCCGTCACAGTCTTGGCGAGCACCCTTACTCTGCCGGGCCGTCACGCGCCCGGCTTGACAGGCGACATTCACACGTCCTTTTTTTCTTTTCGGAAGGCCAGGCGCTGTTTATTCAGTGATGATTCGTTGTAATGTCCACCACACCAGGTCCGAGATCAGGATCAAGCCGCACACCTTCTCTCACTCACCGGTCGCCACTGTTGCAGCGGTTGGTCACATCCGGAGACCCACAATCACATCTCACATCCGATTACCCCCAAGCAATTTCAAGCAGGCTCTGCTCTATTACATCCTCCAAGAAGAAGAATTGTGTAGGGCATAGGTGTAAGGCTGTCAGGTATTCGTATCCTCCCACCCGCAGTCCACGGTCAAGCCCAGAAACGCCACTCAAATGCAAGCTCTCCTCAATTGAGGTCGTGCAACCCCAACATTGCACCGTGTGAATGCGTTCGGGGACAGCTGAGGCAGCCCATTATTACAATAAAACGCCGATGCTATGCTAGACTCTAGGTAATGCTCCATCCCGTCACTCGCTAAAAAGCACGTCGACAATCTCATCCAGAAACGTAAACGCAAGGTGTGTACTAAGGGTTATCACATCGGTTAGCAAAAAGCCCCCGTCTCACCGGTTTCAAGCGTCATCACGCTCCCCGTCACGTACGAAGGGTTTGGCACTATGACCTACTTGAGCCTCGGATTGTTCAGCGTCGCGAAAATGCGCCTGCTCGCCGCCTGCGCGTTCAGTCTCCCGACTACACTCCCCGCTAGGTCGGGCACCAAGGTCGCGAGCATCAGGCTCGCCTCGGTCCGCGTCCTCGCCTTCTCGGCCGCCGACCGCGGGACCTTGTTCTGCGGCAGCCTCCCGCCGGGCCACATGCCGTCGCGCACGAGCGCGATGTACCTCAGCAGCGCGTCCTCCTGCACCAGCGCCCTGAGGTTGTCCCTCAGCTTCCGCTCGATCGTGCCGCCCAGGAGCTGGTGCAGGACCACCACCACGGCCCGCCCCCGCAGCCAGTTGTTGCCGCGGTTGAGCTCGAAGACTTCGAGGAAGATGTCGCAGATGGGCTTGACGAAGGGCTCGAGCTCGCGGTTCTCGAAGGCGTTGAGCTCGGCTTCCGCTTCCGCGGCGCTCATGCCGCCGTCTTCGCCCACCGTCAGGGGCATCGTGTTGAGCTGGTTCGTGGCCGCCGCGATCAGGTTCTGGCCAGCCACCGACAGCTGGTCCAGCACCGGGATGCTGCCGAGGATGTCCTCCATGCCGTCCGTGACCGAGTCGTAGAGCCGCGTGATCATGTCCTTCTTGTCCTCGCGGTCCATGAGGTCCTGGCCCTGCGGGTTGATGACGCTCTGCGAGAGGAACGCCCGGAGGTCGCGGCTGCGGCAGACGTCCGGGAGGAGCAGCAGCTCGCTCAGGTACTTCTCCAGTGCTTGCCGTCGCTTGCGGAGGAATTCGCTCTGGAGCTTCATCATGACCCTTCGTCTGGGGAAGTCGAGGTTGCGGACTGACGGGTATCTGGAACGCAGTTTCTGGTGTAGTTCGAGGAACTCGCTGTACCGTCTTGTGATGACCCATGTCGCGGCTGGCATCTTCTCGCCGGCATTCCTCGACACCTCGACCACGTAGAGAGCGAATTCCTTCCCGTCATCATCTCTGCCGACCTGTATCGACTTGATCTTAATCGTCGAGCGGCCGTAGAGACTGTTGTCGCTCTCTTGTATGACGTACTGCTGTCTCTGCAGCTCCTTTCTCCGTATCTCTCGCTGGAGGCTCGCCTTCGACTTTCGCAGAATCCTCAGCTCGGCGGTATTGTTCGTCAGCTCAGCTTTCTTCAAAAGTGACTCGATGACAGCATCCTGTGCAATGAGCCTGTCGATGTCATTCGTCAACACCGTGATGGCCTCCGCGAGACCTAGGTCGCCCGGTGCTGCCTCGTGGACTTCATCCATGTCCTCGTCACGGTTGCCGTCGTCGGCGTCCTCACGCTCGTCAGGGAGGAACTTATCCTCATCCCCGAAGAGGTCGTCATCCACAAAGACGCCAATTCTGGACGCTGCACTGACCAGTCCCAGAGACGCTAAGCTGGGCTTCTCAGCTTCCTTAGAGTGCACCGAAGGTGCAGGGCGCGCTATATCCATAGATCCGCGATTTGACCCCGGCAGGTCAATTGAGTCCGCCTTCTGTTGGTCTGCTTCCTGCATGGAGAAGAGGCTGGACCGGACATCATCAGGGCCACCGAAAAGGGACTCTCGCAGATCCTCGGCAGTCGGTGGTCTGCTGTCCTCCATGATGTTGGTCAAGGCCTCCTCTACAGCTTGCACGACATGTCTGTCGGGTAGAACAGGTTGGTGTCCTAAATCTTGGTCAAGACTCTGTACAGAGTCTGCCAGCGTATCGTCCCCGGGTTCTTCATCATCAAATAGCGGAGAGTCTTCGTCCAAAGAACGCCGAGCACCAGTGTGCGGGTCTGGACTACTCCCGCCGTTAACGCGCAGTGACCCGAGGTCAGAAGCCGAGCCTGCCCGTCTGTTCAGCTGCGAGGGTGCCTGTAGTCGAGGGCCAAGACGCGAGACAGGAGTAGGCTTGACATTGTACGACTGCGAGGCTCGGTTCAGCGGCGGTTGGGAAGCTTGTCGAGAGCTGCTGGCGGCGACTGGCGCTGCCATGGCCGAGGTATTCGCGGCTTCTTCTGCGGCCAACGCTTTGTAGAAGAGATCCGACTTCTTGAAGTTCTGGAAGTGTTTCGCCCGCATCTCGTCGAGAACAGCGCTCTGTGCTCGCAGAATTGCCCGACGCGCCCGGTAGTACTGCTCAGGGGTTGCCTGCTTCCCCGCCCTGAGGAACTCCTGCACAGTCCGCTTTGAAGATTCCGGGACCTTCAGCTCTGGCCTAGACATGTATGCTGCGTCGATTTGGGCCAGATCGAGCCTATCCGAATCAGTCCAAGGCGGTAGTTGCAGTGGTAGCTGTTCCCCCTCTGGTCCGTCGTCCTCGAGTGGATTTCGAAACCCATCGACGACAAGCCAGAACTGTACCAGTGGTAGAAGCCGCTGGCGGTCCATGTACTCCATGAAGTATGACAGCCCGGAAGCATCCCGCAGGAGCTCTTCGAGTGGGGCGTTCTCCAACCGTGATACGGTAGGAGGGTGCAGGAGCGTGCTCTGAGCCAGAACCCGTCGATCTCCGCCAGCAGCCAGATGTTGCACCCTCTGGTCCAAGAGCCTCTTGCCCATCTCCAGGCGGCGCAGGTACACCTGGTCCACGTTCTGACTCTGCAAGTCTTTCTTCAGCTGGCTCGCGACCTCGCTTCTAAATCTTCTGGCGTCGGAGAGATTGTTCACCTTCCGGATCGATCGTATGAACTTCTCGAACTTCCTCTCGCTGTCAGACGGCGACAGACGAGGGAACGACACGATCTTTTCCGCCCTCGGCGCCGGAGACGCGTGCTGGTCCAGGGCCGCGCGCAGTTTGCGGACCGTAGATCGGTCCTGCAGCATGGTTCGTCCGTAGTTCTCCATGAGCTGGTTCCAAGTGTCGGGGTCGGACATCATCTGCATGACAGGGAAGAGGACGGCGCACGCCACTATTTCCCTGATGATGGTTGCCACGGCTCGAGACGCCAACAGGTTCTCAGGCAGCACCTTCGGCAGTATCTTGAAGACCTTCTTGCGTAAATAATCCTGCTGCGCCGTCTTGATGTCCGAGAAAGACAGGGTGGCTGCCGGATGCAGCTTTCCATCTCTGTATTTCGACGCTATCGCCAGATCCAGCTCTTCCGACTCGGTGACAGAACGGTTCAGCTTCTTGCCTCGGACGGATCGCTCGGCGTCGGAGAAGTCGCGGAAATGCGCCGTCAGGATCGGTACGAGACGGGTCGTCAGCGTTTCGGCGAGGTCGAGGCTCGTCAGTCGGTCTCTGATGTTGAGGAGCGCATGTCGTAGTGCTTTGTCCACCTCGTTGGAGAAGACAGGGTTCTTGCTGATGCCCGAGTACCAGGCATCGACAAAGTCGCGAATGACGTATGCCAGCACTTGATCCAAGGCAGCCGAGACCTTGGGCGCTTGTGGATAGAGCGCCGTTTTCTCGTACGTCTCGCGACCGCGGAGAGCTGCAATTTCGCGTTTCCATGCTCCTGGCGCGAGGAATGCCGCGCCACACGGTCTTGGAGATCGTCGGGCTTGCCGGTAGGCTGCGCCTCTCGAGTTGAAAAGGGTCAGGACGGCGATTGCGGCGAGGGCGAAGAGGAAGCCGGACGCGAAGGCATATCCGGCCCATCGGAGGGTGGGAAACCAATTGACGGCATAGCCCCATGCGATGAAACTGGCGACGCCAGCGAGGACTATGTCTCTGCCTCGAAGGGCCATAGTCTTGGACATTCGCAGGGTTGCGCTCGGCGCCGCATATTCTAGTTGTTGTTTACATAGGAGTATTTACTTCGGATGTTTCGTTTACGTAGGAGAGACGCTGATTGCTGCATCGTCACAGTGGAGGTCGAATGCAGCTCCAGAGAGATCCACATTTGACAGGGGTCCGCTCCCATTGGGTTTGGTTGTAGCCAGCCTCAATCATCGTCCTCGACGATATGTACCCAGCATGCAACCCAAAGCGCGAATGGGCAAAGCTGGCAGTGGTCGTGGCGCAGGGTGAGGGCTGATGAGTGGCTGTGGTCTTATTGGGTGCCTTTGGCCCTGACTGCAGCCTATCAATCTCGTCCTCCTGCACGCACATCGGGTTAACACTTTCTTGCTCTGACAACCCTCTCCCAACAGTCGGAACAGCCAGCACCTCCCAAGCTCTATTCAAGTACGCTAACCCAATGGTGTCACCATACATCAAACCTTCTAAGCGCCGTGTTCAGTTCGTCTGGCCTGGACAGGAGAAGCGGCGACATCAGCCTTACAACTGGCAAGCCTTGGCTGACAACGACATCCGCATACTCACCTTGCTCCCAGGACAATTTAAGCACGACATCCACATTCGGATAGACAACATTCCACTCCCGGAGACTGATATCTCATCTGGTGCACGCTTGAGTCGGCGAGAGCTGCAGAAGACCCTGCCTCCTGGACGGACCGTCCATGAAAGTCTCGATGGACGTTTCATTTTCATCCAGGGGGAGGAGCAGGAAGCGAGATTGTATCAGTGTACGTCTTGCACTCACCCTGATCCAGAATCCGACCGCTCGCTCTACGAAGCCCCTTCTTACGAGCCACCGGGGCCTACAAACCACGCTTTCGAGGCGCTCTCGTATGTTTGCGGCTCGCAGGACGATCCGGCATGCGCATTCGTCGAAGACATCGACTGGTACTCCATCAGGAACAGTCTTGATCGGCCGGAACCTGGAGGCCGCACTCCGGCACTTGCGTTATAGGGACAGACCACGAAAGCTATGGGTTGACACCATATGTATCAACCAGGCAGACAACGATGAGAAGTCGGTGCAAGTGAGATGAATGGCGCGCATCTACCGGTCTGCCTACCGTGTAGTTGCTTGGCTCGGACCGCAGAGGGACAGGAGCAACCTCGCCTTGTCAGCCTTGGAGTGGCTTGGACGGCAACAAGTGCACACACAGGAGGGATGGTTTTACTTGGCGCCTTGTGTAGATTCCGAATGGCACAGCTCTACAAAGGAAGTTCCCTACAGTCCGGAAGTCTGGGAAGCATTACGGCATCTACTGGGTCGGGAGTGGCTCGAACGCCCCTGGGTGGTGCAGAGGATCACTGTCGCAAACCGCATGGCAATTGTACAGTGCGGGAGACGCGAAATCTCCTGAATGAGCTTCCGCTATGCTCTTGAATCCCTGTATGTCAAGGATTCACTTCCGAAAGAGATGCGGCCTCTGCTGGGTTTTGCTGCAGACTTGACTTCGGGTATGGTCGGACACAGTGTGCAGTTGCTTCACTACAGAAACCAAAGCCGCACATGTTCCCACCCTCTGGACGCTGTCTATGCGTTGGTGGGCATCATGCCTGTCAAGTTTGCTCCCAATATTGAGGTCGATTACTCCAGGACGCTGCTGGACCTGTCTGAGGCAGGTGTTTCTCGCTCACGTCTCTCACGGACAACGGTCGGAGCTTTTTGGCTGCGACCTAATGGACCGCAGGTGTGACGGGCCGTCTTGGGTCCCGGACATCGCCACACCAATTTGGAAGGGAATAGAATCTCTGTATCAGTTCTCCTCTGGAGCCTCGCGAATCTGCTTCACTCACTCAAGCTCGGATGTCCTCGAGATCACCGGACTGAAATGTGCAACGGTGGTTACTACAACGTCTGCGGTAACTGGCAACAACCTTGACTCGCTCCAGCTTGTCCAGTCCTGGAAGCCTCCGGACATGGAGACGGTAGCTTATGTCACTGGCGACCCGCTATCAGATGTGTTTGCCCGCACACTTCTTCGGGGTCGGCTGCTAGATTGGTATCCAGGAAGTATTTATACATCTTTAAAGGAGTGGAAAGCTAGCTGCGGTAATGGATTATTTGGGCATTATGCGAAGTCCGCTACAGAGGAGTCGAGTGATCCTGAGGATCCCTTTCATACGACCACTTCTTTGGGTAATTATTTTTATCGAAGCTGTCTGGGAAGGTCGTTCGTCACGACGCAAGAGGGATACATTGGCCTTGGTCCAAGCGGGGTCGAGCCAGGTCTGGGCGCCACCTTTTCGATATGTTTCTCTTGCATACTGTCCTCAGCTGACGCAACGACATTCAGGAGATATAATTTGCGTGTTCCTTGGTTGTGCACGCCCACTCGTCCTTCGTCCGCTGCCTGGCGACCGCTACCAGCTCGTGGGTGATGCCTATGTCCACGGACTCCACGATGCCATTCCCTTGCTGGGGCCACTCCCTCCCGCATGGCGCGTGCAATTGTTGCCCTACCCTGAAAACTCCCAACATTGGCTATACCCCTTCTTTAACTGACACAAACGAGATCACCCCTGAGGATCCCAGACTGGAACCTCATCCGGATTGGGAGCGGGTCGACCTTGAAGAGCTTGGGAGAATGCTGACGGGAGATAATCCGGAGATTTGTGAATTCGTTAGAAATAAGACCACTGGGGAGCTGATTAACTATGATCCACGGCTGTTAACGGAGGCTTTGAAAGCCCGGGGAGTGCCGCTCAATACGTTCACTTTGGTTTAGCAGTGCGGACCGTGTCAGGACTGTGTTAATATTAGTGGACTTCATATTGTCCTCTTGAGAGGTTGAGGCATCCAAGACCAAGACTGTAAGGTCCTGGCTGTTCACTTTGGATACCACCAGGCCAACGAAGAATACGAAATACTTGATGGTTACGCCATGCTTCCTTTCCACAGGCTCCTGGTGCTTCGACGGCGCTGTCCACTTTACACCGAGATATCCAAGAAGGTTGTGGGGATCGCCGTCACGGGGTTGTGCTACGGCCTCAAAGCTACGCTTCCTCTGCCGTTTCCTAAACCACCAGACTATACTGACAACCAACAAAATAGGTTCAATCATAGTGCCGGCTACAATTCCCCGGCAAGGCTCCTGGGATAAGGCCAACCTGTTGTTTTCGTCGTTCCAGCTGAGCGGTATTGGCCACAGGTGTAGAACAATCTGATGGCGGAGCCGGAGCCGGGGGGAGAGATGTAGAAAAAGCTGTGGTCGCTTTTGCCCGGGAACTCGCCGCCGTCGACACCGCCTTCCCCAGGTTCCACGACGAAGAATGTCCCCTCGCTGTCCATGTCGGTTTGAATCTAACCGATCCTGAGCAGCGTTCAGGGGCGCAGAGACAGGGGAAAAAGACGGTGGAAAAGCGACAGGTCGAGCTCCAGGGGTGAGACTTACCACTGACCCATGTCATTGGTAGTCTCTGAGAGGACACTGCACAAGATCTACCACGCTTGGGGCTCCCATATGGCCCCAACGTCACTGCGAGATGCCCTCGGGATGGTAGCCTCAGATCTCAGACAACTTGTAGCTGCGCTGTGGTTTAGGTGTGGATGTACCTCGCTACGGCTCTGCACTGCGCCCTGTGTCTACCCAGAAGATGTGACTTTCTCGCAGGTACCTTCTGGGCCGCCAGCATATATGTTTCACGGCGGTTATGTGGTTGACATAGTTGCTGGTTGTCCCGCCTTCCGGATGTTCATTCCTTCAATGCTATGCCTCGATCAGTACACCAATGCATCCAAACGTAACACACGAGATGGTATGACTCCAAGGCATGACGAATTCGCAGCACCAAGCAGCGAGGCCCTGCAGTGCAAGTGTTGAAGTCAGCCACTCCATGCTGTAGGCAATAGTTGGGGCATCGTGCTCGATGCACTGCCCCTGTCCGTTTCAACAGCTAGCTACTCTCCTTCACCAGCCTAGGCTTCCACACGCCCGTAGCGATCAGAGAGCGGGAGGCTGACCATGAGGTCGTAGATCTTCAGGCGCTTTTTTGGATCGGCAGCCCGGTTGCGGTAGTCTGTGGGAACCATGCGATATGCCAAATGCTCCAGCTCCTCCGCCTCGGTAGCCTGTCCACTTGCGCGCAATACAAGCCCAAGGACGTACTGTGCGCGCGCGACGTTGTTGCTATCCCAGTCAGACGTGTCTTTGAGCTTCAGAGCTTGGCGAAGAGAATATCTTGTATGTCAGAGTTAGAAACTCCTCAGAGTGAGTTGCGTGGAATTTCGAGTGCGTACTCGGCCTTATCTAGGTCTCCTGACTCTCGGTGGAGGATTCCGACCCAGTAATAGCTGGTGGCGACGTTGCTGTGGTTCTCACCTCGTATGCTTATGCGGCGTGCCAGAACATCCTTAGCCTCTCCGGGGATGCCTTCAGGTCACCGGCAGCGAACTCGATCGTGGCCCAGCCGAAATTGACAAAGGTAGTCCACGAATGATTCTATCCTAACTCTACCAGACAAAAGTCATGAGCTCGCTTGGAAAGCGCCAGCACCTCGGCAATGCGGCCTTGGTAGACCCGGATGTACGAGAGGTCACGGTACTGCATGCTGTATTGGAATCGCAGTTCGTCCTCTGACCGGAGCGTCTTGTAGAGATCCAGGGCCTTTTGGATCCGGACCTCTGCCTTACCGTGCTCTTCCATGTCGAGGTAGGTCGAGCCATGGTCATTCCATGCCCGACCTAGGTTGATCTCGTCATCAAGAGTTCTTTGCTCCGGCGGGATATTGTCATGGGTCTTCTGGAGGATGTCGATGACACGCGTTTCGCGACCAAGCGCCTGTAATCTGCCGTGATGCCCTTGGCTTTCTCTGCCATCGCTAGAAAGTTCTCTATGCTCGCGAAAAGTGGACTTTCCTTCCAGCTGTCCGGAGAGTGGACTTGGAAGAACAGTTTCTCGGCAAGAATGAGGACATCTTCCGAAAGCTTTGAGAGGGCTTGCTGAAAACGGAACCCACCCGCGTTATGGAGCACCTCGACAAACTAGGCCCTCGCTTCGATGGGTGAATTTGGACTGCTCAAAGTAAGTCTTGAGGTGTAGTACTTGCGGAAGGTATCGCTCAAACACCGGGATCTGGTCCGTGGCCGGGCTTTGGTTCAGGTTGAACGTGGGAAAAGCTCCACGAGCGGCGTTGACGGCACGATCGAATGTCTCCTGACGTTCGTCCGCCCTACGATCGAGCTTGACCCTCAAACCCCTTTGTAAGGCCCTGTGTATCCGAAAGCTACGCACTCCCGAGCCGTCATCGAACCAGTCAATGAGGTTGCGCCTGTGAAGGTCCAAGATATCATAGTTACAACTAGGCTGCGTTAGACGCTCCTTGTCTGGCGTTCCTTTTAAATGAACTCACCTGAAGGATTCCGCAACTGGGAGCTTGGGTGCGGTATGTTGGTCGAAGAGCATGGTTTCTGGGATGTCGTCCGCGTACAGATATGCCATGACCTGTAGGGTTTTCAGGGAGTCACAGACAAAACAGAGCCTCGCAGATGTCCCAACGCAGTTATTCAAAGTCGCCGCTTAGGTCAGGTCCAGCTTAGGCTGCTTACCTGCTCGCTCTCCTAAGCACGAGCAGTCAGTTTCAATTTCGTAGGACCTGCTAGAATGTTAACTTTAACCTATGTACACCTAACAGGAATTTATATGTAGCTATTAGTAACGTATAAAGGGGGTTTCTACTTAAAGAGCTATAAGTTTCTTACTAATCTTATAGCTTATATATCTGCTCGTTCTCCTTGAGCGGAGAGTAGTTTATCAACCGCTTTACTATCGATACTAGATTTCGCTTTGTTCGAGCCCCTCTCCTTCGACTGATGAAAGAATTCATCAGCCGTCTTCCTCTTTCCTATGACGCTATACAAAGCGCTGAAAAATGGAATCATTATGCTGCCTAGGTGGATATTTCACCGCGCATAAGTCTAGTGATTCCGCCATCGAGTACAAGATGGCAGGGCAGCCTCTGAGTAGTATTCAATACCGCTTTCTTCCTATCTCAACAGTTTGTAAGCGATTGTGCGCCTTGACATAGATTTGCCTCTAATTCAGCTTTTAGACGGGCGTCCTCTTTAAGATTTAGGATGTCGTACTATATAGCTCGGCACATATTAGGCTTCTAGATCAATCCATTCCATGAAGAGACAGCGGTATCAACCCTAATAAGCAGTGGCCAATAGAGGAAACGTAGTTACTGTGACTCTAAACGCATCGAAAGAAGTTAATCACTGGAACTTCGACCTTGTCCCGGATCCAGCAAGCTTATGTACAAAAATCTGCCCATAACAACCTACGTGGCTATCGAGGGCGTTCTCCGCACTGATTCTTTAGCTACGGACCGATGTTCGCTTAAGCTGCCCGGCTAGAAAGCGAAAGGGGAAATTCTGCAACACTTACACGAGTTCCCAAACACTGCGCCAAGAAAAGCGGAGATGAAGAAGTTTTCCGCCTTGTAGATTAACACCCGACTGGCTGAGGGCCCGGGGTAAAAGCAGCTCGTGTGGACCCTGTGTACGCGTTCATCCCAGACTGCGATGTCATTCCCCCTTTAGGAAGGCACCCTTCTACAGGCTCTAGACTCTACGCGACCTCCCTGGACATTAAGGTAGCCTAGTACTAGCGTACGCCCCAGGGCCTGTTAAGCTGCAAACTCAGCTGCGCCGCTTGCGCTAGGTTAACGGTGGCGAGTCCAGGCCCCCAGGACCGCTGAGGTTTGGGAGATTGCAACCCCCTTATGGTCCGCATGACGTTGAACGATTCCTGTTCTTGCTCCTTTTCCTTCTTCTCCATAAACCCTGACCGGTTGCTTCCTCGGGAGCTGCAACATCGACCTCAATGCTTCCTGCGTCTGACATCTGTGCCCACTGAGGCGCATGATTGCATTTCCACAAGTTACTCCGCAGAACAACAGCTCGCCAGACAAGATGGATCGCGACGACATTCTTGAACCCCAGGTGGTCGAGGGCATGATTGCTGAGGGCCACACCATCGTCATCTTCGAAGACGTCGTTCTGAAGCTTGACTCTTGGTTACACCAGCATCCAGGCGGACGACTTGCCATACTGCACATGGTTGGAAGAGATGCAACTGACGAAATAAAAGCGTATGTTAAATCTGTGTCGGTTCAGTTCTCCAACATCAGCCCTTACCCAGCTTGGGGCCACTAAGCCTAGCCTGGATGGACCCTTGAAACCTTAATTAAAGTTGCTGATAAACGTCATCCCGAACAGGTACCATTCCGACGCCGCCTTAAAGACGATGACAGCCTATCGGATCGGCCGGAAGCATGCTGGACCTTGGGTTAACAAGACCCCACCAATAAGAGGAGGTGTTTACCACAAACAAGCACGAACGTCTGCTGTGTGTGAGGTCGATTCGGATGTCGAACTGCACCATGGGCTCAGCTCATCCTCTTCTGACTGCAGTTGTGAGGGGGCCCTACACGCTCGAAGGCGAGACGCTTACAAGGAACCTACGGCCTCCCATGCGGTTCAGACCAATGACCGTTGTCCCTCTGAACCGGGGCTGAAGCAGAGCCATCGCTCCATGTCGAGAACCCAATTTACAGACGAGCGCACCCAGAGCCGTGTCAGGCTTGACCTTCAGGGCTTTCCATCTTTGGATCCGGTCGTTCAGCAGGAGATCATTCGCAAATACAGAGCCCTGCATCAGCAGATCCGCGACGATGGTCTGTACAACTGCCCATATCTAGACTACGGCAAAGAGTTGGCCCGCTATGTCGCTTTGTTTGCAGCGTTTCTTTTTGCACTGCGATTTGGCCACCACATTCTCTCAGCCATCTTCTTGGGTCTGTTTTGGGTTCGTTCCTCCATACTTCCTTCGCACCCCGACTCTCAAGCTAATTTCCTAGCATCAAATCATGTTCACTGCGCACGACGGAGGGCATTTGGCTATCACCTCACATTTCGCTGTGGACACCCTGATTGCAATGTTCGTCGCCGACTTCTGCTGTGGCTTGTCTATTGGGTGGTGGAAGAGCAGTCACAATGTTCACCATCTCGTCACAAACCAGCCGGTAAGCTCTGCCTGCAACCCAATACCCGTACAGGATCAGCTTATCTTACTCCTGCAAAGGAACACGATCCTGATATACAGAACGTCCCTCTGTTCGCGACATGTCCATCTTTCTTCAGGTCGATACACTCGAGCTACTATGACTTCACCTTTGCCTGGGATGCCGTCGCCGAGATCATGGTACCGTACCAGCGATACACATATTATCCGGTCATGGGCATTGCTCGCTTCAACCTCTATCTTTTGTCCTGGCTCCATGTGCTCTCCGCCAAATCCTCAGCGTTAGGAAGCAGCAAGGCATGGTGGATTCGCCCGACAGAGATATCTTTCATGTGTTGTTACTGGTTCCTGTTTGGATATTGTCTCGTGTGGCGGACATTGCCGACATGGACCGTTCGAGTGGCTTTCGTTCTGGTGTCACATACCATTACCATGCCTCTCCATGTTCAGATCACCTTGTCTCACTGGGGCATGTCTACAGCGGAGCTCGGCGAGTCTGAGTCATTCCCACAGCGACAACTGCGCACCACGATGGATGTTGACTGCCCTGCATGGCTGGACTTCATTCACGGTGGATTGCAGTTTCAAGCAGTCCACCATCTATTTCCAAGGGTTCCGCGACACAATCTTCGGAAGGCGCAGGTACTGACCAGGCAGTTCTGCCAGGAAACGGAGATCCCTTACTCGATCCTTGGCTTTGTGGATGGTAACCGGAAAGTTCTCGACCGGTTGCAAGAAGTAGGCGATCAGGTCAAGATCCTGGTGAATTGTCAGAAATACATGGCAGAAACAGGAGAGAGTGGTTTGCACTGAGGTGTTGCAGGTACTGTATACGCGAAGACTATATAAAGATTTCTAGCGCATTGGACGACCTGGTGAGTACCTACCTTAGGCATCAATGGCTCGTGACTTTCGCGTATGGTAACAGTGAGTCTGCTGCTCCAAATCAGGACTTTCGATTCTACTGTGGTAAAACACCGGGCTCATGAGCGGATCAGCTTCCTTGCAGTTGGAGTAGATTTGAATGAAGACTCTCCGCATTCAGACATAGTAGCTTCCTAACTCTACTGCACCGGGCTTTTTCCTGATGCGGCTGCCGAGGTAGGCGCACATCCCGGCCACTTTCCACCCAGGCAATCATGCAGCGAGGGTCTGTCCCATTACCGACCACGCCTGGCCTCTGCAGCCTTCTTTCTCGGTCGACACAACCTCGAGCTCTTCCCCCGAGCTGCTTGTCGACATTGTCCCCAAAGGTATCCTTCCACGGCTGTTGGCGCTTTTCTCCAGGCCCCTTGGCCATAACTTCCTTGACCCAGGATGGGATGAGTGCCTTGTCTTTGTCGGCGCCCATCTGAGGCTGAGAAGTTTGAGAATCCATCTACATTGGTCGAGTCAGAATGTAAAGTGCGTACTGAGATGCTTTCGACATAACTCACGGCGAGATAGGGCAAGGTGTCGGCAGTGCTCTGATATACTGTCTGTCGTTGCAGAAGCAAGAAGTGAATGAGAAACCAGGAGGATCTAAAGCACAGTCGGCTGTTTATCAACTGTTCGCAGTTCCCAGCCCTACGGCCGGTGATCGTGCCGGGCTCCCCGCGGTGTCAAGAGCCTAAGTCTACGTACAGCTGTGCTAAATCAGAGCACGGAGAGGGGTCCAATAAGATCGGCCGTGCCTACACCCACATGCTGAACGGTCTTATAGTATACCAACATCCATCAAAGGCAGCAGTGCATGAGAAAGCCGAGGGCGTCAAGCGCTGTGCCCGTTCGTAAGACGCCCAACATAAGACGCCCGACATTGTTGCTTCGACTTGCCTCTGTCGGAGGGACAAGCAAAGGAGACTAGCACCTAGTAACAATGGCCCTCCCGGCTACGGCCGCGTCACTCACATATCTGAAGTGGAACGACTCATACGACAAAGAAAAGCCGTTTCAAAGATTGAGCGATATCCCCAAGGATGCAGAAGACCGACGGGCTACGTACCTTGAGTGAGAGAGCCATGAGGTCTCGCTCCGGGATGCCCGAGGCTATGAACACCACTACTCTCTAGTCAAACACGGCTTTGCGTTTAGGAAAAACAGGCCGTTGAAATCCAGGTACCGGATCGTCAGTTCATGGAACAGGAATACCTCCCACAAATTGACAAGCTCGTGAAACGCGAAATGCAGGATTTACGGCGGGTTATCTTCTTTGACTGGAGGGCAAGTAAAAAGAGATCCATGGACTACAAGGTTATCTGACTGACGTTAAACAGTTCCGTAGCAGCGAGCCGCGCTCCGCTAACACTATCGATCTGAACGATAACATGGAAGTCTTAAGCCCGGCACATGAATGGTTCTACCGAAGTGGCCAGACTCCGACAGAAGCGACAATATTCAAAATCTTTGACTCGTCGGCCGAGGTGGAATGTCGTTGTACGTATCACGTTTGCGAGCATCTAGGATATTCGACAGAGGGTATGCTGTTTCTGACTCTCACGGTTGTAACGCAGAATGTCCGCATACTGCTTTCAAGCTCCAGCAGGCGTCTCCCAATAACCTTGACAGGAAGCCCCTCGAAGTCAGATAAATCGTGTTCAGTGCTTAGCGGGCCTCTTCATTCGTACGGAACGCTGGTGTCTCGGAGCCTGCACCGCTTGAGCATGTGGTGGCAATAACCGAAGAACAAGCGGGCGGCGCTGACCACAGCAACAACTGAAGCTACAATACGGTATACTATGGCAACCTGTCTTGATCGAACACATCTGCTACATGTATCGATAGAAGGTGCCGTTCCTATCTTACTCGTTCTCCAGCTCACTTTTCTTCTTCGCCTCGCTCTTATGGTGCGGCGCCCCTTTCTCAGGCTCATTCTTTGACCCGGCCTCATTCTCATATTCCCCTCCCTGAGCCTCATATTCCTTAGCCAGCTTTGAAGCCTACAGTTATAGCAAATGTTAGTAACCAGATTCGTTTGGCTTGATACCCCGTAGACTTGAATTGCTGGACTTTTAAAAACATACCTTCCATGCTGCCCATTGCCCCTTGCCGCTGCCGTCCTTGTTCGTCTCCTGCTTGATCTCTACACATAATATGTCAGCAACAGTACTACAACAGAGGAGAAAAGTAAGGGCAAAGTGTTTGGTTCGACAAACCTTCTTTCAGCTGCTCGCGCAACTCCGGATCGGTAGGTGTTCCCTTGCTACTCGGCATTTCGTATATTGTTTCTCGTTTGTGGGAGTGGGATTGTGCTATCGATGTATTGCTAGCTTGTCGTAGTTATGTTAAACCCTTTTGAAGTTCTGCGAGAAGTGAGAGAGTAAATTGTCTAAGGACGACGCTCGTTCCTGTTTTGAAGTCTTGGTGCTTCAGATTTCTGTGTATCTATGACGTTGTGGCGTGAAGTTGGAATCGAAGTTTAAGCTCAAAGCTACTGCTGTAGCGGATCTGAGACAAAAGCATCACCATCCCCACACTAGAACTAGCGATCTGCGCTTGCCCTTCAGGAATGCTCACAGTGTGGGCCGTTGCAATAAGTACACTTTGTTCGCACGTACCCACTCGTCTATAGAAGCGCTGCACCGTCAAGAGAGTTAAGTTAGCCATTACGTCTACTGTCCAGTCACGGAATGGGCCCCGACAGTACCCTATGTCCAAGATACAAATCAGTCCTAGGCCACATAACCTCCCTCTGCTTCATTTACGGCTCTCGTCCAGCCCGTCAGCTCTCTTCTGATGTCGTAGCTGAGGAGGATGTCGATGACAACAAACATGATCTCGTACGTCGTGAGTCTCGATCTAGAACCTGTGTTATCTGAGTGATAGATTCGGCTCTCAGTCACAAAACTTGGCAGTCTCTCCAGCGGCAACCTTAACGGCTCAGGGAAGCACTCCCGCTCCGCTGTCATCTAACTCCGGGCCCCTGCCTCCATAACGCCTCGCGGGTATCGGCCCAAAAGTCCGTCGCCATTCCTCCTAGCGAGGTCGGCAGCCTTTGGGAGCTTGACGTAGTTTCTCGTTGTGTGTTCTGCTCGGCTCGGCGTCGCGTCGTCCTCACCTTCCACGTATGACAGAGGGAGCGATCTTTGTGCTGCGGAGATATCAAGATGTGCTTTAGCTGGAGCGTGTTTATGTCCAGCAGACACATGATATGCCGGGGTACAAAATGCATCCCAAGCTGGACACAAATACGCGAGGTCAGTCAGCGACTCGTGCTCTCATACCACGGAGAACGAGGGCGGGCAACATACAAGTCATTTGGACGTTTCACGAAAGGAACACCCATACTGCAACTATCACCGGCACACAAGCCCTCCAGCCCGCCCTCGTCATCTCCGCGCCACTCCCCATATCAATGCCCTGGACCGGCCTCCCAACCATCTCGTCAAACGCCCCTATGACGTTCCCCCTGGGCCAGTACTCGCAGACGAGATACCACCCCTTCCCCTCCCCGCACTCAACCCTCCCGCATCCGACAGCCGTGGTGTTCTTCCACACCAGCTGCGTGAAATGCCCCGTCTCCTCGCCAAACCCGGGCTTGTCGAAGTTGTACCTCCTCCTCTCGTCGCCCCAGGCGTCGATGCTGGCCGCCACGTCCGGGTACCCCAGTGCCAGGTTCTCGCCGTAGGGACCGCCGCTGTGGGCGAAGGTGCAGGAGTCCTCGACCGAGGACAGGTAGGCCGTTGCGAAGCGGGAGAGGGTGCTGTTGTACATTACCTCGGGGGCGGAGTGCTGGACGCGGTAGGCGTTTGTGCTGTTGAGGACTGCGGAGGTGAAGAGGGAGTCTGAGGCGAACTCTGGGGAGCGCGAGGGAGTTGAGGGCGGGGAGGTTACGGTTATGGTTGAGATATGGGTCTGGGGAGAGGAGAGGACGTGGGTTGGGAAGGATAGCAGGAGGAGTAACACCGTGCTGGTGACGAAGGGAGGAAGGAGATCGTACATATTCGACATCGTGTATATAAAACAATAGAAAATTGTAGAGGTCCGATACCGATATTGTCGTGCAAGGTCATATCAATAGAAACATCGTCCTGAAGGAGCAGGATGCATGCCGCGGAAGACAAAGCATCGCTGGGTACATGCTGACTCGTAAAGGTCTTTATTTCTTGTTATCGATTTCCTTTCAATCCCATCTACCAAATAACTCACCTTACCCACGAACAGGCTTAAACTTCCAGGTTGGTTTGGGACCGCGGACCGTCGGCCGAAATGGTTGGCGGTTGATCATTGCAGGTCGCTGCCGGGATGACATAATGGTGTGCATCCTGGGGTTTCAGCGGCCAGGACGCGCCTGACTCGCAGCAAGGCGCTTGTGGGCAGGACATGGCTGGTGGACGTTGGAGAGGCGTCCCAAGGACATTGCTCCATCGTGGAATCATTTATGGGTATCTGCGTCTTCATAGCGTTTATCGCCTCTTGAACTCTTTTTGGGAATACCGTGAGAGGTAGGATGAAGAAGGTGGAAGCAATCGCAAATGGGCGGAGGGCGCGATTCCCCGCCAAGAGAAGAGCAGGTCCACCCTGAACAACGAAGCTGAGGGGCCTCAAATCGACCCATCTACACTACTACTCCAAATCTTGAGCGCTCTCACCTCGCGTGCAATCATCTCCTCCTAGACTTGCCTCTCACGTTTGCAATCGCTACGATGCCCGCCGATGTCAGCAGCTTGGGAGACTACCTGCAATCTCTGCTCCCCTTGCCAAGTCACACTGAATTGCGCCAGTCTGTCATCCCCACCTTGATAGAGAGCGTCGCCGGTATCGCCAGCGTCCTCCAGGAATCACACCAAGTGTCGCAAGTCGGCACATCCAACGCCTTCGGCGATGACCAGCTCAACGTGGACGTAGCGGCCGAGAACGTCTTGCGCTCCGCCATAGCGAGATGCCCTTCTGTCGTGGCCGCAAGCAGTGAGGAGGACCCTGTAGAGCGCAAGACAGCACACGGCCAGAAGTCTAGCTCAGGGGAGCAATACACCATCGCATTCGACCCGCTGGACGGCAGCTCCATTATCGCGCCGAACTGGACTGTTGGCACCATCATTGGCGTCTGGGAAGGAGGCACGGCTCTTGGACAGGACCCGGAATCGAAGCAGATCGCAGCGATACTAGGCGTGTATGGACCGAGGACGACGGCTATCGTGGCCTTGAGGGCTCCAGGAGGCACTCCAGCAATCTTTGAGGTTGGAGTAGCACCCGGCATTCCACTGACCGTTTTCACCGTCCGGCCAGAGGTTAAACTCTCGCCGCCTCCGTACAAGACTCGCTACTTCGCCCCGGCCAACCTTCGAGCTGCGGCGGACGATGAACGGTACATGGGACTGATCACGCACTATATCAAGGAGAAGTACACTCTGCGGTACAGCGGTGGTCTAGTGCCAGATGTGATACACATGCTCGTGAAGGGTCACGGCGTGTACATTTCGCCTGTGGTCGGCGGCAAGGGCGCCAAGCTGCGGAGACTGTACGAGCTCTGCCCCATTGCTCTCATCATCGAATGCGCTGGAGGCAGGGCGGTGGATCCGGTTAATGGGATGGACATTCTATCTCGGGCGGTCAAGGACGAGGATGAGCGGGGAGGACTGCTCTGCGGCAATGCGGACGAGGTTCAGTCTGTGGTCGAGTCCTTGGTCGGTTAGACCATCCCGAGTGCATCGGACCTGCTAGTCGGTCTGTTCGCGTCGTCAGTTGTCGACTAATCGGTCGGTTGGGACGTGGTCTACCTGTACAATATCTGGCTCAGCCTTGAAAGGCCACATGGATGCGCCGCCCCCAACATGCACGATCGTACACGTGCATACTCAACGAGAAAGTGCGGGACGGCTGCTAAGCGTAGCACAAGATGAAGAACAGCATCATTTCTTGAGGCGTACATGTAGTGTCATGGTCTTCAGATCATTAATTTAACTTGCCAATCCGGCTTCTAGTATAGGCTGCTCGGCATCCGATCCGCCAGCCGTATGACGGTCCCTCGCCTGGCAGTCTTGTCACTTGACCTCCTAATCCGGTTTCTTGCAAACAGCTTCAAGCCTCCACCCGTCGGGAGAGATGACGAATGCTGCATAGTAGTACGGGCCATACCTGGCTCTGAGACCAGGCTTGCCGTCACACGTGCCTCCGTACACCAGGGCCTCTTTGTAGAACTCGTCCACCGCTTCCCGGCTCGGCGCATTGAATGCGACATGGGAACCTCGGCCGGGTGGTTGCGCCTCGTCGCCATACTCGAAGATGTTGAGTAGCTCCTGCGTCTTGTCTGGGCCGTAGCCTAACGTCCTTATTCCTGAGCCAGGCTCTGCGGCCTCGCTGTCGTATACCAGGTGCATGCCCAGCGGTCTGAAGGCCAAGAAGAAACTCTTCGCGATATCGTAGTCTTTGACACCGATGGACAGGTGACCGAGCAGTCGCTGTTCTTGCTTGAAGGAGTCCCATAGCTCTCCCGCGGGTTCGGCACCGTCATCCTGAAAATCACCCCAGCTTCTCTTCGGGCTGGTGTGAGCGAAAGTGTGGTCGAACTGCTTGTCGTCCGAGAATTCTAGATTTGCCCCAGGGGAAAATGATCCAGCGTTATAAGTGGGCTTCCAGACATCAGAGGGATCGTTGTATGGTTCCGCGTCGGCGTGGAGGTCCATTTCCGTCTCATGCTCTTGGCTTCTCACGGGTAGCTCGAAGTCGGTCGAGCCGGCATACTGCTGGAACATCCATCGACGCCATTCCTTTGACTGGTCTACCCAATCTTCCGGTAGCCAATTTCCGAACTCGAAGACTCCTGCGTGCCACCACAGGTCGACTGGCGACACTGGCAGCTTGGTTTTTTCAGGAACAATACCCTTCTCAACAACGTCCTTGGAACGCTGACGAACGACAGCAATGTTGAAGTCAAAGAGGCAGACGCGCGTAGGTGGTTGAGAAGTCGACTCGTAGCCGCAGACCAGGATGTTCCTCTGGGTCACATCGTTGTGGTCCAACCCAATAAAGCTCAGTCGCGACTCCGCCTCCATCGCCCGGGTGAGCACGCTGAGCCGGTGCTCGACCGGAGTTCTAGCCACGTTGATTTCCAGCATGGTTTTCCCGTTGACGTATTCTATGAGAATCATGCGGACTGGGCGGGTAGTCTTTCCAGTTCGAGGATCGCGGTAGCACTCGTCCGTGGGCAGGTCGAAGGTCCACGAGCCATGGAAGACTGGTATCTCTGGACCTTGGAAGGACTGTTGGCCGAGATATTCGTATGCTGCCACTTCGCGACTGTAGTCACCATCGGCCGCATATGTGACGTCGCGCGGCAGATCGGACCACATCAGATCCTGGAAGCCGTAGTACAATGGGTCGTACACCTTGGCGGCGTACTCCTTCGGTTCCAAGCCCAGGCGACAAACGAAGACTTGGGCACCGTGGCCATCCTTGACTTCTAAGGGCTCGATGATTTCAAGCTCCCGGTAGTCATCTTCAACTGTGGCGCCCTCTATCGGCGGATAAGCATGGCACAGGTCGGCAACCGTGGTTTCGAGCAGTTGACTCTGACCGACTTCCTTTCGCTCCCCGTCGTAAGAGGCATACTCCAATCCGAAAGGCGAAGCGGGCTTGTGACGACGGATCTTGAGATTCAGGCCTCTCCTGTAGGGTAGATGTGGCTTGTGAGGTTCTGGAGGAGGAGTCCATTTCTGGGCAGGAAGTCGTTCCAATCCCGGGGAAAAGGCGGCACCATGGTTACTGCTCATGGCGTGCAGTGTTCATCGGTAGTAGACGCAAAACTCGCAATGAACGGTAGGAATGGGAAGTGATGCAACGAAGCGATTCCTCGAGCTTGAGAAATGTCTGCCAGAAATCCGAGGCCTTGGTTGTGACGAGGTTGGGAAGTTCACGGAGTTACCTAGGTACTCGTAAGCCCCCTGTCGCCGCTAGTCCCCATTTGGGTTTCGGCTCGCTGCAAGGGGCCCACACCAGACAACGTCTTTGTTTCATCATGGAGCCGCGCGCCTCAACCGCCAGATACGGAACAAGCTGGCGATTTGCCTCCGCACGTCTCAATGCACAGGCTCCTGAGATGATGAGGTGCCTTGCAGGTGAAGCTATGCTCCTCGGCGGTATCCGGCGATATGGTACTTGCTGGTTCGCATAACACGGACCTGTGCGAGCAACATTGTCAACGCAAGACTTCAAACCAACAAACACTTCCCAGAATATCTCTTACCAACAGTTGCTTTCTGACACTCGCCATCGATGGCGGCAGCCACTCCTTCGGCGCTTCAGACAAGGGTTTGCGACGATCATTCAACACGTGCGATAGAAATGGGAAGTTAAGCGCCCGGTGCGCCTGACAGCGACCCTCCTTACATCCACGTGAAAATCAGAGAGTCGAGTGCTTTTTGAGCAACCAGATGATGGTTGAGAGGGAAGAGGCACACTCAGAGGGTGTTTAAAGGGGATGATGGCGCCCTCGCATCGAAACGGGCACCTTCCGACGAAATGACAACTTGCAAACTTTGAGCGAATACCGGCTTTCTCTGCCTCGGACACAAGTCGTGTGATTATCTCCCCGTTCGGTGATTACTTTGGTTGCTCAGTTATCGTTCAACCACCCTATCATTTGTTTGCCTCGAAACCTTCCAAGATGTCTCACGACGCAATCACACTGCACCAGTCTTTCGGGACCCCTTTCCTCCTGCTGTCGAATCATGGCGCCCATCTGCAGAGGATCGCCAGCCTCGACAGGGCAGACACTACCATGGTCACACCACCCCCCAGGATTTGGTTCCCCATTCACGAGAACCAGTACGCAGAGATGGCAGATCACCAGCTCAAGAAGAAGGACATCGCCAGGGCGCTGTCCAGGTCCTATCTTCCCAGCCCGGAATCGCCCCTCTCCCTGGCATCCGAATCCGACATCGTGAGGGCTTCAGCGCTCTACTTCCTCCATCCCGTCATCAAGGCGATGCAAGCCGTTATTCCCGGCACGTCATGCTCTGCCGAGGTAGTCGAGACCGGCGTCCGGTGCGACGTTCTGATAACAGTGTCGAACGTCCCGGTCGCCGTTCTGGAATACAAGAACCGGGGTTATCTGGCCCGGCGTGACTTTACGGCGGGCTGCGTTGCGGACTCGACCGAGCGAAACAAGCCCGAGATCATCAACAGGTTGGCACTGGCTGGGAAGCGCGGCAAACCCGGATTCCTGACGACGCTTGACGGGAACTCGGTCATACTCACCAAGCAAGCCGGCGCCTATGCCACCAGGTTCCTCACCAAGTACGTCGCAATATTCGACTGGGACTCCCTGTTCCTCTGGTACTTTGCCGGTATGAAGATCGTCGACAGCAACAAATCGGTGCACGGTGACTGGGCCTACGGGACGTGGGTCGAGAGAAGAGACATGTTCAGGATCGTCCTGCTGGGCTTTTTCCTGAAAGCGTACTACGCCAAGAAGGAAAAGGGCCCTCGGTACAACGAGAGGGCGTGGGACCCGTGGGTGCCCACTCCGGCAGAACAGGAGCGCAGAAGACAGGAGTTCGAGGCTAAGCAGCGGGAGAAGATGGGCTCGAAGAACGTCGACGCTTATGGTAGGCGGTGGTAGCCAATACACACGCTATTACCAGATTTCCTAGATGCTTCGGGAATCGAGTGTTTAGACGACGAGATTAGACGACACGACGGCGATAGGACGACTTTCAGCTTGACGATGCCGCCATCGAATTTGGCACCGTCAATAATTGGAAACGATAGGGGATGGAAAGCACGCCCTCGAGCTACGTGGAATGGAGGTGTACATGTGTATCGGTGGGGCGGAATGTCCCAATGATTGTCTGTAATACTGACTCTTAGTGTGCTCTGTCATGGCGTTTTGATGGCTATTTGTGAAATTTCTGGCGCGCGGATATCCAAATCAAACGACTTTCTTCTTGTCTTTTATTTGTCGGGAAATACTGCCCTGATACTGCCTAACCAACCTGCCCGCCCGGACAGCCTTCCTTTTGTCCATCGTGACTCGCTTGAGGATGTTGGCCTACGAATTTGACAACAAGGCAGGCAAATGCAAGACAGGCAACAGAAGGCAACAAAACAAAGGCATTGCACGGTCAGTCAAACTCTCCTGCAATGCATACTGATTCCTATACAGCCCCAAAAGTGTCGCAACAACTACTCACATAACTATATGCAGCCTCAATATCTACACCGGAAATCCAAATTATTCCTTTCCCACCTCAATCCCACCACTGCCTAGTTCAAGCACTGCGAGTACCAAGCGTTGGAAGCCTTGCACGTGCCCGCCGAGCAGCAAGTCGGCCCCGTCCACCCCTGACCTCCGCACTGACCCCAAAGCGCGGAGCAGCCGCTGCTCGGCGGGGGCGTCGAGCCCGAGCCGGGAGACGTGGTCGACGTCGGGGTAGTCGAGCCGCCGCCGCCGGTGGTGCTGCTGATCTTGCTCTTGATGAAGGCGAGCGCCTGCTGGCCGTACTCGGCGCCGTAGCCCTGGTGCACGTTGGCGTCACTGCCGGTGCAGCAGTACGGGTCGGCCGCGTCGCAGTAGGACTGGATCTTGCTGGCGTTGGGGCAGACGAAGCCCGAGGGGCGGGCGTCGAACTGTGAGGTGGAAGTGGTCAGTGGATGATTTGGGAGCTGTTGGTTTGAAATAAATGCTTACGCCCTGGGTCTGGCAGGTCCCCACGTTGTATGGCAGGCCTTTGACGTATCGCGGGTCTCCCATGAAGATGGCGGCCTTGACCATGTTGACTGCGGCGGTGGTGAGGGGCACGGCGGTGTTGGTGATGCCGGCTCCGGAATCGCCTCCGCCGCAGAGGGCATTGTCCATGATTTGACCTCCCTAGGTTGGCGTGTCAGCTTAACCAAACTTCATCAGGCATCGAGACGGGAGCATACCTGCGAGTAACCAACCAGCACCAGCTGCGTGTCTGGGCACCGTTGGTTGAAGCTATTCACAGCCGACGCCACGGCAGCCGTCCCTTGGTTGGCGGAGGTGCCGTATGCAATGCCGCCGCAGGACGACTGACCGCCGCACGCAGGGTAGACGATAGCCTCTGCAGTCGAACCGGGGTAGGCTTGGAGGACGAGGTTCACAACCGTGGATGAGGAACCGTAACCCGGGGACACGGTCGTCTCGCGGGCGCCGAAGACATGAACACCGGGACAGGATGACTGGCGTTCCTCGATCTCGACCGGTGAGGCACCGGTGAGCATGGCTGCGCGAGCCAGAAGGAGGAAGTAAGCTGTCTTGGGGGCGGGCCACATGTTTGAGGTTTCTCGGGTTGGTATTCAGAGACTTGCGGACTGGGGATAAGTGTTCTTAGATGTTGCCTTGGCATCTCAGAAGATCCGGGGAAAGGTTCGCATTGGAAGGTATATATGTGCATCTCTATCCTGTGCTCCTCTGCGTAGCTTCGTGCACTAGCAGAAGCTTGACGCAACTGGTTGCATTCCGCTGCTCCGCACCACGAGGCTAACCATGACTGCGGAGGTGTAAGGCAAGCATGCCCAAATCGGCGTGATCCAAGGTTCCAGCTTTCAGGTGGCTAAGTCCATCATCCGTGCCTTTGAACCGACGGGGCCAGGGTCCATGGCCATGCTTCCGACCACTCGAGAACGCTGAGGTTTACCCCTGGCTCTCGTCGTTTTCCATGGTGCGTCGGAGAAGCTCTGCGTACGCCGTTTGGTTCTGTCTAAAAGTGCCCCGATGGGACGCACACATGTCGACGCGATGTCACTAGAGCCCCAAGGTGTCGTTGGCGTAGCAGCACTATCACAACCTCTACCAAACCCGGAATGCGGGCATGTGCCACGCTGCATAAACCACGAATGAGCCGCCCTATTCCCCGTAACCGGGTATTCTGATATTGCACCACTGCAACAAAATTCGACTGTCCATGCAAAGCGAACCTCCTTCCCCGGAACGTGTTCGAAGCTTTTTGCGGGGACGACGAAGTTGCAGAGGACTTTAGCCTGATTTATCCAGCAGCCTCCTCCGATGGGACTTTCACGTGGAGTGGTGTTGCAGTGCGACCTGATTCTCGGAAGCCCTCCGACTGCCGAATTGGGCATTCGGTACCCTCTCCGGGTTCCTTTTCAGCCTCAACGCACTCATTCATGAGGGACTCCGTGAGTAGTTGTGCGTAAACCTGGAATGTTGGAGCTTATCGCAGAACAGCCATCCAACCCGTAGAGGGTTATTGGCGCGACAGTTGTCGCACGTATTGGCGAAGATACCCGTGCCATCCGAGACCGGCACGAGGTTGCCTTTCTAGTCGTTGTCGTAGCAGCGGTTCAACGACATGTACGTGCAGACGACGTTCCTGTTCTTGTCTTCGCAATTACCTTCCGCGGATACGGCACGGTTGCTGATGTTGGATGCGTCTGGGATGCCATTGAAAGCCTAGCCGATGGAGAAAGCTGATAATCCAATGTCAGACGGAAAATGGTCCAGGCGCGAGACAAAAAGACTCACTATGGCACTCGTTGAAGAAGTGGAAGACACCGCTGGTATTGGTGGTTTCGCGGTAGATGGCTGAGGCGGATACCAGGGTACACGCAACGGCGACAAAGGTAAAGATTGAGGTGGGAGACATCGTGAGCAGTTGATAGATGTGCACAGCAAGTTAGAAGATCCGGACGAGGCAGTGAAATGGAAGAGTGGTGAAAGGGGATGGTAGGGTTGATGAAAGCAGAGTGGGATTCTTGAGCAAGGTACAATACCTACTTATAGATCCAGAACCTTAGTCTATTTGCCCAACATTGAGTGAATTTACTCGACACGATATTAGAGCAGCAAACTGTTGGGGCAGGAGTCCCGGGTGCTCTTTAGAGCGACGAAGCTGGTCTTTGCTTTTCCCATAACTGTTGCGTATGACTGTATCCTTTCTAACTCCCGAACTTCTCACCAGGGGCACCGGCGCAGCCAATGAGACCGTTGTCAAGATGAAGATGATCACCTAGTGAGGCACTTATTAGCGAGTGTCGCACAGCAAGTCTGTGAGAATCATCATGTACAGCTTACCCAAATAGGTCCTGGTATTGATATTCTGTCCATGTCCGTCCGCGCACGTGCAGTTCAACCAACCCAGAAACTGCCAGGCAACCTCCAAGTCACACTGGTCCAGGGAGCAGGTCTTCCCAAATTGGCCTTTCCCATCAGATACCGGCACTAGATAGCCATGTACATTCGCATAGCAGCGGTTAAGGAACACGCCGCCCATGACAACTTTCCTGTTCGGGTCTGCGGCATTCTCGCAGTTTCCTAGAAGGAACTTGCCTGGACTGCCATGATCGTTATAACAGTCGCTGATGGAATCGGCGAAGGGCGAGCAGCCGAATTGCAGATCTGGCGGTCGATGTAAGAATAGATGCTGATTGAACAAGTGTGGCGATAGCGTCATATACTCAGCTTACATTGGCACTTGGTCCAGAAGGGAGGTTGCCCAGTCTCTCTCTTGGCGGTAGCCCTAATATCCGCTGTCTGAATGGCCGATGCCAAGGCGAAGGCCGCGGTATTCAACGCCGACCATGCGTTAAAGTGCATGATGACGTATGCAGATTTGAGGAATGCGCGTGTCGTGTGTTTTCTGGTGTTCTGGGGAGAATAAAAAGTAGAGACACGGGCTTAGGGTGCGAGAAGCGAACTTAAATTGTCATGATCTTTGAGGAGTGTGCAAGCTCAGTGTTGGACTGTTGGTGGCAGGTTGCGTCTAAAATCATGGCCCAGACTCTCCAACCGACCCTGAATCTGCAAAGACGGCATGAATCTCTTAGATAGCTCACCTGAGTCGGTAATTTTCACTTGATACTGTAGCTAGTTGGCACTCAATATTATATACCACTTCCCCTTGGCGTCCAAAGACCTTGAGTTAACAGATGTCCTAGGGCATCTATCAAGGATGTGCTTTCGGCCCCATTCCATCTCAATGACAGATTCCAACCGGATACGTTGGTCTGTTGGTACAAGATCAAAGAATGCCGCGGGAACCCACCAATGGGGTTATAGCAGCGGTTTAGTAACGCGAACAACGTATGGAGGAGTGGATATGAATGATTTGGAGAGGCCATGTGGTGAGGATTAAGAGTGTCTCCTCTTCAGTACACCGCATGCTTGCCCATGATGCTTGGTACCCAACCCACCTCAAGGGCAACACTCTTGCGAATACTGTAAGACCCGTGTCCCGTCCGCAGCCCAGAATCGTCAAGGTGGACGCATCCCGCACATCAGGATTATCCAGTATCCCATATCGCCCATGGTCGCACAATGCTCGACACTTGCCCGCAGACTCCATGAGCATACTGCTCCATATGCCAGTCGATCTTGTCGCCGTCGTAGTACGCACAGGGGCCGGAGTTGACGAAACAGCCGTCGTTGCTGATCTCGTGGTGCATGCTGGCAACCTGCTCCCTGCACGACGGGTCCTAGTAAAAGGCAAGCCACCCGCCGTCTTGCAGCGCCCTGGAGGTCGAATTCGCGGGGGTGCCTTCCCCCTCCAGTTCCGCCGCACGTTTATTCTCGCCCGAGGTCGGCGGGCAGACATTGCCGTACGTGAGGCGGTAATAATCCGCCGAGGAGGCGTCGAAGCCCAGGTTGTCGAGACGCACGCACAAATCCACCCCAAAGCCCGCAAATGTGTGGCAGTTCTTCGGGTTGTTGCCGTCCTGGTCGTCGGAGGGGTACGAGATGCGACAGAACATGTCCCATGCGCGGCATTTGAAATACCGGCCATTGTTCTGGAACGTGCCAGTGTTGCCAATTTCGTAGTCCACCGTGCCATACCGGGTCGCGCACATGTCCTTGTAGAACTTGCACCACTCCTTCTCTACCAGGGCAGCCAGAGTGCCCTTGGCGGACAGGAAGGCTGCTACCAGCACAATCGTCGCTGCAGAAAACATTGCTATAGGGTTGCGTGTGATCTCATATGAAAAGGGGCGAGATGGTGGTTGGGGAAGTGCGATGTGCCTTGGGATTAATGATAGAAGCGATACAGTTGGCTCCTTGATCCACTCCCCAAGCGGCCGCTCAGAGTTTGCCACGAACCCAACAAGAGTGATAAGGTTCGATGAGGAGTTGCAAGGTTTAACGGCACGCCGTAAGAGTCACAGAGTCACCTGGTCAAGGTTATACAATGTCCGAGGTACGGGAGCGTTTGAGATATCGGATCAAATAGCAGTTCAGACGGTTCAACCTTATTGCACTGCCCGTCAATATTAATCTTTCTACACCGCTTGGGACTGTCTCATGCATATTGATACCCCTAAACTTTTTGTCTTTTGGACTACGTCGAGGCTGCGTCGAGGCACCAGGTTGTCAGAGCTGTCAGAGAGTAGATGCTCGGAGTGCAGGCCTCTTTCATGGTCAGCTCAGCCCAGCTTTCTCACCCCGTGCCTCACTCCCATCAACTAGCAATGACAATGCAACGGGGTATTCTCATACCTGCCGGCTTTGGTAATGGCCATGCGATTCAAGGATATCGTCGATAAGTTCATCCTTGAGGTTTAGACTGCGGGCGAGCTGGCTCGCAGGCAAGCGCGTCGATGACAGTAGCACAGTTCGATGATGAGGTCACTGACCCGAAGGACGATCATGTCCTCGGGAAAAATGATCTTGATACCTGCCCTTTACATGTTAGAAGCGAAGAAGGATCATGCCGATGTTACGGAGTAGAGTGATGTTGTAGAACAGACGCTATGTCGGTAGAGGACAACTATAGGATTACTGACGCTCTGAGCGAGAGTCGGCTCTCGCGCCTTGCGAAGACACGCCGCTACTCGGCATGTGTATCATGACATATCGTGAATGAGATACGGTACGGGTTAGTATGCAAGAGGCGGCCTGGCCACAGGTTGGTCAACTTGCGACAGCCATAGCCGCGCGGTTGGGACTCGACATCGGCGGGTCGGAAAGAACACAGAGCAGGCGTTCATCCTCTGCCTTCTAATGGTATTCAACTCGGCATTTCACCTAATCTCTAATACCGAGCTTGTCATTCGCTGTCTCCCTCCCTCAGACCATCACGTCGCGAGCTCGTCAGGCAGTAGCCTGTTCTCCAATCATGGCCGTCCCCAAACGGTTGAACGCTTGCCATTTATTGCAGCAGAACGGCGTCCCATCTGCTTTTTGGTTCGAGGACGCCATCGCCTACTATGGCGTGCCCACTGCCGTCTTTGACGTGTTCCTCCTCGTCAGCGATATCGACGAGGCCGCAGCTGTGTCACGGAGAGCGGATGGGGTCCTCCGCCGGCACGAACGTCAGATCGCTACCACTTCCTCAACCAACCTCCGCCACTGCGATGTCGGCGTCTAGTCCCACCAGACGCAGAGGCGGGCGACGCCACCGCGAGTCGACCATCTCAGCCAGCATTTTACAATCCTCACAGTCCGACCGTCACTGTGTTGCTCCCTGTAGCCGATTGGAAATTCAGCCACGAGCAGCTTCAGAGTTCGCGGAACACCTTCATTCCTGCACTATGGGCCTTGGCGGATTCGCTGATAGGCGTTCTGCTGGATTTGCCTGACCGCAGCCGTATTCAGCGACACGTGTCCGTGCAACTGTCATACTTGTACGGACACGTCGAACAGGTCAAGGAGAAGTCCTTCGCAGACCGACTGCGCTATGAGCACCGCCAGTTCCACTTCGACTGCCAGGTAGGGATGACCATGGGCACAATTTCATTCAACGTCCATGAGAGGGCGATCCGAGATTCACTGAGACGGGGGGGAACACGAGCTCCAGGACTGCTCGGCCGCCCAGACGGAGGAAAATCGGCTATGGTTTGAGGACATGGGAACGTGATGCAGATGATTCTGAAAAGGGTCTACGGCTTCGAGCTACACTACGAGCGTTCCGGCCGCTACGATGAGTGGGCTGACACAGACGAAAGTTACCGCGAAGGCTCGGTGAGCAGCGAAGTGGCGCCAGGTAAGTGGATGTACGAGATACCGAAGGCACAGCCTCGGAAACAGTTCGCCTCAACTTATGGTTTCATTTCCCATGTCATCGACAAAGGTCTGACATCAAGTAGCCGGAGAATGGGTACGCAACTGCGACTTCCATTCTAAGAACCATGCAGCTAGAGCTTCTCACCTTCCGTTGATAGCACCGAGTTTGCTTCGTACATATAGAGGAAAGCCGACTTGTTATCAAATAGACGGATGGGCCGCGTATAGCAAGCACGATAGGCCATCAGGATAGAGTGGAAGGACTTAGCACAAGAGACGCACGCTATCTGCAAGTAGTTACGGTTGGAGGAAGGGTTCCTCAAGGTAGCCGCCTGAGGGGTCGTCATCATACCGGTGCGCAGGATGATTGACTAATGCCGTCCTTTAAGTGGCTCCAGGCCTCGCACGCAACTTTGCTAGATCGAACGGATGAGACAGGTGATGGCCGAGATGGACAAGTGATTCGCAAGGGAGCCACAAACGTTTGGCGTAGAAACCATTGAGTGCTAGACGCCCCTGCTCTGGGGCATGACACATCGAAGAAGGCAGCGACTTGCCCGTACAGACTCGGCATATTATCGTAAAGCTTATCCGCAGTTGAGGGTCATACTATGCTCTTAGGATATCGTCGAGATAGCTCCGCCGCAGAATAATGTTACTTGGACGTAGAATCATGACAACGGAGAGGAATACCAATTCCATCCCCTCCGCCCTAAACACCCGCAGGTTCCATGATAAGAAGTGGTGCAGTTGCAGTAGATTGCGCTCAAAGTCAATCAAACGGCCGGAGAGCCTCGCGTACTTGTGCTTGACGTGGATTCACGGTTCCTGGCCCCCTCAGAGTTGCAGCGCATCGGCACCGACCAGTTTGGCCGTCTGACCCCCAGAGACTATGGGTCTCCAGCAGCGTTTCAAAGAGAGATCATGACTTCTGACTTGAGTCTGATGATAGCCTGGAGCACCCGGTATTATATGTGTTCCTATCGTCCGAGGCAATCCGCCAGACCACCTCCTCCATGTAACTACAACAGGGACCAGAGAGGAATGATCGAAGCCCTGTCCGTACTCAAAACCTCAGACAGTGTCGAATTCTTTCCCACGGGCGTTTGGCCGCCATCCTGACTGGCAGACCGACGTCTATCTCGGCGAATAGGAAGCCCTCGTTCCGAAGGTCAAGGGCTACTCCATAGGCACGACATCATATCCATCTCGCCTGACGGGTGTGTGCAATACATGATGGACTAGCAGCTTTGTGCCCGGCTTCTAGAAGACCGACTAAGGTGCAGGGCTGATGATCATGGGCATCAAAGATAGCATACCATGAGGTCAGGTGAGCTGCAGGAATGGCGTCAAATCTGGCATCTCCTGCGATGAACAACCAAGCGCGTTAACACTCACCTTCTAGGCAAATGTACACACTCTGTCTTATGCGCGCGATGACTTTTCGAGCAAGGAGCTCCAGTGAACCGGAAATTTGCTTCGGTGACAACATCGGCTGATGGTGTCTGAAAGGGTTCAAAAGCTTAATACAAGACTAGCCATTGACAGATGACAAGCGAAGCGCCTCAGGGTGACGTAACTGACGTTGGAGATAGAGGGACAACCCTAACCCTCGATGGAGCATACGTAAGCCGCCGGACGTTCGCATTCCCAAAGCGGAAAGCGAGCCACACCAGTTGCTCCGTAAGGCAGCGCAGGCGAATCAAGATCGCGAGAGTCCGACCATCCTTGCTGGCGATCATTGCCCCCATGCGGCCCAGCCCCATGGGAACGAACAAGGGCTCGTTCGTGTTGGGACGGACTACATAATCGGGGACACGTCCGATACGTAGTCTATTTGAAGCTCCATCATCGCCCTTCTCGCTGCAGGTGCTACTCCCAAATGCTGTGATGATGCGAGCCACTGAGCTCGAAAAATTCTCCAATTGCTTCCTGTTCCTCGACGGCGACCAGGCCGTGGTCAGGTCATACAGACAACAGGACAGGGAACGGGCCAAGAGGCCGCATACCAAAAGCAAGAACGGCTGTCTGGCTTGTAAAAGGCGGAGAGTGAAGGTAAGACATACATAACAAGGACCCAGACGATGATGTCGCGACTGACATGCTTAAGTGTGATGAACACCTCCCGTGCGGGCACTGCGTGAACCGCCGGGAGAAGTGCGAACGCCCGGCTCCTCGCCCTCTGACATCATCCAGACCCGAGCTCCCACAGCAGCCATTGAGCTCCTTGCACCATGTCAACACGCTCCATATCGAACTGTTCCACCACTTCGAGAAGGTCACCCAATTCACTCTCTCCTTCCGAGAGGTATGGGAGACCCAGCTGCAGGAATCATTCAAGGTACGCCTGCCCTTTCCGCAGGTGGTGAGACCGTGAAGCCCAAGGCTGAACCAGTAACACCACAGCACGAGTACCTCATGCACGCCATCCTAGCCACGGCAGCGAAGCACATGTCCGTCCTGCGGCCCCGGGACCCCCGGTACGCCGAGGCGGCCATCGTCCTGCTGAACAAGAGCATCCAGTCCTTCCGCGAGACGCTCGACACGCCCATCACGCCCGACACCTGCGAGGCGCGCCTGGGCACGTCCATGCTGATCAACTACATGGCCTGGACGGAGCTCGGCTTCCTCGAGGGGCAGAGGATCCTGGCCGATCCGGACGCTGGCGGGCTGGACTTGTCGATGGACCTGCTGTTTCTGCTGGGTTCTGGGATTCGCCAGGTCTTCTTCACTGCGTTCCCGATGTTCCTTAAATACGATAGCCCGTTTATGAAGGTCGGGCAGTATCACCCGTGCGATCACCTCCAGGCTGAGGCGGATAAGAGGGGTACGCCGTGGCGGGTTATTATGAAGAAGCTGCTTTGTCTATTTGATGATCCGAGGTATCAGGGAAGCCCTGGCAAGACCTCCTCTCCAAGTCACCAAGGGTCCTCCCCAAGTCAGCAGAACTCGCCACCCAGCATGAGCACGGATACCTCGGACATGGACCTCGATACAGGCTCTGACACCTCATCTAAGCCACGATCCGTCTCACCCGCTACCTCATCCCCCAACTCCGAGTGGCAGTGGAGTTGCGGCCAGAAATACGTCACCTACGACGAGCACTACCTACAGCGCGTCATCGAGCACACCAACGACTCGGCAACAGCCATGAGGTACAGCGTCGAGGGCCTGACCGCCAGGCTCTTGTACGAGCGAATTTCGCAACGCCTGTCCGTCCTACTGTCCTTCATACCCGATGATGGTTCGGAGATGGTGCCGCTTCCCGAGGCGAGACACCTCGACATCGAGCGGTACTTCTTCTCGTTCCCGACGCTGTGCTTCGGGCCGTTCCTGCCGCTGATACTGGAGAATGACTCGAGGGCGCTGGTGGTGCTGTACCACACGTACCGCGCTGCGAATCGTCTGCTGCGGTTCGAGAAGACGTGGTGGGCGGCCGAGAGGGCTGCGACGATGGAGAGGCTGACGCTGGCGGAGCTCAAAGCCAGGGGGTTGGAAGGAGGTATCTAGCCCGCATGCGTAAGGTACGCACGGCTAGGTTGTAATATCAGACGAATAGCTCCATGATGTACCATATGTATCATAGGCCAAGATCAATCTCTCATCTGCCTCACATTGATGTTGATCCTCTTATTCTTCATCCATCCCTTCCACTCCTCGAACCTGCCATCCTCAGCAGGCCAGTCTTCCAGGTAAGCGGGGCAGGTGCCCTTCAGCACCTTTGGCACCCCGTGCCAGGCAAATCGAGACTCGTTAGTCATGTAGACGGCGTCGCCGGACCGAAGCCGCAGAATGAGATGGTCCTTGCCGCCGGGTAGCGCCTTCTTCTCCTCCTCGGACATGTTCCCCACGTCGTTAGGGGCGATCATGAAGAGAGAGTCGCAGCCGATGCTGATGCTCACAAGCCCCTTGTCCGTCTCCTCAGACACGTCGCGGTGCATCATCATGGTGTCCCCGGGGGTGTAGAAGTTGACTATCGCGGCTTGGGCGAGGGTCTCGGGGAAGAGAGCCTCGAGAAACGAGGAGATGTCGCGCGGGAACTCGGGAGGCTCTTCTCCGGGGTACACGCGGTTTGTCCAGTCGTATTGACCTCCGAGGGTCACCCAGTGGAGCTTGCGTTCCAGGACCTGCTTTACTGAGAATGGCTTGTGGACTGTGGGATCCTTGGGTTCGAACTTGACGTCTGAGTCTGGGGGCAAGGAGAAGAATGACGAGGATAGCTCGTCCCCTCCCTCAGATTTGTCGGGATAGGGAAGCTTCCAGTGGAGATGCAGGCTGGTCTGGTGCCTTGGATTGCTCAGATCTCGGTGGATGATGCGGTCCAGCAGGATCTTTTGTAGCTCTGGTGGTATCACTGATGGTACAATGAGTAGACCTGGGAGTTGTGTTAGAGCAATGTTTCTGGTGTCATGCTCCGTAAAGGGTGGGGGGGGTGGGTGCCTGGAACCGACCAGGGAGTAGTGGATGATAGTAAATAGGAGCATCTTCCAAGTCCAGTTTGGAAGTAATGCCTGGTGAAAGGTGGCTGAAAGAGGTCCTTAGCTGATCTTCTGGGATTTTCCCTGCGAGCACAAACTCTGCAGCTTTTTCTGGTATCCTCAGATCATCAATATCTCGCCTCAACAGGAGATCTGCTGCTTCCTGCTTTGAGTACGCCTTCCATTTTGCCCGAAGCTCGTCCGATGGCTGCTCGTGGGCGTCAAGAGATGTGATGTCCGCTGTCATTCCTGCTCACTTTTGACCTGTCGATCGCCACCTATGTATACTCTGGGCGGGACCCTGTTCGAAGAGTGAAGTTTTGCTAGTGAACAATAGAAAGTCACTTCAGGGATATCATGCACAAGGATCTGTTCACCATGTCGTGCAGACTCCCCCTTGGCAGGTGGTGCGGCATCCCACTTTCCAACGACTGGTTGCCCCGCAAAGATTCGAGCTGAAGGTGGGGCCCATGGCCGATAAGCACGGGATAAGACGACGCGCCAGGGGTCCCGACGCGCCTGCAAACCGCTCCCTTGGGACCGTGCATGTTGTTTGGTTGCACTGGTAAACATCCCACTTCGTAAATTAATTTGCTTTTGGACCGTCAACAATCAACAGCAAAAGCAGCGATTCGACAACCGACAAACACCGCCAGAGGGTGTCAGCTTGCTCCTTGATCCCCCCGGCTACTCGTACGACCTCACATCGTAAGTCATTCCTCGATAATAATGCGAGCATAGTGTACTGCTTTGCATTGCCTTTTCGGATCTCTTTTTCCTCCCTTTTTCGTTGTCGCCGATCGCTTCTTTCGTCGTATCGATACTACCCCTCACGGTTCAGTCCTCGGCGCACCCTCGACTTTACTGCAAAGCGACTCCAAGACTCAATTACCGGTCTCTCCACGAAGAACACCGACACCGGACTAGGATAGACAGCCTTCTTCGACAACCAGACATCAGTTAACATGGAGAACTATCAGAAGCTTGAGAAGATCGGAGAGGGTAAGCAATGCTTGGCGGGTCACAATGTTTGGAAGAAGAAGCGCACTTGCTCATCACTATTACCCTCCAACTAGGAACCTATGGAGTGGTCTACAAGGCCCGCGATCTCGCTAATGGCGGTCGCATCGTGGCGCTCAAGAAGATCCGACTCGAGGCCGAGGACGAGGGCGTCCCCTCGACGGCCATCCGCGAGATTTCCCTGCTGAAGGAGATGCGCGACCCCAACATCGTGCGCCTCTTCAACATCGTCCACGCCGACGGCCACAAGCTCTACCTCGTCATGGAGTTCCTCGACCTGGATCTCAAGAAATACATGGAGTCTCTGCCCGTCTCCGACGGCGGTCGAGGCAAGGCGCTCCCCGAGGGCACGGGCGCCCAGCTGTACGGGCTCGGCCTGGGCGAAGCTATCATCAAGAAGTTCATGAGCCACCTGTGCGAGGGCATCCGGTACTGCCACAGCCACCGCATCCTGCACCGCGACCTGAAGCCGCAGAACCTGCTCATCGACCGCGAGGGCAACCTGAAGCTCGCAGATTTCGGTCTCGCCCGGGCCTTTGGCGTCCCTCTCCGCACCTACACCCACGAGGTCGTCACTCTCTGGTACCGCGCCCCGGAGATTCTGCTGGGCGGCCGCCAGTACTCGACCGGCGTGGACATGTGGTCCGCCGGCTGCATCTTTGCCGAGATGTGCACTCGCAAGCCGCTCTTCCCCGGTGACTCGGAGATTGACGAGATCTTCAAGATCTTCCGGTACGTTGCATCTTTGACCTGCCTTTGAACGGATTTCCTGGTCAACAGCTAACACTACTGCCCTGACAGTCTCCTCGGCACCCCCACCGAGGACGTCTGGCCCGGCGTCACCTCGTATCCCGACTTCAAGGCCTCCTTCCCCAAGTGGCAGCGCGACATGGAGGCACCCCTGTGCGCCAACCTCGACGAGCAGGGCCTCGACCTCCTCGAGATGCTCCTCATCTACGACCCCGCCGGCCGCATCTCGGCCAAGCAGGCGTGCAACCACCCCTACTTCGAGGACTTCCCCCGGTCCAACGCCTACAGCAACGGCTACCACTAGAACCGCGGGCCTGCTGTCGCGGCGAGTAGCACGGGCGGACCTCGGGCTCAGGGTGGCGGTCCTACCGGCGGCCAGCAGCCTGCGTACCGTCAGGGGTACCACGGTGCTGTCGGCGACGGCAGGGCCAACAGCAACAAGAACAACAACGGCAACAACGGCGGAGGAGTAGGAGGAGGGGAGGTGGGCTTCACTTGTACAGGCCCGCCTAGCATGTCCTTTGAGGAGTTCATCAGCATCCACGGCAGACCTCAGCAGCAGCAGCAGCAGCCTCCGATGCCGCTCCAGCGCCAGCAGCCCGGCCCCAGCGCGTACCAGGACGCCCTGTTCTACCCTCATATGGGCGGTCCCGTCCCGCTGCCCCGCACCCTCGACCAGATCGACTACAGCGAGTATGTCCGGAAGTGATCGCCCTTCTACTCCATCTCTCTTTCCCGCTTACGGTTCTTATCAAAAGTGTATCCTTTGGAGGGGTCATTTACGGAAGTTGGTCATGGGCGGAAGAGGGGAACGGGGAGAGAGAACATGCTTAACCGTGTGCTTTCTGGATACTGTTCGGAACAGGGAGAGGGGCATCTTCCTTCTTCTCTTGTGAATGGAACAGTGGCGTATACCCGGCGTTTGTTTCTTGTCGAGTGCACTAGGGAGGGGCAGGCAAGGGCTGGACGGCATGTGTGTTTTTGTCTCTCGGATGTCTGTTGCTGGACGTGGTACATATCTGGCTTCTGCCGATACTGACGCGATGCTGGTAGTTGCGAATAAGGACACCGCTTTTTTCCCTTTGTTGCGGAACTGCTTGTATTGGTAGATATCGGAGGGGGTTGCATGCATGCACGGCCTGGAGGTAAAACGAGGAAACGGATTTCATGACTTGCTGCTTCCCATCTGAGTGAGGTCTGGCTTGTGCGATGGCCTTTTCGCCATCGTCAAGTTTTAAGCCACGAAGACGAATCCCCAGATGTCCAACGGCATGGGTAGCGATAGCGAGCAGATGGCTGACCGTCCTCTGCTGGGCCTTATCACTCGCCCTGACAAAGACACCGCTCCTCACCGCAGGATTACTTGCTCACGGCAAAGGCTTAGGGGTTACGTAGACCTTTTTCGCCTTGTCCTTTCATTCTCGACCAAAGCGCTACAACGACACACCGCCAATATGTTTAGAAACGTAAGAGTCTAGGTACCTGAAAAGCGGCCACTCGTAAGGGTACAAGCCCCTGAAAACCCTCTTCCGACCACGCCTCTTCCCAGGTACGAATGAGTCTACCACATACGAGAGCCGCGTCACAGAATTTGCCTCTTACCCTTAGCAAGGACACGACAGGATGATATACTGCCACATTAGGTGTCTGGTGTGGAGGAAGTTGACGAATCAGGTACCCATTATCGAGGCGGTGCTTTGCAGTTTGCTGAAAGAGACTCGGACGGCGTCACATGACTGGATGGATCAAGTCGTATTGACGGGCAGCGTAATGGAGCAAGGACAATTCGGGAGTGCCTATCGAGAAGGGTGTTACTACATCCGTCTTGGCTTCTTTCTCCTGGAGTTCCCACATGTTGTGTTTGAGGCCGTAGGGTGCTGTAATTGATGCTCACCGGGGAGCCCAACTGTGGCTTGCACCCTCCGAACAAGCCACGCATGCATCCTGTCAAAGTATCTAACCCGATATGGTAAGACGGCCTTTCTCCTGTGGCTGTGCCGTGGCGGGATGCCGAACCCTGTCCGCTGATTCGGTATGCAACTGCGGGAGACGCCTTGTTGCTGCTGCATCTTTGCCCCCGGGCCAGCCGAGGCAGAGATGATTGACAATTTTCAAGAAGCTGAGGGTCGGGAATAACGGCGGAATGCTTACCTAGATCGAAGGATGGAAAGAACACCTACGGAAGATGTTTTTGGAAGGCTTGGAAGTGCGGTGAACGATACGAACTACTGAATTTGACTGGATGAGTGACTTACCTACCTACCTACTTAGTGATCATATCCGTCAGCAACATGCCCGCGATGTCCTACTGGTTCGGCGTTGATGGATGATGTGGTGTGTTGCGATGGTCTGGGGGAAGGGTACGGCTGTTGGTTGGTCGGTCGGCGGACCGGGGATGGGTTAGGTGAGAGGGCAGTACCCCGGAGAGCCTTGCTCTCAGCCTACGTCACCGACGCGTGGGTTGTCAGCTCGTTTGGCAGATGCAACTGAGGAAGCTGGTTGGCTTTTCCTATTCCAAGGTCGAAAAAGCCACGCTGTTGGGCGGATAGCGGCCTTGCTGGATTTCACATGGGTGATCCTGCCGGCTTTCCTCCCGTGCTTTGAGGCATCTGCGGCCGGACGCGATGATCGCATCTGTACGGAGGAAACGTGAGTGTTGTACTGCAAGCAGGCAGAATGACGACGGTCAAAGTCCCAGCCTCACTCATCAGCACACCTCGGCATTGGGGTGGTACAGGCAGACACATCCTACGCAAAGACCCTTGTAGAAGACCCCTGTGCGCTAACTACCGATTCCAAAGGCTGATCTGCCCGAAATAAACCCATGAGGCAGGGGTATCAACTACCAACAACATCAACGACACCACACGAACAAGGGGACAACAAACCCATCAACATCCATCTCAGCCTCGCCGCCGTTGTTGCAACCGGTCGCTCTAACCGAACAACAATCCGTCGAAGTTCCGGAGCTGACCATCGCACCTTATCGCATCGAGGTGAAATCCGCCTCTGATTGGCTGCACCAGCAACAGGCAGTGATGTTTCGACCTCCCCCCTCTGTCTCAGTTTATGGACGTCTAACAGGTCAACACCAAACATACTCAGTGGCTAAGCACGATGAAAGTCAGGAAGGAATCAAGTTGCGGACAACACCATCTACAGAAGAAACGGGTCCTCTGCTGCATGTCTGGCCGACTCGGTCAAACCCGCTCCAGTCCCGTTGAGTCGTTTGCTCTCTGTCCGTCCGGCGATGCATCGGGGCGGAGGGGGACGTTAACGCTGCCGTGCGGTCTGTGAGTTGTCGATTGTTGGGTTGCATGTTTGCTTTTGTCTCCGGTGATGGGTGCCATCCAACAGACGTTTATCCGCCAGTGTAAGGAGAACGGCCGTCTGTCTGCTGGGAGCAGCCACAATGGCTTTGTTCACCCTCCTGTCGATTTGATAGAGCAAGTCAGTGCATATGATGTGCGGGCAGATTTGAACTTCATGCACCCTGCCGTTTCCAAAAAGGGGGTTTCTGTCGCTCAGGTTATACGGCCTCGGTCCGGTACTAGGTGTAAGAGGTTGACAGCTCACGGTAGACACGAACAGGGTTTTGATAAACTACGAGCCATAATATCAACAACGCGATAATGATGGGGCTGGTATCGACTGTCATCTTTCCGCGATGGTAGTGACGTGTCGTGTTGATTGCGCATTTGTTGTTCGGACGGTCGCGACTTCAGGCCGGGCCAGTGCCCGGTTTTCCTGCCTGGCTGTGCACTTTCGTGATTCATGCATCAGCAAAGCTTAGGTGGGCGAAGGTGCTGTCCTGCGTAAACCTTCCGCATTTCCCCTTTTCGCATCCCATCTTCCGCATGGGAGGGACGGCAGAGCTTAATGCACGACATTTACCTGAGGTGGTGCGGGAAGTGAACTGGCATTCCAAGGGGGTGGATGTTCCGATATGCGGGCCGAAGGGCAGAGAGGGCCATCACCGCCAATATCCACGACCATGCATTCCAGACAATGGCAGGGACAGAATGCAGATCCCCCAGCCCTGTCGCAGCGTTGCCAATCGCAGAATTCCAGTCGCCCACGTGTGAAGAGAGACAAGCAAGTTTTGGAAAAGTGGTTTTGATGGAATGGTGATGATTATTCTCATTACGATTCTCCCCGCCAACGGGGTTGGCAAGAGTAAAGAGAATCCGAACCAAGGTATCTTATCTGCACCTGCTCGAGAGTCCAGTACCGGTTATGCTATGTAGCCTGATGCCAGTGGTATTGTGAAAAGAGAGAAAGAAAAAAACGCCTCCCAACGGCAACAGACCGACTATACAAAGTCGGTCATGTAGTAAACAGACTAGGCCCTCCTGACTGCGTCCCCCCGTTCCTCCATGATGCAGATGTAGCATTCCCTGCCATGCGCGAAGAGACTCTGTCACTTCCTTTTGTTAGAAAAACCCAGGACCTAGAACTCCCAACTACCATGCAATGTCCAGTCCATTAGTAGCCCCCCTCCTCCGTCCCCGTAGTCCGAATTCCGCCCCCTATCGCACGGAGACTCCACCGCCTCCAAGAAACCGTCCAAACACCCCCCTCACCCGCTTAGCGACCTGATTGCCCCCGGCGTCGTGCATCTCCTCGGAGCCGATCTCGTAGGGCAGGAGGCTCCGACTGCTGGTCCCCCTCTTGTGGTGCGCGTAGATGCCGTCCTTGGCGGGCACCTGCGGGAGCCGCTTCTCGGACACCACGACCTCGACCGGCGAGTCGTAGAGCCCCCCGCACTGCGACGGCGGCGGTACCGCCTCGGCGTCGTACACGTACGGCTTCGGGTCGTCGATTTCCGGGTCGGACAGCGGGGTCGCGGCGCGGGAGTGGAGGCGCGACGAGGACGAGGCGACGCTGCTGGCGTAGGAGGCGGAGGAGGCGCTGGAGCTGTAGCTGAGCCCCGGCGGGGACAGGTCCTGGGGCGGCGACCGGAAGATGACGCCCCGGGACGACGAGGAAGAGGGCGGGGTGGGGTACCGCTGCGCTGCCTTGCGCGCGATGCTGGCGGGTTGGTGCACTGCGATCCAGGCCTCTGCTTCCTCGCGCTTCCGGCGGGCGCGCTCCTCGGCCTTGCGGCGCTGCCGCCGGATTTGGCGGTCCGTGATGTCCTGCCGGATCGGGGCGAGGAAGGGTTCCAGCTCGTGGTAGAGGTCGGACTCGGTTATCCTGAGGTCCCAGTCGAGTAGGGACAGGAGCTGCTTCTCCATCAGGTTGACCTCTGTTCGGGAGAAGCCGAAGTTGTAGACTTCGCTCTGGATGACGCTGTAGCTGGCCCAGTGCTTATTCTTGGGACTGCTGTCGTTCAGGTACTTGGCTGCGAGGATGAGCGAGGCCAGGAAGATGCGGTGGGTGGTGCAGCGGAGGCCCTTGGCCATGGGTTGCAGGCGGGCCTTGAGGCGGTTGAGGTAGACGAGGGTGGACATGAGTGTCGGGACCTGGACGTTGGAGGATACCACGAGACGGGTGATGAACTCCTCCAAGCTGGGCAGCGGACCGTCGTCGTGGCGGACCGGTCGTGGTGGTGGTGATCGCGGGGGAGTGGGCGGGAGATGAGAGCCGGTCTTGGGCTCGGTTGCCGGGGGCGGCATCATGTTCGGGTCGCAGGCGATTACCGAGAAGGCGGCTTCGGCGAGGTATGCGATCATTGTCCGGCTTACGGGCAGGTAGACGAACTGCTCGAGTGCTGCCGCGTTAAGCTCGGACAAGCTGAGTCCTGATAAGGAGTCCATCTTTGCTGTCTGTGGTTGTGTGCTGTGTTGTGGTGATAGCAAGGTGAGAGTCGGAAAGAGGTTGTGTTGTGTTGTGTTGTGTTGTGTTGTGTTGTTGGTGTAAGTGGTTGTGGTGGTGTGGAGAAGGTCGATGTTATAGTGAGAGCGGGCGTGGGATGGGATGGTGGAAAGTATTATAATCAATTCGGAGAGAATGAATGGATTAGACAATAGATGCAGCACCCTTGTCCAAAAGAGAACAATAAGATGGTCGGGTATGGGTGTAGAGTTAATACGCTGAGGCGTAGTTCATGTGCTTTGTGCAATGTGCATCAATGGGGAGGAGAAAAAAAAGGAAGGTGGTGGTCTGGTCGCTCCGTCGAGCCAGCAGCCAGCAACAATGCTGATGATGCTGAAAAGGACAGGGCTCGGATGCGGAGCAAGGTGGACTCGCGACAGTATAAGAACGACTGCGAGAGAGGCTTGAAGGGATGATGCCCCGTGTGTCTCGGAGGCTTTCTGGCCTAGCAGGAAAGAGGGTGACGTTCGTCGACCACGAGGCTGAGCGAAGGCGTCAAGTGCCTCGAAGTGGCCGGCTCAGGCGGACAGGGTATGACCCCTGTGTGTCTTTGGTATGTGAGGTGGTACTTTGGCTGGCGGGAGGCGAGACAGGCCTGGATCAAATCGACCAGGATCTCCAGGCTTGGCCTTAGTCGAGATCGGCGACAGTGGATCCCCGCTAGTTGAGAGGCTTGCGGCCAAGTCCGGCAGGGGTCCTGCAAAGAGTGGATCCGCGGGTTCTGTCCTGCTGAGTCGGTCTGGATTTACCTCGGGAACTGTCCTGTCCTTTGCTGCGAAAGACACGAGTGCAGGTCCAGCAGTCTAAATAAACGGACAGCGTGGCAAACACCGGTGGATGAGCGATGAACCCCGTGATCGGCCGGCGGTCGGCAGAGGTGACGATGTCCGTTGGCCTGATTTGGAGTTCTCGGCGCAGTGGAGGTTACGTGGCCGATGGCAAGACAACTGTGGCTTGCTTGTGCCTGGAAACCCCGAGGTTGCCGTTAAATAGTATAGTCGATGGCGTACAACAAGACGTCGTGCTTATGCAAGCGATGCAGCGAAATCTCGATCAAGGGAGTGAGCTGCTGAGAATGGAAATCCGGGGTTGTTGGCGTCTGGATTAGGCAGTCGGTCGGCTATTAAAGCTTTGATGGCGTCTCTGCTGGACTGTCGACTTATTGAATCAAGGCCGACGGTGATGACTGCAACGACTTTCGATCCAGCAGATATCGAACAACTGGTGGATGCGACCGGTGCGATCGAGTTCACTGTCTAGCATTTCTCGTCAGTTATTTTTTGCTACGGGCTGGAAGCGACCCGAGCGACAGATCAATGAGATTAATCTGGCTGAATGTGGAGGTGCAAGCACAAGCACGGGTTGCAACCACTCGCTCTTATTTCTAAATGCATCGGAGTGCCTCAATGCTGCAAGTAGAAGTTGAAGCGGCACGCCTTGGGGCCGCTTTGACAGGTCGGTGCCAGAAACTGCTGGGTTGGGCAGGAGCCAAGCCGCGATGGCCTCTTCTTGTTTGAGCAGTCGCCCTGAGGCGCCTTGTCTGCCGTTTAATTGCTCGAGCCTTTTTTGTAACCTGCAGTGCAGCCATTGTAGAGGCTGCTTGCAGTGTTGCAGAGACGCCCTGCGCTTGCTGGCGGCGAAGCGACGAGTGACATGGACGAATTTGATTGGGTGCTGGGACGGGATCAAAGGGCATTGTTCGGCGCTGCTTACCTGCAAAAGGAGCGAGTGGAATGGCAGTGTTGGATTGTTAAACGATTGTCGAAGATGCCTCGAATAGCACAATGAGTGTAAGATGCAACTGCAAGGCTTCTCTGGTTGCTGCTGTGTCAGGCACACTTGTCGAACAAGGCGAAATACCGTCGGCCAACGAAAGGATTATATAGATCGTTTTCCTCAAGGGTTAATGCGCTGTACTCCGTAGTGTAATCGCCAAAGGGAGGATGGTGGACCGAAGAAAGGGTGGTGACGGGTTGGCCAAGTGGAATTATTGAGTTGATAACGTCCTGCGAAATGCTAGCGAGTCCAGGGCTCGAGCTGGTAGTTGTCCGAGTGAAATGAAGTCCGAAGGGAGCACAGAGTCTATCTTGCTCTATCTGAGAACCTTGGAGGACCCGACCCGACTTTGAGACTCGTAATATCGGATGTTTCCTGAGAGACTATCGTGGATTCGCGGGGCGCTGTTAAGGGCTGTATGAGATATACACACAAGGCACGGAACACCAAGGGGGGTACTGCCGAGTCCAGTAACGGTAACGCTCCGGCCGGGATGGCTTGACCGTGGTGGAATGGAGAAGAAGATTGGAATGTGATGTTCGAATCCTCAGGATCTAGAGGCCTATCTCGAGGGAGGTTGTGGATGATTCTTATTTAGCAGACTTCTAAAGGAGGCGACACTTCCCTTTTGCATGTCAACGCAAGTCCAAGGCTTGGCGTCAAAAGGGCCATGTTGTTGTAAGCCACTGCACTCCTTAGGGGCCCTATGTTGGGCCTTGATCAGCCATTCAAATCCGCGTAACAGCGGTGAGCTCGATTCCAACTGGACGCGAACGGTTAGACATCAAACCCCGTTTCTCTGACCGTCAGCGAGTCGACGACATGGTTCGTAGGTTTGCCTGCGTTCGAAACTCGCAGCAGGGGGACCCGTTTCTTGAGGGGCTGACGACCTCCATGATTTGAGTGGCCAGCGATTTGTTATTGCTGCCCCCATGCACACAACCCAGTGAGCTAGGGCCCTGCATAACCCCCTGGATGAACGAACGCTTGGGACCCGTCCGGCCTATTGGCCGACAGGCTGTCGACACATGAAACAAGCGACGGAGTTCGCTTGCATTGGCCCTCGCGCTTCTCTCGAAACCACGAAGCACGACTAATCCGCCACTGACACCTGGCAGACCATGCCGAAAAGCCTAAATATACGAGAGCCCTGGATTCTATAGCGCAGCCAGATCCTTTGTTGAGTGAAGTCATCATTGATTGGACTGCTAGTCGCTAACCTTCCGCGCAGGCCCTGCTATCTGGGCTCACTCACTCGCCAGTGTTCTCCTTGAGCGCTGAAGAACACTATTCCTGGATCCTCCTCTACCTACACGCGCGCCTGTCTAGGCGAGACCAAAACAGTACTGGCAGCATCGGCGGCCAGACTCGGGAAGCCGCGATGTTACGACGCGGCCCCCAACATCCTGTATAGTCGTGGTGGTCACCAAACGGGCCTCAAACACGGTGGCCAGCCACGACGGCTACCCTAACAATGTCCCGACGGGATCTCAAAACAAACAAAATGCGCTCAGTGAGGCCTCAGTGTGTTGCTTCTGCCAGGTCCCGACGTCGAGGCCAAGGCTGCGCCTCGTGTAGTTGTTCCATAACAATATACGCGGCCCAGCTGGGTCTTCCCGGTCGTGGTTGGAGCTGATCCCAGCTTGTTGATGATGTCGCGAGCGCAGCATCACACAGCTACCCGCTTGTGCCGGTCGACGTCAAACACTCATCTGTCGGCGCTGTCTCTGTCCCGCTGAAATGCTGACATCTCATGATACACATGTTTACAACCCAGCTAAGCACAGCTTGCCTTTTTCAGCCGGCAGCACAGGGCACGGATTGAGCGGTGACACCTGAACCAGTGCTCAGATCTGGAGGTACAGGGGTGTCAATTTGGCATGGCCGATAAACGAACTCCTCGAGAGCCAATCAATCTTGCATATCCCCCTCCGTGTCAATCCCCTCCTCCACATGTCCCCTGGCTCAACGGCGGTGAAACGAAACGAACGCCGGGATTCTGTTCCTTGACGTCGTCGTGGCATCTTGTGAAGAGGTCACAGCGTCCAACAACAAGAGATACCCAGAGGCATGCACTTTGGGATGAAGCACCTCAAGCCCTTCCCCTGTTGCTGGTTGCTTGGCCAGCTCTTCATATTCGTATAGCAGGCTGGACATGCATGCAATTCCTGGCCCAGTTGTGGAATGCGGTGGACCTCCTTCGTCCGGAATATTGAAGTCTTGACTCGGCAACGGGAGCATACCGAGTCAGTCATAAGCGGGCGCCATGCATCCACCACCAGACAATCAACGCACAACAAGTGAGACCTTTCCCCAGGTCTGGTCGTCATTAGTCCCGCGGAAGCACTTCCCAAAGCAACCGTGACTATGCTGACTTACGCCGGAAGACGGGATACGGAGCTGCTAGACCCTCAGCTGTTTGCCGGCGCTGGCATGCGAGGATGGCCCTAATGCAACCACTTTAGTCGTGCGGCTGCTTTGGGCATGTGCTCCATGGCAACATCCAACATATCGGATGACGGAAATCCAGACTTCGTGGCTAAGGGATAGGGACATCGAAGATTCCATTTGTCTCCGAACGACGGGTGGGAAGGTTGTCAACCACGGAATGCACAGGCAATCGTCCGTAGATCATTGTCATGATGATTTGCGAAAAGAAATCTTGGGCGAGGGGGGGGGATCGTCTGAACATCTTGACATGGTGTTTCAAGATGCCTGCACACCACAGGGCACAGCCGGCGGTCAGATCCCCCTACCCTATTTCAAATCTTCCCTTATCGCAAATCACTAGACTGTAGCCCAATATCATTTGACATGAAGCCCTCTGCTCCTTTTTCCGCATGAGTTCGTCACGTCCGTCCGCATTGCTCGTGTAGACACCCCGCTGATGGCGGGAGTTGTGGAGGGGTCGTGTCCGCGTGGCAGCGGAGGGACCACAGTAGTGCCCCGCATGACGAACCCCTTCTGAGCAAGATGCAGCCGAAAGGGATGAACCACATTATCGAGTCATAATCTCCTGTCAACCCCTATGAATTCCCTCGTGCCATACTGTGGTAGGCTCTTCATTGCCCGATGGGGCGGCCAGCCCTTCAAAGAAGGGAGCAAGGAGATATCCAAGATCATGATACCCGGCAGCACCGATGCCCGAAAAAATTCGTTGCGCACCGCCCCCTTTTCCTCGGCCGTCTTGTCCCGTTCCGGATCTGCGAAAGAGCCTCGACCGTTTGAAGTGGTGGCTCCGAACTTCCGGAGATGGGTTCGACGGCGACCAGAAGGTTCTTGCGAAGGCCGTCATTGGCCGGGTGGCTCTGAAACACGAAACGAAGTGTCGACCAATGGCTGAGCGGGAAGGAGGCCGCGCACCGGATTTGGTCTGCAGACGAGACATCGAGAACCAGCGAGTCCCAACCAGTCGGGTCCAGATATCGCCATTTCTGCTGATGAATGGGAGAGGCTGAGTACCTACGTATGCTGTGCGGAAGTGTCGAACAGCAACAAGACACATATCCTCGATCCAGAGGATTCTGGAGATCGCGCGCCACCAGCACTTTTAATGATGGGCTCTGATGTCTCGCCGTGCTTGCAGGTTTCTTGATTTTGCTGCCTTGGCACACGAGATGTATGTACCAGAGCACAGCTATTCAGCATGTGTCGGCTGAGGTTGCACCGGAACGTCTCGGTTGGAATCGGGCTCCACGATATGTCATCGGCCTCAATCATTTGCTTCATGGCAGAGCAACATCTTCCACTTGATATCCCGTGATACCCTACGGTGAATGACCAAATTGTGGTTGAGGCCTCTCTCGTGACGATGCCCCCGCGGAAATACTGGCTCGTGCACAAGACCCCCTTGCCCGTGAGAGCCCCTTCACACCAGTCTCTTTCGGGTTAGATGTGGCTTGTGACTTGCAGCGCCGATCTCCCCGACCTCATCTCGGCAGACGGCAGCGCTAGCAGGGTTTTGGTTTGCTTTACCAATCTGGGGCATCGTGTGGCGTGTGGCGTTCCTCAGCCACGCTGGTCGAGCTGGATACAGGTGCCTCATCTGAGCAAGATCATCGCGATTCCAGCTGTCCAGGTCTCGGTCACTGGCCAGTAAGACGTTAGACAGTAATGCAAACTCGAATGTGCTTGGGGACAGTTTGTCCGCACACTGTCGCGGGAATAGCGCCGCTCTCAGACAGGCCGGACGCGGCGTTGTTTCTGGAAAATTGAGGGAGCCGACCAAAGCAAGACTGACCTTGGCAATCACGTCCAACTCGAACGTTTTAATCCGTTTCGCAGGCCGTCAGTAAGGTACATTACGTCTGTTTCGTAGCTAAAATGAGATCGCATCTTCTAGCAAGATACTTTCTGCGACTGCACACGATAGATTTCCAGTGCTTGATTCCCGAATCCTGTGTTGGCCCAGTCTGCTGCCGCGCGCTTCCCCCCTGAGGCTGGGGCGCCTATTCCAAACAGGCGTCGACAATCCCATCAAAACCTCAGCGACCAGCCCAACGTACTCCCGGTAGAACGTCTCCCTTATTCAGTCAAAGAGACGAAAGCACTGTGCCTCGGCCGCGCGTCTGTCCTCGCCAACGTGACCAGTAGTGTTATCCCAGCAGGCATGCAAGCGCCCTCAACACATGCCCTGAAACCAGATGCATGGATCAAAGGATCGTACACACATGCCGTGTGCAGCGCCAGAAATTGGCGCCATCAAGTCCAACATCTAACAGCTAACATTGATTGCGTAAGCAAATGGTACAAAGTGCTCAATGGACAGCTCGCTACATGTTGTTGCTAACGAAGCGTCGTGCGGTCGACCAACAACAACCGCCATGAACCGGCGCGTGTTCGTTCCGCTTGAACTTGAACTCACAAGTCAGGGAGCGCACCCTCAGAAAAAGGGAGGAGAATACATCGCCCAAACATCCCATGTTAGTCCGAGACCTCTCGTAAGGTCTAGCCATCTATCAGTATAATGTTGAGAACAAGCACCATCGCAACCCCGGCACATCCCTTGCTCCTGACAGATACAACAAGTCCTTCTCCGTGTCGGTACCGAGCTCTGTGGGATACCTAGGTCCGTCTCATCACACTCTCACCCTATATCCCGTCCATGCATCCATTCCTCATCCATCCATCACCACCACAACAACCCCGTCCGTCTACGCAAAATAACTCTTCCACAACACACCCTCCAGATCCTCCAGCTGTTCCTGCGTGAAGTACTGTGAGGTAGCCTCGTTAGCAATCTCAAATCATTCCCCATCCCATCCCCGAGTTTCATGGCAACAACATACCTTCTGATCAACAGCCCAGCTATCCTGCCTAGTCTTCTTGAATTCCGCCAAGATCCCCTTGACCGTCTTCCCCACAATCCCCGGATCCCCAGCGGCCCTCGTAGCCAGGTGCGCGAGCACCCCCGGCATCCACCTGGGGGGCGGCGTCGCGTAGGGGAAAGCCTCCACCAGCGCCCCGAGCCCCAGCACGGCCGCGTGCCTCCTGAGCACCTGCCTGTGCGCGTCGACCGGCGTCTCCGTGCCCGGAACCTTCCTCCTGGGCATGGGGTTGCGCGCCAGCTCGGCCTCGAACCGGGCCCGCAGGGCCTCGATGACGGGCCGCCGGATCGCCTCGGGCGAGCAGCGTATCATCCCCGCCAGCGTCGCGGCGGCGGCGTCGCGCACCTCGAGCTGCGGGTCGCCCAGCATGTCGCCCACGGCGTCGAAGAGGACCTCGCGCTGTCTGGCGTCTGTCAGGAAGAGGCGGCGGAAGTAGATGACCTGCATGTTGATCAGGGCGCGGAGGCGCTGGTGCCACGACGCGGCGCCCTTGCCGATGCGGATGAGGGCCGAGATGAAGGCCGAGTCCTCGCCCGCGCGCAGGGGGATGTTGGGGAGGTGGCGGTAGACGTGGTAGGCGAGCTTCATTAGTTCCGGGTCCTCCTTGACGTCCATCATGTGCAGGAGCTCGTCCATGAAGGGCGCCGGGAAAAAGGGGACAAGCTGCGTGCACTCCTGCGAGCTGAGCATGCCGTCGAGCCAGATCAGGACGGTTTTGCTGCCCGAGGTGTAGCTGGAGGGGGTCTGTTGCCCCGGAGTGCGCTCGTGGCGCCACTTTTCGAGCCGTTGGAAGATCTCGGTGATGGTGGCGGAGAATTCTGCTGTTGGCTTGTAGGGGCGGATGCCGATCGACGAGTCGGCTTTATTCGCTTCCAAGAGGGCGGTCACGTTGGGGAACGACTCGTGGTAGCGCGTGCGGTAGATGGTGGCGATGACTCGGCCGATCGACTCCCGGACGGTCTTGTACGGGTGGTCGATGTGCGACAGGCAGTCTTCGAGGATGGGCTTCTCGTGGCGGAAGTGCCAGCCCGCATCGTTGACGCAGTACTCGAGCAGCTGGACTTTCGAGGAGTCCTTGAAAGCCGCGTTGGAGGAGACGTCCAGCCTGAAGGCGCTGAGGGCCTGCATGAGCTCCTTCGACTTCCGCGGATCCCGCGCGTCGATGATCTGATGCAGACACGTCAGCCAGTACTGGACGTTGTCCGGCGTGAGATCGTCGGCAATGATCTTGAGCATCATCGGAGCGGCAAAGCTCCAGTTCGCCTCCCGGTACTCGCGCGGGTCATCGTTGGTGCCCGACAGCATGGCACCGAGGATCTCGGCCGTGGCTCGGTGCTGGTGCTTGTCGCTTCCGTCACCGTAAACCTCCTTCACCAGCTCCTTGATCTCGTCGAATGTCACCTCGGTGACCCCGTAGTTGACGAGATCGAGGACGTGCATGAGCAGGACGACGTTCTGCATGCGGAACCGATCTGCTCCTGCGTCTCTCGGCTCTTGCTTGAGATAGTCGAACTGCTTCTTGAACCACTCCTTGGTCAGAATCTTGCCGATCTGCTGCCTTGCCTTGGTCTCGAGCTCGTCGTAGCCCAAGAACGGCTCCGGGTCCGAGGTCGAAGCCGTAAACTTCTTGCCCCAGACGAGCCAGCCCGGGTAGTCGCTGTCGACGAAGTACTCGGCGCCGTCGAATTTCTCGAACGACGCCAGATGCCGGTCTGTCCAGCTCGGGTCGTCGGACGGCACCTCAACCTGGAACTTGTCGCTGTACGACTCCTTCTCGAGCAGGAAGTTCTTGTAGTCGTGGCCGTATATAGCCCGCATGTCGATGGCGGAGCAGATGCTCGAGAAGGCAGACTGGTAGTTAGACCGCAGACCCGGGTGAGGGTCGTTCGTGCCGTTGGCTACCAGGTCGATGAATTCGGGCGGAGCGAGAGTGTCGAACCGGACGCAGAGGTTGGACGCGAAGATGGCGCAGCGGTTAGCCACCTTCCAGTGAGACGTCCGCGCCAGTTCTGTCAGCTCGATGCCGAGGTTCGCCTTCTTCTCCTCCACCGTCCGTCGCCGCTTGACGATGAAGGCCTGCCTTCTCTCGATGGCGCCGGTGCAGTCTTCCTCGGGCTTGATCGTCCCCACAACCGTCTTGTCAAAGATGACCATGCGCTCAAACGGCCTGCCGAATTCCAGCAGGGGATACAGCGCCGTGGTGCCCAGGTTCTGGATGGAGTGCTTGTCGACGGTGGCCGTCTGGATATACAGGGTCATCAGCTGGGGCGCAAACCGCCAGTCGCGCATCAGCGTCTTGAGAAGCGACGAGAATAGAAGGGTGTACATGGCACCCTTGATGCGGTCGTGGTCGTTGCTCTCGAGCGCCTTGCGGAAACGTTCGAGTATGACGGGGACCACAAGAACCCGGCCGCCAATGAGCACTTTGAGCGACGAGTCCAGAGCCCCTTGGGCCACACGCCGGACATCGGCATATGAGGACACGCAGGACTCGGCCAAATCCAAGAGGAGCTGCTTGTCGAGCTCGCTCTTCTTGCGGTGGACAGCATTGTACTTTACGCGGTGCAGCTGGTAGGCGTCGGCGCGCTTGATGAGCAGAGGCCGCGGGTAAGCCTTCCGCAGCCCGCTGATCTTGAACGGCGCAATGTCCGCTTTGTAAAGGCGCACTAGACGCTCAAAGGGATGCGCGGAGCGTTCGATGCCGACATCTGTAATCCAGGTCCGGTAAGCCGAGTACAGGTGGGTGAAGCAGGACACGTCATCTTCTTGGCTGGCGTTGAGGAAGCCGTGGGTTCGCGAGAGGAGGCGGCCAATGTCTTCCCGGATGGCATGTATGCGGATGTAGAGATCGCTCTCCGGCTCGAGCACATATCCGGCAGGGTAGCGGAATTGCCGTCGCAGCTCTTCATCGTCCGCCACTTCAGCGAGGGGGTTGTCGTCTTCCTCCATCAGAGGGTCTTCATCCGTCTCCATGGGTCCGCTGCCGTTTACGATCGAAGTCCTTCTGGCGTCTCCGGATGCTCGTTCGGGATCGAAGAGCGTCGCGACACCAGAAATCACCAGCCGCAAGGCAGCCAGGCTCCGCGATAGCTCGTCGGACCATTCCTTGTTCTTGCCCTTGCGCGTGACCGGAGGATTGTCGCTCATGAGCTCGTCCAGCTTCTGGGACGCAGACTTGGTTTGGCTCTCAAAGAGCTCGACGGCAAACTGGAGTTCAGCTGGTGAAGGGCGATGCCAGCGGATGGTCAGATCGTCCGGTGCCGTGATACGGCCCCAGTCATCTACGTCCAAGCCCCGCTTGACGGCATCAGGCTCGTACAGCGCGTTGTCGATGGGATAGGTGTGCGTCAGGTTGAGGAGGAGGTGGTGGATGAAGTTCGAGATGTGGATGGTGGGCAGACCTCGACACTTCTCCTGCATGTAGTGCGCTATGCCAAGGAGCTCCGATTTATACTTCAGCACCTCACTGCCGACGTGTACGACGCACATGCTGAGCATGCTGACGTGCCAGACCAAGGCCCGGTCGCGAGGTAACACTTCCGTGCCGCTGCTCCTGTCCGAGGCTGCGCCGTTGTGGTCGATCTCGTTGCGGATGTTGACGATCAGCATGGGGATGAACACCTTCATCGTCTTCTCGGGGTTGACTTTGCAGAGCGCATTGCAAATCCACGCCATGGCATCCCGAGCCTGGTGGACGACGTGGTTGGACACGAACGTGGCCAGCTTGTCTAGCACCAGGTCGAAGAGCTCCGGAGACAGAGTCGCAAACAACGGCGTAAAGGCTGCCGGAAGAGTGTTGATAACGTTCTCTTCGGGCGTGTTTGACCGTATGTGCGACGCATCCGGCAAGTTCTCCAGAAGGGTGAAGACCTTGCCCAGCAAAGCTATGACGAACTCGCCGAAGCCAGCTGTAGACGACCGCAGGATCTTGGCCTCGACCTCGTCCGACAACTCCGTCTGATAGTCGATCTGGACGTCCTGGCCCTCATGCTCCATGCGCTCCATCTCGCCCTGCACCCACTGCTGCGCGAGGCTGGTATCCTGCACCTCATCGTGCTCCTTGATCAGAGACTCGAATGGAATACTATACGCCACGCTCTGTATGAAGTTCAGCGTGTACTGCGTCTTGTTGAGGTCGTTTGCGTCTATGCCTGGCAGCGCTAACGCGAGGAGAGCTGTGATGTGGCAACGGAAACCCTTCTGCTTCGACATGATGTTCGCGATCATTTGCAGACCACATAGACTGGATGTCGTGCGGTGGACTTCGACCAAGCCTTGCAGACTGGGGTAGAACCGCTGCAACGCGCCAGGGAGCATGAGATCCGGCTCTAGGTAGGTCAAACCTTGGAGGGTTGAGTAGTAATAGTTCACGACCTTGGAACTCTTGGCGAAGAGACCCATGAAGGTGACTTCTCGCAGAGCCAGGACAAAGCGGCGCTTGAGCTCGCCATTGATCCGCCGTTCTGGAGGGACGTCTAGCTCCCCGCTCTGCTCCCGGTTCCAGCGCGACACAAAGATGTCGGTAAGGAAGAAGGTCAGCTGTGCGAGGAAGCTCGTCCAGCTGCCTTGGTTGGAAGGGTGGAAGAAGGTGTCGATTGACTCTATCAGCCCCTCGAGGTTGGACAGCACGGAGCTCTCCTGCGTCAGACATAGCGGCGACAGGGAACTCGCGATCCATCGCGCGATCATGTACGGGACAGGATGCTTCTTCTTGTCCTTCTCGAGGAAGACGCCCAGGCCCGACGAGTAGTCTATCGTTGAGTACGGCGTATTCGCCTGGCCCACGGGTATCTCGGTCAGCCGGAGGATCGCTGTGAAGATGAGGTCGGACTGCTCCTTGGTGAAGATGCCGTGCCCGGTGAAGGGGACATGGGTGCATGACAGGTAGTCCCGCGCCATGCGGGAGTAGACGTCGATCCAGCACACGTCCATTGTCTTGGACCGGGACATGAGCGACCACAGGTGGAAGAAGGTGGGGACGAAGTCCGACGGTTGGGACTGAGGCTCGGTGACAGGCGCGGGCCCCGTGGGTATCACGATGTTGATCGCTCCGGCGACGATGTAGGCGTTGGTTAGATCCGAAGTGCTAAAGAACGGGAGGATCTCATCCAGCATCTCGCGCCTATCCTTGGGATCGAAGTACGAGTTCGCATGGAGACAGAGCTTGAGGAGGTGCTTGTTAGACCGCCGTCGACTGCCTTGGTGAGAGGGGCTTTCCGAGGGTAGAACCAATCCCTTGAGCTCCTTCCATAACGGCCTCCAGTCGAGAGTTAGGTCTTCACCGGGCTTGAGGTAGTGCTTCTTCCGCGTTAGAGTAATAAGGATCTTGCAGAACCTGTCTGCCGTGACTGAATCGAGGCCCGGCGCCAGAGCGAGATGGTAGTAGACCTGGGCTAGCTTTGCCCGGAGCTCTCGTGTCATCTCGAACTTAAGGTTCAGCCATCCCTGCAGCTCTCTGGTCCAATGTAGGGCGCCCGGAGAGAAGTCCTCGGCCATTATAGCGGTGTATAGATTCTTTAGAATGCCTTGAAGGGCAGCATCCCGAGACGACTCCTCCTCGACCTCGAAGGGCAGTAACCGGAAGTATTTGAATGTGCGCGGCCGGTGCCTCTTCTCGTCGTCTTCATCCCGGCTGTCGGCGGCCGAGATGCCAGGTGAAGTGGCTCTGGATATGGTGTCGACGGAGCTGAGGAGGCCCTGGAACTGCGAGGCTGCGCTGGCCGCAGACGCCCCGAGCGCCGCAGTCGCAGCCGAGAGCGGCTCCATTATCTCGTCCATCTGTTATCTCGCTTGTGCTGGTCGTGACGGTGTCGACCGGCTAATGTCGCGGGTTGCGGAAGCAGATGGAGCTTGGCTGTCCTACTGGGGGATAAGGTAGGCCTGGCAGAGCCTCGACGCCGCAGTGGTTGAGCAGGGTGACTAAGATGGTGGGCGCGTCGAGGTGCGCAATGGCAACAGAGACCAGCACTATCGATCACCTTCGTGTTGCGTGATAGCTTCAGAGCTCAAAGAGACAGCTCGCCGGTCGTATATCGGTGGCAGTCGAATAGACGTGACGTCGATGCGGAGGAGGGCGTCGGCCGGAGAGGTTCCTAGACAGGAGAGCTTCCGTTAGCTAAAAAAATGTACCAGCAATGCTAGCAGCGAGTGCATGTGCCAATTGCATATGAGAAGCAGCCGTCAGCGTATAAAGCGGGCCTGTGTTGATGCTCGTGTGACCGGTGTCGTCACAAATGGTAGACGGTGCGGGAAGATGTGCTGCTGAGGCTTTGCATAATGCGCATCGCCGTATACAGCAACGTTCTGCCCTAAGGCATGCCTGGCAAGGGAAGGGTAAAGAAGGCATACATACAGTCGAAGCCTATCGCGACGGTGATGGTGATTGCAGACGCGGGCTTGGACAGGAGCTTCGTCCTTGGCCGAAGTAGCTCCCAGTATGTAGGTATCCGAACAACCCAAGGGTGCAGCGACCAGGCCTTCCAGGGGCCTCGTGCTTCGCTGGTCCGAGTCGATCGAGCGTGTCCCAAACAGGTGCAAACTCGTGAACGCGAGGCAAGCAATTGAGGCGCGATTCGGATGTTGGGACGCTTTTGCGACGTTTGATGCAGGTGTAATGCACGTTTACTTCATTACCATCTGAGGCCCGATGTCCCCGGCCAGCTGACGAGCTCGAGGCGAGCTGAATGAATCACGGACCACCAGGGACAGCTCAAGTGGACCCCTGATTTTAGTGGACCAGGGTCGTTGCTCCGCTCAAACCGCAGGCTGCCAGGTGCTGTCGTCAGCGATGCGTTCGCTGGAAGAAGAGACTTCAGACGCGGCCAATATCTTAAATGTCTTAAATGGGGATTATTTAATTGGCATGAAATCTCGTGGAGGATGGGACATGTTCTAGAAGTGAAAGAGTAGAAGAGATCATGGTCCTCTCCGTGCGGCAAGTGTGAGTATTTCAGAAGGCGACCGGTCAACAGGCGCCAGCTGAGCAACGCAACCATCCTGTCCACCCGGACACCAGACAGGGCTGAGGGACCTCTTACGCAAGGCTTCAACTGCCTTCGGCGTCCGAAAAAGGATGGAATGTGCCAGTTGATGCTATTAGTTCCCAGATGCTGTTCCCCTCCCAAATCACATGGTATCCGTAAAATGCACGCGCTGTCTTCTGCGCTTGTTGTGTCCCTCATGTCACTGGCACATCGTTTAGATGCCCTTCATACAGTATCCCTTTTGATGGCCAATCTCCCAATGCAAACCGCAGAAGATGCTAAGTATCCAAGCATGTCAGTCTCCAAAGTAAGCCCGAGTTCTCTGAGGCGCACCCCAGTCAGGCAATATAAACCGGCAGCCGACTCCCCAACAACTCGCTCTTGGAAATTTGGACGTCCTTCTTATGGAAGTCATGCAGCAGCAACCAGCACAACATTCGGAACACGAGAGTGCACCAGATATCATTCGCCTGCTGCACCAGCGTCTCGGTATTAGCCCCCTTCAGCGCCTTGTGAAAATCGTGTCGGATGCCGCCGCCGCCGTTGTCCCTGCTTCTGATGTCGTTGAGCTCGTAGGCACCGCTGTCGTCGATCTGTATGTGCAGCCCGGGCTGCAACATCTGCCCCGAACCGCGGCTCGGGCTTCTCTCGTGCAGACCACCCGGCCTGGCGTCGGGCGACCGCGCTGGCGGGGAGGCGGCGGAATACGCGCTGCCCACCGAGGGGTCGCGGCCGTGGTGGGAGGGCGCGTAGTGCGTCGTCTTGCGGCGCTGGAAGGCCCCGACTGCCTGGCGCTTGACGCGCGGTAGGACCACCTCGAAGTAGATGTTGATGAACTTCTCCTGCTTCTCCTCGGGCGAGGCCGAGTTCAGGTCTTCGAATCGGGGCGGCGGGCGCTTCTCTGACCCTGCTTGGGGACTGCCCGCCGCGGCAGCTGCATGAGGTGCTGTAGATGTAGCGGTTGGGCCGGAGGATGGCTGTGGTTCCTGGGCAGTGTCGGTTGTGGGACCGGCGCTGCTGGTGGTCGTGATGTCTGCGGGATCCTCGTTGACCATGCGGAGGATCTCCTGGAAATGCTCGCGTAGCACCATGGTGACGAGCTCACGCGATATGTGGTTCTTGAGGAAGTCATCGCACTTCAGTATGGCGCCGTGCAGTGCGTCGAGCAGCGTGATGCTGAAGTCCTGCGGGCCGGGTCGAAGCTCGCCCACTACTTCCTCGGCGAGTCTGGTCAAGTCACGGACCTGTGTCGTCTGATCCGCAAAGTCCTCGTCCTCCACCTTCTTCTTGTACTCCTGCAACAACTTGCGCAGGGAGAAGAACTTCTTGTCCCAGTGATATGGTGTTGGGTTCGGCAGCATACGGAAGCAGCTGTTCTCCATGTGCAGGCATTTCGTCAGCATGCCCACAAGCTCAAAGGCCACTGCGGGACATTCAGTTAGCCGAAGGCCATGATCAACTGACAGAAGAAGTGCACAATCTTACCTGGAAAGAGGTGGCCGTGTTTGGTCTTTTCGGACCGGAAGTAGTTGGCAGTATTAGTATTACATCCGATGAGCACCATGGCCTCTGCCAGGTCGTTCGCACTCCCCACTTGGAGAATGCTGAGATCCTGCGGCTCCTCCTCCGTCAACTCCAGCCGTCGACCATCCGAATCCTTGCGGAAAATGGTCGATATATACCCGCAGCACAGCTCCTTGACCTCATCGACGGGAATGACGCGGTTCTCGTGAAAGCGACTCTTGCCATAAATCTGGAACGTAAACATCAAGCCAAGGTCATCAACTTTGGTGCCCGTCAGGATGTAGCCGTTGCCCTCGGCGCGATACCTGTCGGTAGAGCGGTTGAATTCCTTCCAGTGCAGACCTAACATCGCGGCAATCTCGAGCAGATGGCACATGGCCGTGGTCGCATACGGCTTCTTGACCGTGCTGGGCATGGTATCCCAGCTCCGCTTCTTGGGCTGGAGGGCTACAGCCAGAGTGTGGTCGATGAACCTGGCCTGGTGCTTGCTGCTGGGCGGGCCTTGACCGTATTGGTTCATCTGCCAGTCCTTGCTCTCCTTCTCCATAGACTGCAGCTCCGACAGCATCATCACCCATGTTGCGCGCTCGTTGTCGGCTGTATGCACTTGTTTGGCGCGGGACACCAGCTCGTCGCGGTGCTCTCGATCGTCCTTTGGCAGGAGCGTGCGCGTGTTTTTCAGGCTCTGGGCCGAGCCATCGATGAAGCATATTGGAGCGTCCTTCACCGGCCCCTTCGTGTTCTTGGCCGGGCACACGAAGATGACCGGTGTCTCGAATTGCACTTCGAATCGTAGTTCGTATGGACGGAACTTGCGTCTCTTGGTTGTATGCCACAGTCCCATGACGCTCTCGCCGCATTCTGCGTACCCGGCCGCCGAGGAGTAGTATTGCTGGGCGACTTGGAGGATGGTTCCGAAGAGGGCAACCACCGAGACGACCAGGGCAACGACGCCGAGAATGGTCTGCTGTGCATCGTTGCTGCTGTCGCGTTTCTCCATCGAGAGGAACAGTCGTTGCTCGTTGGGATTTGGAGCGGATTCGACAACGGACGGGGGGGAGGGGGGAAGCGAGGGTGCTCGACGGTCGGGGATCTCGAGGGCAGCCGACAGGGACTGGCAACACTCGGTATTTGAGGGACCATTAAACCATGGCGCCAAAAAGCAAGCCGAAAAATCAATCAATCACATCAAACAGCAACGACTCCGTACGCGCGCAGGCAAAGACTCTGCGAAACACAACGAGAGGGGGTTGTGGCAGGCGACACGAGGCTGCGAGATGAGCGGCCCAGCAGTGTGGCCGCCGTCTGTTGGTGAGCCTCATCGCACTTGGACCCTTTTGGTCCAGTTCTCACAGTCGGACAGGGGGTTGACAGGGGACGGGATACACGAAGGGAATTGACTCCCGGCGGGGACGGGAGCGATCCATCCAATCTGTCTCGGCAACCGCCGCGGGGCCGGCGGCTAGTCCATTCGTGGTTAGCGTTGTTATTCGTGCGCTTGGGCCGTTCTGCGACATCTTGGTCACTTTGTTCAGACAAAGCCGAGCTGGTGGAACTTTGAGTGTCTCGTACTTGCCGGTTGGCCAACAATCAACATACGCTAACGGTTAAAAATGTCCTTTCATCAATTGCAGATGGGTCGCCGAGCTGAGTATACGCGGCGAGGTGGCGGAACACGAGCTCGCGCTGGGCAAGGCTCTGGCGGGCAACAGCATCAGTCCTGTGTGGTAGGGACAATGCTGTAGCGGTGTCGGAATGCATAGCTTACTGCAAGCTTGCGCCGTTGGCATGTCAGGTCACGAGCTTGGTGCCTTTGGCACTCCTCCGCGCCTGGCTATCGCTCTGGGGGAGGCCGGCGATGCAGCGGCATGCCGGCGTTGCACAGCTGGCCCGGCTCGGATTTGCATCTGCACGAGTGCAGTTCTGGACTAATGGCATCGCGGGCGTATTGCTGACCTTGGTGGAGTCATGGGCCTTCGCTGAGACGGCGTACTCCGAGGCTGGAAGCCAAGGACGACCGAAGGCCACTGGCATCACAGCATCCATCAGGGTGATTTAGAGGATCTTCGATTGGTCGAAGAAGTCCGAGGATGAGAACTGTGAGTTTGATTTCTGGTAAGCACAGGAAGTTGTGGTGGATGTCGACTACAGTGACGTTGTGGGCAGCGCCTCTGAGTATCCAAGACAGACCACAGCTTCCCGTTGATGACAGCAACTAGGAACGGGCTCCGCGATCTGACAACGCCTGTCTCGAAAACAGTCTCATAGATGTTTACTCTGAACACCGATGTTGTCTCTCTGACAGCCTAGCCTTGACGCAGCCCAAAAGACCACCAAAAGAAAAATTATAAAAAATAAAATAATTTAAGGAGTATCGATATGTACGGGACAGTCCCACGTGGTGTAGAAAGGTTAACATCGCCGTCATCAAGGCTTCGCCTAGTTCTCGCTCACAAACAACAGTCCCAAACTAGAGCATCTTCGCCAGGAACTCCGCAAGACACGGCATTGAAATTGCAGGCACCGTCAACTATCATCAATTGTGTCGCGAACGGTAATGGACGCATGGACAATTTCCTTGGCTACGTGCTTCAGTGCCGACCGGTTGAAGTTGTTTCAACCTGGCGATCACCGAGGCCCAGGTGCGGTTTATCAAACCTGAACCACCCACCAAGTCTAGTTATCCGGAAGTTGGAACTGTCTGGGCATAAACTTTCCGCAACACAGCACATGGAAATATCACCACTTTGTGCTGCTGCTGCGATTGCTTTCAGCACGCTCGAAGCGAAAGGCGTCTTCGACCTGATTGGCTCTGGCTCATGTGAGCGTCGCTGATTCCAAGGTATGGGCAATGCCTCCGCACCAAGACTAACCAAGCCGCTACACTGTCATCCACTCCAGTGGATTCTTCCCCTATGTTCTCCGTTGCGAAGACACAGATTGTACTTGTTCAATGGAAGCGAACCGCTGGGCTGACACGCCTCGCCTGTGCTCCTGTTTACCCACCGGGCACATGGGACGAAGAAGCCATACCGGTATGCCGTCATTCAGGGGCCAAGATACAGAAGTATTATGCTTTACCCGGAGGATGATCTGATTGATCGTCGCGACACATCGTGGCCAGACAACCTTATAAGATCACCGGCGTCCGCTCATGCCCGTCTTGCTGTTCAGCAGTTCTTACTCAATTCTGCCTCCAGTCATTCTCGCATTTCTGCTCGACAGGCTCGACAGTCGTTTCCATTCTATCAAACTTCTTTCTAATACCCCGCTAGCCGGCTTTACCATACTTTTAATCAACTGTCCCGCACAATGCATTCCAAGATCGTCATCCTCGCGGCCATCGCCGCCTTCGCCGAGGCCCGCTTCGGCCAGGAGGGCACCGTCCAAGCCGCCATCCAGGGCCTCTCCGCCTTCGGCAACCCAGGCGAAGCCCCGACTCTCGCCGGCCAGACCCCCGGTGTCCTCCTCGCCGGCGCCAACGCCTGTGCCAAGGCAAGAAAATCATCCCCCCGTCCAATACCTCTGATGACTTTCGCGCTAACCACTCTCACATAGCTCCAACTAGCGGACGACATCGTCACCGCCCTCGGCACCGACCCGGAGGTCCTCGCCGGCGCTGCCCAGCTCGTGGCCGCCGAGAAGAACTTCAACCCCTCGGCGCAGTCCATCCCGACCATCTGCTCCGACGCCTCGCTGCCCGCCACCCCGGAGCTCAGGGGCATCGTGCCGCTCGTCGACCCGGCCGTTGTCGGCGCCGAGGTGGAGAACGCGAACTCGGCCGCTTCGCTGAAGGCGCCGTTTGATGCTACTGGATTGAGCGTCGCCGACGTCATGAAGGCGCAGGGGTTTACCAACTTTACTGAGCAGGCTGCTGCTTAGGTTGGTGTTTGAGTTCGGGCGATTGGGGGCGAGGGGTGAGTGGATGGAGGCGAGGGGATAGGATGGTGGTGTACATATACAGGGGAAAATCGATCGTTCCTCGATATCATTGATCGCTTTAGACCACTGCAATTGGCTTCGTAAAGCCTATCCTCCAAAAAGTTGGGAATCTATGCCGAGCGTACGCTGGTGGTAGGACGTGGTTATCAAGCCCAGATATCTGCTCACGCATCTACGACAATAGAAACTGTTGCCATTGCAAGCCTCCCGGATAATAGCAAGAGCATGCGATATCGAGTGTGGATTTACCCCGAAACCAAGGCGTCTCTGAACTCGAATTCGTATCCACACAATCCAGTTACACGAAGCGACTTGCAGGCAGCATCACATCAAGCTCTTGCTGTCCGTTTGTACCATAGCGTAAGCGACCTTTGAGCCTTTGTCATATGTGTGTTCACTCCTTGTACAGCTAGTACCACAAGTCTTTGGGTTCCTCAAAGAGCGGCAAGAGCTTTGACCTTTCCCCTAACAAAGTCTAACAAGGCCGCAAGGTACACAGCGTCACCGTAGATGATTTGCGAGTTGTGGGAAGGGTTTCACATCAAGGTAGGAAATAAGCCGAGATTGCTAGAACCTTGAGCTATGTTTAGCTAGCTACCTAAAAGAACTTCCCTTGACGAGCCAATCCGGTTGGGCCATTCGTCCAGCCACTGCGGAGTGTCGTCCTGCTGAGCACAGCTCAACGCGCCTCAACAAGTCCACTCGCTGCTCAAGGAGCAATGACCACCTGACCAGTGGGATAGAGGACATTGTACACTGGTTGCGAGGCGAGGACATTGGGAAACCCAAGCTGGTGAGGGCAAGTAGCCTGGTTCTGCGTAGCCCAGTCAAGACTACAGACCTCGTCAAAGCCATAGGTGCAAGTCGGGTTGATGATGTTATAGATAACATGATTCCCAGCCACCCAGCTCCCCGGCTGGGCACGGCACGCCGCCAGGAAATTCATGCTGTTGGCGCCCGTGAAGGCCAACTTACCGGACGGCTCCCTGATGAGCCCCTCAGCCATGCACTCGTTCATGGGGAGCGACCGGTAGGTGGCGGCGACGCCGCCCCCCGCGACGGGGTGGGACCGGGCGGGCTGGCCCGAGACGAGGTAGTTCCAGGCGTCGTAGCTGATGTCGTGAGCGCCGCCGGACTGGTCGACGCGCAAGAGCTTGACGGAGCGGCCGTCGTAGGAGACCTCGACGCAGATGTTGTTGCAGTCGACGGGGCCAGGCCAGTAGGCTACACGGTCGGTGTTGATCTTGCAGCCGAGGACGCCGGCGGAGGAGGAGTACTGGTCGTGCGGGGTGACGCTGATGCTGCCGCCGTCACCGGAGGTCAGGGGGACGGCTGTGGTCGAACCTGAGATGGCTAGGACGGCAGCGAGGGAGAAGAGGTTGAAAAGCATGTTGAAGGTACTCTGGGTAATGATTGTATAGTAAATGGTGGTATAGCGATTGCTGGCAGTTGATTTGTCTTGGTGACGAAGGAGAATGGATGGAGGAATTGTAAGGACTGAGTAGTGTTCCGAAGAATTTCTGAGATATATACAAGTGGAACTGGAAGTGAAGCAACTGTGTTGAGGGAGCGTGATAGTCTATTCACTTAAAAAAGAGTGTGAGTGATTCGACCAAAGGAGTGAGAGTGAGGTTAGGGCCAACAGATGAAGATCTATGATGTGGTACGTCGTTGGACCCAACAAGACTTATATATGTATTGAAGCGACTTTTCTCAAAGGGTTCGTTGGCAACCATCTGCCTGGCCTGGACACTCTTCTGGAACAGGATGTGGCTCAAGAACATGGGCTGTCCATGTGATTTGCCCAAGCCATGTCGAGGATCCTTTAAGTAAGGTGCAATAATATCTCGTAGGCATCAGTTATACTACCAGAAGTGCTAACATGTACTGTAGACACTGACAATAGGAAACTCGTTGGTGGCTCGGTGGCATTGTGACCGATCCAATGCTGACATGGAGACTTGGAGTATAATTCAAAGGATGACAAAGAGATCGTGACAGCGGCCCTGCATAGCTCGACGTGGCATTGCTGGTACCATCCATGCCAACCCAAGCCCCATCTGATGCCCCAAAGGAGTTAAAAGAATCAGCAGTCTTATTCGAGGGCTACCTTAAGGTCCCGGCGAGGTTGTAGTAGGAATAAGCTTTTTGCACTAAGAGGATCTGAGATCTCGGTCAAATGATACTCTATAATCTTATTCTGTTCGTGCCACGGGCTGCCCGTTCCTGCTTCAGAACATATCTTTGCAACATTGCGCCTCGTCTCAAGAATCTCGAAAGTTTCTCGATGATGTATGGTCAGAACCGCAGATCATATTCGGCTGTTTACTGGGTGACCCCATCAGATGGATGCCAGGAAGTGATCGCGAGCTGCCCGACATGTCGAAGTTCAGATGAAGCAATATCAGATACCATCGCAGTGGGTCACATCCCCATGCATCTTGAAGCGTAATGGCTTGCGACGTCCAACGAAGGCGTGCTCCTCACAATGGTGACCACTGACATCCAACCTTGAGGTCGATGCTGTCAAGTCAAACCGGGAACAGGAGGATCGGACCACCTCGCAGACCAATCGCCAGCTAGACTGCCAAAATGGAGGAGGTGAGTCAAGGCAACGTCGAGCCTAGACAGCCAGCGTCACTCTCAGAGTGGCGAACTGTCCAACAGCACTGTTTGGTCTATGAAGAACACCTCTCGCAATTTGCATTTACCAGGGCCCAGGTCTGACGCAGTGACAGCCGGCCGGCGGCATGAAGTTATGAACGGCGCTGTCAGCACGTGGCATGCCGAATTGTTAACCAAGGTGCATCAGTCGGCGGCCACGGCACCGACCGCCACGGGATGATTTGCTCCGAAATCGCTGAGGTTCCTTCCTAGCGTTCTGCTTTCGGCGACGGCTTCGAAATTTAGCGGCCTTCTTGGTCACCCCGCAGATAAGAGCTTCCCCGCCGATGCACCCCTTTGGCCCGTTCCAGGACGAGCTACCGATCCTTCGGGTCAATTACTCCCTGGCCTTTGGATTCTTGCAATGCTCTCCCAAACAAGCCATGGACTTGGGGCAACATGACTCTGGCGATGGATTGCGAACATGATGGCTTCGTCATCGTGCGCCGTGCTGATATCACGGCGGCAGATGCGCCCGAATACCTCGACGACATCAGCAGCTTCGTCGACGAGATAGCGGACGAACTGTGGCTGGTGAACAAGAAGATACACGACAATCCGGAGCTGGGATTCAAAGAATGGATCGCGCACAAGGCCTTGACGCAGTTCATGGAAGCGCAGCCGGGATGGAGGGTCGCGCGGTCAGCATACGGCATGGAGACGGCTTGGGTCGCCGTCTTTGACACGGGCAAGAAGGGGCCGGTCGTCTCGTTCAATGTCGAGATGGGTATGTGCACCACCCCAGGAACCGCAAACAGCACCTTTCACTAACTTGCCGAAGATGCGCTCCCAGGCATCGGCCACGCCTGCGGGCACAACCTCATCGCCACCGCCTCCGTCGCCGGCGCCGTAGCCGCGGCCTCCACGATGAAGAAGCACAGCCTGCCCGGCAAGCTCGTCGTGTTCGGCACTCCGGCCGAGGAGGGCGGCGGCGGCAAGATCAAGCTGCTGCGGGCAGGCGCCTACAGCGACCACGGGGTGGACCTCAACCTCATCTCGCACCCGGGCATCGTCGCCAACTGCGCGCTGATGCGCACGACGGCCTACACGCGCTTTAAGGTCGAGTACCTCGGGCGCGAGGCCCACGCGGCCGCGGCGCCGTGGATGGGCATCAACGCGCTCGACGCGCTGGTCACGGCGTATAACGGGCTGTCCGTCCTGCGGCAGCAGACCATGCCGGGGGACATCATCCAGGGGTACATCACCGAGGGAGGGGTGGCGCCCAATATCATCCACGCCCGGGCGGCGGGGGTGTTTGTTGTGCGGGCCGACACGCAGGCGAGGTTGAGAGAGCTGATGAAGAAGGTGGACAACTGCTTCGCCGCCGGCGCGCTGGCTAGCGGGGCGAAGCTCGTCGTTACGCCGGAGCAGGCGTACGCGGACCACGTGCCCAACCGGGCGTTGGGGAGGAGTTATACGCGGTATTTTAACCGTCTGTGTCCTGACGAGTTGATCCCGACGGATCAGGATGTGGATGAGATGCGCGGGCGGACGCAGGCCAGCACCGACCAGGGGGATATCAGCTATGCTATGCCGAGCTTGAGCGCTGGGTTCGCGATACTGCCTGGACCGTTGGGCACGGGACCGCATAATCCTGGGTTTGCGGAGAGCGCGGGGACGAGGGATGCGTATGAGAGGGCATTGAGGGTGGGTAAGGGGTTGGCTGGCACGGCGCTCGACGTGCTTACGCAGAAGGGGCTGTTGGAGGAGGTCAAGGAGGAGTGGAGGCGGACCATGAAGGAGCACAGTTCTATATAGTGTGGGAACGTGTCGATGCTTGACCGTAAATACAGAAAATGTTCCGCAGTCTAGTCGCGCTAGTGGTCGTTTCTCTTCGTCCAGGGCTCACAAGCCTTGAGATGCGCCAGATGGACCTTCTCATCCCCGCTGCGCTTCAGAAGCTCGTCGAACACCTCCTCCTTCCCCATGCGCTCCAGGAAGATAAGGAACCCTGCCCAGTAGAAGTCGGCATAGGTCACCTCTTTGCCCTCGAAGAACGGTCCCTCGGGCTTCTCCTTCAGCATGGCCGTGATGTCGCGGATGTGCGGCTCGGCGAGCTTCCACGCGGTCTCGCCTCCCTTCTCGTTCCAGAACTGGTCGAGCGGCATTCCGGCGTACTTGGGCCGGGTGCGGTACCAGTGCTCGTGGCTGGCTTCGTTGAGGATGTTCTTCGGGATGAGAGTGAAGTAGATGGGCGCTATGGCGTCCATGATCTTGCTCATCGACTGGACGAGCTTGTCGTTGACCGGGGGCTTCAGTGCGATGGATGGCTCCGGGTAGCGCTCGCTGATCGCCTCGGCGATGGCGCGAGAGCCCATCACGTAGGTGCCGTCCGGGAACTTGATGGCCGGGATGGTGTACAGCGGGTCATAGACCTCGCCTGGAGCTATCTCGTTTGGCGCGACACTATACTGTACTTAGAGACGGCACTCTGGTATGCTGACGACTTTCATCGTCTCAGCACAGAAAGCGCAGGACAGGTCACTCACTGTCCTTCGAGAGTTGGCCGGATCTCTGGGTATTCGACCTGAAAATACGTTAGTGACGTATTCACGTGTCGGGTTTGAGTGGGTTCTCTGTGTCTCACCCAATGTGTCTTGTATTCGACGCCCTTGTAGTTCAAAAGAAGGCGAACTGGTGAGTGCTTGTTAGGCACAGACAGTACCTCGGCCATTGAGCACTTAGAAGTGGAGTCATTGGCCACTTACTTCTCCAAGGGTTCAATGACCAAGCAGTGCCCTGCTGGCTGGTCAAGTCAAAGAAGGTGATCGGTTCGGAAGACATGGCGCGACCTGAAGTTAGACTTTTTCCTGGAACTGTCGTAAGAATGAGTGAAGAGGAAGAAGAGGAGGTCTCTGAATCTTCCGGGAGGGAGACAGGTCCACCTGGGAAGGGGCGGGCCGAAGGTAACCTCGTCATGCTCGCTCCAGTGCTCCACCCATGACGCCCTTTTGTCAACACTCGGCAACTCCATTCCATCAGCGACATTGCGCCGATAAAGCTATCACCGCCAAGTTGTGCTTGAAGTTTCCGGTGTTGATATACGCTATTCATGTCAAAAAACGAATTCGCTTGCCTCGGTCAAACTAACTGACCAAGGGTACTTGAAAATGCGATATTACTCTAGACATGGTCTCTGGGTGATCAGGTCGGTACTTGAAGCAGAGCCGAACGACCAATATGGTGAATGACAAGTGGACGAATAAGTCATTGTGTTGCTCTCAAGTTGCCAAACCTACCTAGGCTCATCAGCGGCTACGTGCCGGAGACTTCATCAATTACCACTCATTCGAGCCATTCCCCATCCTTTCACACCCTAAGCTTATCAGCTCCACCCACCAGCTATACCCTTCAGGTTCAACTTCGTCCTCGCGATTTTCCCGACCCCGAAGATCCAGAGTTCGTCCAGATCTGGTCCAGCAAACGCGAGGTTCAACGCATAGAAGTCCAACTGGATCTTAACCAGCAGCTCTCCGTAGGGGCTCAGGACATCAACACTACGGTACCCCCTGTTAGCGGTTCACTCTTGCTGTAGGTCCTCCACGCAAACCGTCACGAAAAAGAGAAAATCCGACATACCTATACCCAGCAGCCCCCAGCAGCGTCCCGTCCGCAGCAACATGGAACCCGTCGTCGATGAGCTGCTCCGGGTACCACAGCGCCCGCTTGTTGGCGAGCACCTTGCCCGCGGGCGTCCACAAGAGGTCGAACGCGTACACGGCCTTGGGCTCCCGCGCCTTGATCTCGTACCGCGGCAGCGTGGCGATGGCGAAGTCGATCTTGGCCGCTTCCGTGTCGGTGATGTACAGCGTCCTGCCGTCGGGGCTTATCGCCACGCCGTTCGGGCACGCGATGTCGGCCTCGACGACGGAGACCGCCCCCGTCGAGGGCCGGAAGCGGTACGTCTGCGCTTTCAGCACGGGTAGCGCCGTCGTGAAGTTCAGCGCGAAGCCGTAGAAAGGGTCTGTGAAGAAGATGTCGCCCGTGTCCGGGTCGATGGCGAGGTCGTCGGGCGAGTTGAAGGCCTGGCCGAAATAGTTGTTGAGGATTGGCTTCGCTTCGCGGGTCAACGGGTCGAGGGCGTAGATGCCGGGCGTCTGGAGGTATTGCTTGCTGTCGAAGGTGAAGTTGGAGCCCACAGCGGCCCAGTACACCGTGCCGTTGTAGTAGCGGGCGCCGTTGACGCCATAGATGGGCGGCGAGGGGACAAAGTCTGACTTGATAGGGGGCGTGGCGGTGAGGTTTATGAGAATCTGGGGTACGGTGTCTGCTGATAGGCGGGACACGATGATGGAGTTCAGCGCGGGCACGTAGGCGGGCGCCTCGTGTACTGCGCTGCCGAGGTTGTCGAAGACGGTCTCCAGGACGGGGGAGGGGCCGAGGAGGGCGCTGCCGCGGGCGGTGTCGAAGACGACGAAGCTGGCTTCGTGAACAAGGGAGAAGGAGGCATCGCCAGGGACCGAGGTGCTGTTGAAACTGTCATCTGGGAGGGCGGCTGCGAGGTTACCGGGCGGAGACGAGCGGAAGAAGGGCAGCGGGAGCACGGCAGCGTGGTTGTTGATACAGACTACGGTTGGGGTCTGATACCCAGGACATGCTTGGGCCACGGGCTGCTGGGCTGAGGACGAGGTCGCTAGGGCACTGTCCAGCGCCCAGAACAAGAGCCATGGGGTTGGCCTCATCCTGCGTGATCGGGCATACACTCTCCGAGCTACGTATATGTATGGGCGAGTGTGTTGACAATCCCAGTCCGAGGTTCAGTGGGCTGAAATTAAGTGCCATTATATAGATGCCTGCTATCACCTCACCTGCGGTATACTGCACAAGTTGCTGCCGATCTCACCGAGGCATACCTCGGGCCGCTGAGATTACCGAACTCTTGATTACACCATAAAGGCAGACAGGACGATGTTACGGTCCCAGCCATGGCTAGTATGGTTCTACTCATGAGAAGCTAGTCCCTAATGACGCTCTAGCGCAGCGTTGGTTGCTGGTCGACGATCTGACGGCAGACACGACCCCTCACAAACCTCCCCTGCAGATGCATCCGTTGCAGACTACAACCAATCTGAAGCCGGTAGAACACCCCAAGGACCAATGAGTCCCCGGACCATAGCTCACCGCCTCCGCATTCCCCGGAATTACCCCGGACGAGACTTTGGGGTGGGTGCACCTACACCCGGCAGATGGTGCAATGTGGGGGAGGAAGTCCATCAATAACTTGCTCCACTAACGCAATGCGCTTGAAAGCTATGGCTCCTATACCTAGTCTAGTCGTCTAGGTAGGTCTAGATGGACTTAGTGAAGTTAGTGGCGGTGCTGCTCGAGGGAGTAGGAATGTTGTCAACGCAAGGCCCTGCCTTGGCCCCTCCTACATGTCGCTCTGGAATCGGCTGTTGGCTCTATCAGCACTCCATCTTGGGGCATCAGGCGAGACATTCAGTCTTAAAGAGAACTTCCTGGACGTGGCTCGCGATTAAAAAAATATTTCCGCTTCGCCATCTTCATATGATGCAACGTATCATCAGAGGTGCCAGCCGTCTGCCTCCCAAACACCCCGGTCGCGTCGCAGGGCGTGGTTTTACACCGTCGCCTCGATCAACTATCCGCAGCCGAGAAAGGGAAACTCCCGTCCCGCAAGCTGGGGATTCGCACCCGTCGCGTACGGAATGTTGCTGGATGTCATGGAGCGCCGTGTGGCTACTTACCAAGCAGGATGAATATGGTCGAGCCTACACTGATGCCGCTCCTCCCGATAAGAACCACCGTAAGTGAGGGAAACGCAAATGCGAGGCATGAGACGACGGTGCAGGCTGCTATGATTGTGTTGCTAGTGTTAGAGTCTACTCACGCCATCTCATGTCCCGAAGACGACTTACCGCCTGCCACGATGACATTGACTGCTTTTACACAGCCGGGAAGAGCGGCGTAGAGACCCATGACAGTATTAAGACGTGAAGAAAAGACTTCGGGCTATATACGACAGCGAGACAACAGGAATGAGTAAACTGCACCAGTTATTCTTGAGTGCACGGGTGTCCGGAAGTCTAGTTCAGGAACGGCGTATTTTGGGCACGCTCAGGGTGTAGGAAGTTCTTCGTGCCCAGACTTGGCCGTGATTCTTCGAAGATACGGAACTTGACGTCTGCGCCCTTTGTTCAACTTTGGTCTGTGCTCTCTGTGGTGATGTTAAGGTGAACTCTGCCAGTAGCTTATCAAGTCAAATACCGAGCCACTCTACCAGCGTCAATGATCTGAGATCCTGCGAGTGGTGTAGTGGGTTAAGTCGGTCAACCGCAAAGTAATGTGGATTCCTTCTATGAACGAGAAATAGCTCGCAACATCGACTCCGAGTGAGGCGTGTTCGACTTTTGCTCGGGACGAGTCTTTCGACTTTTGCTTTTAGGTCGAGAACACTCCATAGCATATCACTCCTCATACTGGCTCAAGAGCGATAAAGCCGTTGGGAGCTTATCGGATCCTCTAGTCTTCTTGGGGATACATTGCCTGGCTGCTAGACCTAGAGCTAGCCTTTGGCCAAAAGACGTGAGGTTACTGAAAATCCTGCCCCTGAGCCAACTCCCACGCGAGGGTCAACTGTCCGGCAGCGACTCCCTTCTTCCTTGCAATGGTGACAATCCCATCGGTGAGTTCGAGGTTCTTTGGAAAGTTCTTCCTGGAAACCTGGAAAACCGTGAGCGGTCTTTCTGAAACCGTTCTCCTCAAAGTCGTCATGTGAGCGATACTGGCCCAAAAACACCACGGCTTAAGGGCGAGCGGCAAGACAATCGTGACGTCAACTTCGCGAGCGGTTTGAAGCGATCCAATGGATGGATCCTCGATATCGACGGAGAACGACGAGATTTCGACTTGTACAGCCACAATGGTGGTATTGCATGCTCTGCGGAGGGTGAACTCAAGACTTCACTGAGTTCAAGATATTTGAGCTTGCTGTCGCTGCAAATTTGCGTACGAGATCCGGCGATACTGGCAGGTCAACATACTTCTTGAGCTCGACTAAGGCTTGCACAGCGCTGGACGCAGTACAGGTCAATGATCCACACTCAGTCCCTTTTAGAACCCTTTTCGCAGGCTTCCTTGCCATACTTCAGGGACTCTCCATATTTTCGTGTCATTGTCGAGTCGGCTACTGTTCAAACCTGCTCAGCGGCAAGATGTGAGGATTGATGCTGCATGCGTCGAATGAGGTATCAGCCCGCCGTCTGTTCTCTCCAGGGGACTTCGTACAGAACAAGGACGCAACACCATTTCCACAAAAGATCCGGGCTTCAAAAACTTGTTAAGGAACAGGCTTTGATTCACCAATACGACTAGATATTACGGTATGTATATCGTTAATCGTTACTCATCTGGACGTGATAAAGTTCTTGACCACCGAGTTGAACTTGTCAGGATTCTCCCAAAACGCAAAGTGACTGCCCTTCTCAGCAGCCGTGAACGTAAACTCCTTCGCACCAGGTATCTGGGAAGCAACCCACTGGACGCCAGCCGGTGGGAAGAGACTGAGCTCTCCCCCAATAACCAGCGTCTTGACGGTGATCCGCGGGAGCACATCACGCCAGTCCTTAAACGCATGGTCAATGAGCAGAGCCGAGGCGTGGGCATCGGTCATCTTCCTATTCTCGGACAGGACAAATTGGAAGTCGCTCTCGGAAACCGACGGGCTGAAGAAACCCCTCACCAGGCCGGGAAGCTGAGCCGCCATATCGTCGGCAAGGGCGTAGAGGCTATCCGGGGTAAAGATAGCGGCGAGCTGTGTAGCCTGGGCATCGGTCCAGTTCGGGTGGCGAACCATAACGGCGCTCTGGTCGTCGAGGACGAGCTTGTCGATACGCCTACGGGATTCGGGAAACTGATCCCACCACGACCAGACGACGGAGCAGCCCATCGAGTGCGAGACGATGGTCAGCTTATTGAGGTCGAGTTGCGCGAGGAGGTCGTCCAGGTCGGCGGCAAAGCGGCTGATGCGGTAGCCGAAGTCCGGCTCCTCGGACTCGCCGTGCCCACGCATGTCGTACGTAGTCACGCGGAAGCCGGCCGACGAGAAGTAGTCGACTTGTTTACGCCATTCTGAGGCGGCTTGCCGCCAGCCGGTTATGAAGAGTATCTGCTGGCCTTTGGCGGGGCCGGACTGAGTGTACTGCAGACGGACGCCATCACTTGTCTTGACGAAGGTACCACCACCTGCCGCTGGCTGGGGCATGGGAGACGCCGCAATGAGCTGGAGGGCAGAGGTAAGGAGAAGGAGGAGTCCAGGGAGTTTCATGTTGGTCGGGGGGACGGACGCTGTCTTTCGTTGCCAAGACCTGATCGACAGCGGGTAAGGGAATGCCTGAAACAAGACAATGAAAGCTTCGGACACAGACTTTGGTCAACAAGGAGGGAGCACAGACCGTTAATAAACGTGCCAGGAGCAGCAGTGCAAATGTTTCTGGACACTGCTCCGCGATCTGCTTGACATGCATGGTGGCCAGGGACCTGCAGCGGGCAGGTGATCCCTTGAGCAATTGCCCAATCATGTCCTTCAATTCTCGTCATCAGGGTGATTTGGTTGTGTTCGGACGCGAAGCGGTGAGGAGACTGAGAACCAACCATAAGATTCTTTAACTTAATAGGTAAAGTGCATTTTTGATAAGAATGTTATTCATGGTATGGTTCGATTTTCTGATATATATACAGAACTAACGGGCTGACGAGTGTCTTGAAATGATGGGGTTGAACTCTTGAAGGCATGAAAGCAGAGAGATTCGGGGTCGGCGGGAGTTAAATGACATACCTTCCTCGGTATTCACAGCGCTGAGACCGCTTCCGCAAGGTGTTACAGTGATTAAATGCAAGGGTAGCGATCCTTCTATGCAAGGGAAAGTGACCCTCCTCACCAAGGCAACTGTCCTCTTGCCGAAAACCTGGATAGCGAGTCGGCGACGGCCGACAGATATTGGCCTTTTCCGTCGACAATCGAACAACTGGAACGCATCTGGAACAATGGCCTTCGGCCTCAGCTGCGCAAGTCGTTGTCGCATTTGCCCCTCTGCATTCCTACCTTGAGCGCAAGGTCTCGACCTCCGAAATAAGCGCTTGTGGCTCTGGGGTGTTGGTGCGGCACAGTCGAGAAATGACAGATCAGTTCGTCTTTTCCAAAGATGCCGGCAGGGGTATGAGTATGATGACAACGGAATGAGAACGATATAGGGCAGGGGTGGGCCGCCTGGGGCTTCCGCAATTCCCTCGGGTACGGAGGTGCATAGCTCTCACTGGTTCATAACCCCCAAATCCCACTTTCCCAAGTCGTGCACAGACAAAACGTGATTTAAGGTCACGCCTCCCCTCAATAAACGAGGCCACCCTACCAGCCCAGTTTTTTTTCTTCCCATAGCAACCATAACACCATAGCAGATTCGAATCTGCCACCGTAGGTGCCATGTTGGGTTGGGTTAGGTTGGGTGGTATTGGTAGTTGTGGGATAAGTAAATGGGAAGAGTACTTTTGGAATGCTTTCAACAATTTTGTTTTGGTTTTATCGATATCGCTAAAACAAGTGGCTTTTGCCAGCTACCCTCTCGGGTGTACCTACCTCGCCTGGTACGTGCACGACTTGGGAAAGTGGGATTTGGGGGTTATGAACCAGTGAGAGCTATGCACCTCCGTAGTAGGGCCCATTCCCTCCACATAGTAGGCTCCGCACGCTAGGGACGGCCCTCGACAACTACGCCGGTGCTCTGTACAAAAATTCACCAGTTATGGGCATGGCGAATGCTTGGGCGCAACGGGAGCTGTAAAAAGATCCGAAGCCATAACTACGATAGCCGGGAGGCGGATTGTCGAACCGAATGTTAACCTGGGATGAAGATGCCGGCGGTAGATGTGTGCTTCATAACGTGGCACAGCCACTGAACAGGGATCGGTATCCTTCCCCGGTAAGGGGAAAGATCATCCTTAACAAGACTTTGTTATTAGACGAGGCTTGCAATCCTTAACGGCAAGACGAATATCTCTGAGACTTGTGGCAGTTCGTTATAACTTGTTCAAAGACATATCAGCATATCAACAAAGAGGAAGCATATGAACAAAAGGGAGACAAACTCGATGACGGTCTCGCAGCCTCGCCATACCTCCACTACCATACCATGTCGATATTTTTGAGGTTTTAGACCCAGCCCACTCGAATGGATAATGTCACATACTACAATCCGAACGACATCAGCGGAGTTCTGATAATACCGCACGCCGTTTTCAGCGGCATCGCCACCATAATCGTTGGCTTGCGGTGGTACACATCGCACGTTGTGGCTAGATTGCCATGGACTTCCGACGAATATTTCTGCATTGCGGCCCTGGTGAGCCTTTTCTACATCCTTGTGATGGCTACGCCGGCGGCTGACAGTAGCTAATCCCGAAGATTGCGAATTACACAATGTTGTTTGCCGAAAGCTATGGTATGTCAATCAAACAGTAGAAGTGCTGGGTGTGGCAATCTTGAGTGCGAGTTAACGGCATCAAAGACGCACATTATGGTCTAGGAAAACCTATCACGGAGGTTACGAACACAGTCCTGTTCCTGAAGGTGAGCCAGTCCTCGGTATCCTAGAAACCCTTCCTCACATGGCGGCAGGGCATCCTTGCCATTGAAGTCACATATGGCGTCGCCTGCCCGCTATCCAAACTGGCAGTCCTCACAATGTACTACCGTATCTTCTCGGCATCGCCACTCCTCCGCTACTGTGTGTGGTTGATAGCTTTTGGGCTCGTGGGGTGGAGCATTGCCGTCGTCGGCGTGAGCAGTAGGTTTTCACAGGCTGTCCGCGCCTATCCTTGTTTCGCCGTGCTGACGCTCCTCACGTCCAGTCTTCTCCTGTGCTCCCATACACGGCTTCTGGGACCTTTCTGTCCCTAGCAAATGCATCGACTCGAGCAAGTTCTACATTGGCATAACCGTGCCCAACATCATCTTCGACGTCATGACTGTCTTCCTACCTATCCACGAGGTCTGGACGTTGCAGATGGGCAGGGACAAGAAACTCGCCATTACAGGTGTCTTTCTACTCGGTGGCAGGCAAGTCGTCCTTCCACCCCCAATCTCACGCAATCGGATAATACAAACACGTTAAGTACCGCCGATCTAACCATCGCTCGCCCAACAGCGTCATCCTCGCCTCCCTCGCCCGCCTCGTCCTATTCTCCATCTTCCGCCCCGGCGCCGGCGAAACCGGCAACAACATCAGCCAAACTGTCGTCATCCCGCACTCCGCCTCCGCCATCGAGACTTGCCTAGCCATCATTGGAGCCTGTCTCCCTCCCTGTGCGCCGCTGCTTCGACGGGTTCTCGGCGGAGTGATCCCAGGAAGAAAGCGGGCAATCGGCGACGAGGCCAAGAACTACAACACGCTTATAACCATCGGCAAGATCTCGAACAGGACGGCTGGACGGCAGAAGGGCGCCGACGAGGGCTTCGTGGGCGTCGAGGGCGACTTTGTACGCCTTGAGGACGGGGACGGTAGTGCGCATGGCTCAACGGATCACCTGTATGTTAACACGAGGAATGGCGACTGCGATACTAAGGGAGCTGTATATATGAAGCGTGAGGTCTGGGTTGCCACTACCCAAATGAGGGGGAGTGTTGATATCCCGTTAAGGGAGATTTCGGCCGGGGCCAGAGGACATTGATATTGGTGACGATTGATACCCTGACAGGAATGGGGCTGGTTATTTGTAAGCTACACCGAGGAGTTACGGGATCACGGGCGGTTGGATTAGCTAACTTTTGTACGGGTTAGGTTCGTCTTCAACAGCGACTGTTAACGTTGTCAGGCGGGGAAGTGGACGCACGTGTGGAAGGCAGAAAGCACAATCAATGGTCCACCGGCTTCCGCTCATAACTATCTCAGGCTGTGCCGGCGACAGAAAGAGTATTAGGTGGACCAATACCAGGTGAACCGACCAGCCGGGCCCCGGTGAAAGGCATGATAGGTACATAGGAGTGATATGCCCTGCCTAATCCCGCTACTACATCTAAGGATGGTGTAATAGTACATGAATTCGATCTGGAAGAGCGACACTGGGCGAGTTTAACGCCCTACCTCCTCTCGTCCATTCCCCCATCTCGCGGCGTTCACCGAATGAGTTCAGCTTAGAGTGAGTAGCTTGCGGATGCTGACCTCCGCGCTATCTAAAGCGTGCTGAAGGCAGACCGGAATTTCTGCGTCAATGTTGGCCGAGCCTCGAGTCCACAGGTGTGAGACAGATTGCGCTTGTTCTGAAGCTAGCTTTTGTAGCCGCACATCTCACGGTGAGTCGCTCTTCTTATAACGGGTGGATGAGCGGACTCCCCACCGTCTCTGATTGACCCCGAAGTCAGGTATCCAGGTGCGCTTTGATGTTCGCCCGGCAAACGAGTGATACCAGTGAGAAAGGCCGGGCATCCGTTGCACGCAAAGCTCATTTGGACATCCCAAACAGCTAGCATCATCGCAGCGACCCCCAATCTCTTAGTGCGTAGAGTCGGGAGCTGCGCTGATAGGCTTGGGGTGATATCTTCTACTCATGCGGGCGGAAACTCCCCAACAATGCGGCTTGCGAACGATTGCAATTCTGTCGTTTGATTGCCAGGGAACCAGAATACGTGCTCTCGGTCAGAGGTAAAAACCAGAGAAACACTTGGAGCTGAGGTTCTGAGGGTCGAGTTTATTTGACGTCAAAAAGCCTCGGTTGCTCAGACACACCATGCCCCGACATTCCGCATCTGTGAAGTAGGGCCATAACAGACACGACCGTAAACGGGCTTCTCACTTGGTCTGCACGTGCGCACGAATGCCTGGCCAAAATCTCGAGGAGTTGTTAACTCACGAATAAGCGGCGAGTTCGCCAACTGCCCACAAGCTAAACATCAGATCCTATAGTCGCGCTGGCATGATACACTCCCAACTGGGCACCAAAATTTGATGTTCAGATTTAAGAAATTGCAGTCTGTTCTCGTCCAGTTGGTAAATGTCCTTCTCCTTGTCATCAGTCATGGGGCAAAATCACCTGGTCACGATGCTGCGGAGCGCTGATATAAGAACCTTCCTTCTCAAGATGTGAAATCCAACCCTTCTACATGGGAGAAGGAGACTCCATAGTCGGACAACCTGCGGTCCAACAAAGAAAAGTGCCTGCTGAGGCACGGGGTTTCTCTGTGTCGACTTTGGTTCGGGGGTGGGTGATATCGTTGATGATGATCTTCATGTGGTGATGGAAACTTGCCTCGGCTTGAGCATCGAACGAACTCAGCGGACGCGATACCTTCCTCCACTGGATGAGACCGCACCGAAACCAGCTGGTACGCAAGGCTGGTTGATATCTTAGGGGTCAAGATACCGGAGCTGGAAACTACTATAGCGATGTCACTACTGAGAGAAGTGATAATCATCCTGAAACCGGTGACCTCCTCTGACTTAACGGGGATACTGACGCCTGTCCTGCTGTGCTGGCCTGTCGTTGATACACTTAGCAGCCTGAATACCGATTGAATGACCTCGCATCGTTTGTTTTCTGTCTTGTGCGCCATCTGTCAGAGCTCGGATAGCGGGGCCCTCAAAGTGTGCCGGTGTTGGCAAGGCCCACGGAGGCGGCGCAGTCGAAGTGTTTAGCGGGCGTGATGGGGGTGAGGCACATCACAGGAACCATGGATCTGAAAGTTTCCATCATGTTTCTTGCGCTGCCGGTGCTGTCCTGGGGATCTCAACGGGATGTCGAGAGTGGCGAGCTCCCTCCAGATCTGTTTTCCTTTGCACTTCCTGTTCCCCGGACCATAACAGAAATAGTATAGTTGACCGGCCGGATCAGCTATGTGTTGAATATCAAAAGAGTGACTAAAGTACAAAGACCTCTCGCACAAATTTCCAATATCGTTCTCCTCCACTACCGCAAGTTTGACCGTTGACGTCTTGAGCTCCGTATACGAGGGCAGTGAGGCTCTCTCTTCTACTGCCAGCACTGGTTGCTGCCAGGGCCCGGCTGGCACTGGACGCGCCCGCCGTTGCATGAGTAGCATCCATATCCTCTGGAGCACTGGCACTGACCGATGACACAGTCCGAGTGAGGCGGGTAGTTCTCACCGCAACGAGCCTCGAGACCGCGAGCAAGAAAGGCGTTCTTTTCAAAGGATCAGCTCGAACCTGGCTAATCAATGAGAGGCTAGACTCACGGTTGCCTGGCCGGTGTAGGTGAATGTGCCATCCGCGATGACATCGATGGATGGGCTTTTCTCCGATGGAAGGGCAAAGATGCCGGCCGCCATGGCGAAGAGCAAAGTGATGGGAAAGGTCTTCATGTTGAGTGTCTCCTGGAATTTCTGGCTGTTGTTTTGGGACTGTTGAAGGTACTGAAGGTGTACGTTCTAGGCTGCTTCGATGTGGGAAATGGGAAGAGATACCGGTCTCTTATAGACACAACCAAGACTTGCCATGCTGAAGCAGTTTGAGATGTATGTTGCTGTCTCTCAGGCGTTTTTCAATTGTCACATAGAACAATCGTTACTACAATGAGCTCTCGGCGCTCATATTGCCTAATCCGGTACGCAACACTGAAGGATGCGATGCAGTGATCGTGAAGGTGCCTACCGCGCGGAGGAAGAGTTGCACGGTATGCATGGTACTAAGAAGAAGCTGATGGCGCACAGGTAGATGGTCTTTCCCGTTACGCGGCTGTGCTCCGTTTACATGATCGGAACTCGCTTTGAAACCGAGGTCCAGGAGGTCCAGGACGTCAAGGGCTCAGCAGTCTCGCCACGGTCACCGAACAGCATGCTGCAGTTTGTCAAATTATCGCAACTGATACACCTCCATGCAAAAGAAGAGCCGTGTAAGACCTGGCCGTCCGGCGTGTGTCACTTACATATGCCTGGGACTTTGGTTCCAGATTGTGTGCGTTTCCTACGAGTGTTAGGGGTTCCGGAAGGGGTTCCGTAAAAGAATTCTGTGCACTGGTCTTCTGAGCATTATTCTGGTTTCAGCTCAAGTGTCACAGCAGGCCCGGTACATCAGATCAGTAACTCCAGTTCTCAAGCATTCGTCTCAAACGTGATCCACTAACCGTGCGGTATCGTGTTGCGCGTTGTGAGGAGATGTCGTGCAACGCCAAGCGGTACCATGATGATGTAGCTATAGAGGATTGGAATCGGGCTCTAGTGGCGAGGCTCTGCAACCAAGACGATATAATGATTATCTAGGTGTGGAACATGACATTGACGACGTTTGGCTCTATTTAACACCCTTATAAGGATCATCGGGGTTGAGACTCTGGTGCCACAAATTACCTGATGATGTTCTGGTACGAGATATGCAGTGTATCGTCGCCCAGAATTTTGTCCAACAATCAGCTTGAGAGACACGACGCTCGTCAGAAATCAAGACCCGTTTCCCAACCGCTCAGAAACACACCACTCGGACTCAGTCATCTAAATGTGGCATGGTGGGAAGCTTGCAATGGTTACTGATCTTCGTCTAGGGTCATGAGAAGCTACCGCTGGACTCTACGAAATACCGAATCTGCTACCATCAACGCCAAACCGTGACAGAAGCATCACGGCTAAGGGAATCTCTCTGCAGGTGATTGTTCTAACCACATATTGCACCTTCGCCACCGCCAAACTAGTAGCGAGAAGTCCAAGTGTCCGACGTCAGGACTTTACGCCCTTGTAGTTTGCAAAGACTCCAGCTTTCTGAGGTAAATCATGAGATGGTGTCACGTTGGTGCTCTAATAGAGTATCATCGAGGGATTGTTGCTGGACAGAATATAAATCTCTCCTCAGCAGGGCGAATCGGGTCAGAGAGGGCTGATGGTGGCATTATGAACATGTTGATACGAGGTTCCCTTCCTGTGCAAGCTCCGTCGAGAAATGGACTGACTGCTTTCCCTTTCTATTAGCGGTCGGGGATAAGCTTCAGATCATGAAGTACCGCAGCGCTCCATTAGACTGTCCAGGCTAGGTTGGCAGTGCCCTCACGGATCCATAGACGGACAGGACAATACTGGACACAGGGCTTGACAGGCTAAAGTTCTCAGTGAGATACGTTGCTGTTGGTCTGTTTGTGCTCATTCTCTAAGTTGTCAACACGATCGTTCTCGTATCCGTCGCTGATAGTGTTGTCAGTTTCTGACATTCCTTCGTGCCGACGGCATTGGGTCCATGTCCCTCAATTGCCGGAAGTCGGCGTAATGCCTACTTCAGCTTACCGCGTCTCTCCAGCAAACCAAAGCCAAGGCCTCTTGGACGTCTCGCTAGGCGACAGACTGATGTGGCGAGGTCGTCCTTGGCAGTTACGGTCCATCCAGTTGTGGCCCATAGGGGGCCGTGTCACTATGGACTGACGGGCACCCGTATATTACACTAGGGCTCAGTTAACCTGGGATTGGCACCCCCAAGAAACAATGTGGTAGACGCAGCCTCAGGGGAAGGCCGGTGGTTGGACGGCTGCATATTATATCCCCGCTTCAGCTGAGCTACCCCGTATGGATATTTACCCTGTAATCACGCCGTTCTCGCTACTGCGTTGCATTCCTAGAATAGCATCTAGTTTCTTAATTCTCGCAACGCCGGAAACTACTCTGACTGTCAGACGGACAGGTGATTATGCCGGTCTTTGGCGCATCGCTGGTGACAGCGACCGATGGCAGACGAGAGATGTAACTTAGGGCAACAGGGCCAGTGGTAGAAGAGGAGGTCTGTCTGGGCTACTAGTACCGAGTATAAAGGGCGGCTTGATCTTCCCAGCTTAACTGGAGTCTTGCACCTTGAACCGCAGAGAAACGAAACACTCCATCAAAGCAACAAGCTGCTGCAGTCAGCTACCAAGTAAGGCCCTTCCCCTTTGCCTTGATCCAGCAGCTCTAACACCAGTCTCCCTCTCAGCCAAACACCCAAATGCGCTTCTTCAACCCCATCGTCCTGCTGATGCTAGGCCTCGCCTACGCAGCCGAAACTCCCGAGCTCGCCCAGTTCGAGCTCGCAACCGAAGCCGGCGCGGCGGCCGTCGAGGCCAGAGCCCCCGAGGCCGGCGTGTCCGAGAACTCGGTCGCCAACGTGCTGCAGAAGCGCAAGTGCACCTACAACGGGTGCAAGTGCAACAGCCGCGGCTACCAGTTCCACTCCTGCGGCGGGTGCGTCTGGACCAACGACGGCTCGTGGGTCATCACCAAGAAGCGCGTCGCCACGCACATCTTTGAGTGCAGTCCCTCCGGGGATTGCTGTGATTATGGACATGCCGACGATTGTGGCACGGGGAAGGGGAGGTGCTTCATCAGAGATTAGGATGCGGCAGTTGCCTAAGGCATAAGAAGGGGATGGTCGCTCTGCTGACTAGTGTTGGGCAAGTTGGGAAACACCTGGGAAGAGGGCAGGCATGTTTCTTGTCTAGACGCGTGACCCAGTCCAGACGCTGCTCTCTACCCTTACATATCCGTGGTTCTCCGGCAGGTCTTGTACGCGGGTTCGGAATACAAAGTGTCATGTGATTGATGGATCGGGCGCCACGTCCAGGTTCAAGAGCTCGGTTTGGCCATAGGATCGTGCTTCCGCGAAAATGGATATCTCGGTCCCAAATCACAATCATCAACGCGCTATCGTAGCCAAAATGAAACATGCCACATTGCCTTCTCTGTGCACCTTGAATCTTTCCTCGGGCAAAGCACATCCCTTGAGTTATGGGCGTTGCGCGGGTCAATAGATGAGCAGGTTAGAAAGGGCTTATTAAGAGCTCTCTTTGTTGTGTCGCGTGAAGCGTCGTGTCGTTCAAGAAGCGAAAAAGAGTTTCGGTGGGCTCTCCGCAGTGAAGTCGGATGTGGCAGCCCCACACTGCAAAGACGCGCACCAGCGGGCCGGCCACTGAGAAGCGCTGGACCACTGTTGGCTAGCGGCATCTCCCTGTACGTCCCTTCTTCCGGGTGACGATCCATCCCATCTTCACACTTTTGACATTCATTTGTTTATACCTCTGCGCTGATCTACCATGCGGATTCAGACCTGCACAACAGCTATCTCTCTTTTTCAGCTTTCAATCTGCAAGATGCGACTCGTCGTGCGACCCGTAGAACACGCGGACGTGGCTCACTGCATCGCACTTCGAGTTGCCAGCCACGGGAGTCTTGTGATCGGACGGCCGCCACCGTATCCTGGATAAGTACAAGAATCAGAGGCCTCAGTGCGCAATGACCTCGACAACCGCTCCTTTGTACATCATTTGAAGGTCGTTGACCCTGATAACGAGGGTGAAGTGTTTGCGTACGGGAAGTGGGAGGTCTACCCTGACGGTCGCCCTGATCTCGACAAGCTGCGCAAGCTGCGCAAGCTGTGCAAGCCCACGGACCCCGCCGATAAGGAGGTTGACCAGTACGGCCACTTGAGGGAGGTTACCCGCGAATACTCCTGCAGCCGCAACGGTGGCGAGATGGGAAAGCGGCCGCATCTACGTACGCCGTGAAGTCGAGCGCAACATCGACACTCTGTGAAGTTTCCATGTTTACGAATCACAGTACTGGCGCTACTGGTCACAGCCAGCGAACACAGGCGACGAGGCGCTGGGAGTCTCATCGTCAAGTGGGGGATCAAGATGTCTGAGGCCACAGGTCTGCCATGCTATCTCCAAGCATGAGAGACAGGTCGACGTCTTTCAAACCACTTACGGCTTCCAGGAGATGGGCACCGTGGAGCTTGACCTGTCAAAATACGGGTTGTCCGGGAGTGAGAGGATGAGGGAGATGATGCAGACGCCCTCGAAAGCACCAGACACTCCAACTTCAGAGGCAGACGGCTGATCTCGAACGAGTCAGGCAATGCATATGGTCAACGTCAGACAAGCTGAAAGAACAGTAGAGTCACGGAATTACTGCCATTCCCTCAGTTCTACTTCTTGCTTTCAGTCGGCGAGCCACACCTTGCAGCATGCTTGGGGCGGGTCGGGTCGGCTGCTTTCTGCCTTTGCTTGCCCTGACCTTTGAGTTCATGGAAACTATGGTAATCATCAACTCGCTGTGTCACTGCAAGTCGGCGGTTCGTGATTTCGAACACGAGGAGCTTCATCTTGGGGCCTCCGCAGATAGGCAAACCCGAAACATCAAACCCCACAGGCAGTACATGCGCGTCTGCTAGCACGACGAAGATCCTTGGAGAGTACAGCAGAAATTCGCCGCCAGACATTGACGATGCGGAGCTTCAAGAGCGACGTCTTACTTCGCGAAGACATGCCGAAACGGTCAAGCAGTTACGGAGATGGGCACGATCTCGCCGGAGTAGCTTGGCCGCGAGGCTTTTGTGCTTTACCCTGCCGATAGACGCTAGTCCACGGATGCCCTCGGCGGAGGCACTGTACGGTACTGTCAATCGCTACTTTCCTCCACACTGCAGTTTTACTGTGGAGTGTTCAATGCGCTTTCATCATGAATACTAAACGAACTGCATATCTACCTACTCAAAGGCTGGTAGACCGGCAGCCCCGGTGGTGCAGCACTGCAGAGCCCTCCGTTTTGGCACCCGAGTTTTTTCGACTGGGCCCTGGGAGGCTCCGACATCCTCGGTGAGTCCATTGTCAACTTGGAAGGGGGTGCGTATGTCGGACATATCTCGATCTATCGAAGTATTTTCATTGGGCAGCAGGTTACAATCGAACCAGCCGCAGACGCACGCAGCAACTACAAAGTGCACAAACATGCACAGCCCCACCACCATCACGATGACGAGGACAACCACACACCCAAGCACCCGTGCATTGTTAATTCGCACTGTGAATGTACTTGTAAGTGAATCCCAGTCCAGGGCGCTTTCCAGGAAGGCTGAGGAGATGTCAGCTGCAGAACAGAGGAAGCTGAGCCTTTGCGCACTCTGCATGCTTGATCTCGATACCCCGCCGCCCTCCAGCTGCTCACCACCCACCTGTTGCGAACTCCGACAGACAATTCCCGGCCGACCTCAGAGGCCACTCCAGGGCAGGCAGTAGGCACCACCGAATCCTATCGAGGAGCCCGTGTAGCCGCAAAGAATCTGCTGTATTTCAAGCAACAGGGCGAGAGATGACAACAACTCCTGTAGCTCTCAGGCCAAAATGAGTAGCAACTCCAACACCAGCAGGAACCGAGCGAAGGGCCAGACCGTTCAAATAAATGGCGCCGTTGGGAACCGGCGCAAGATCAGGAAGACGACGAAACCGGAGGTCAATGCCAGGGCAAGGGGGTCCTTCGTGTTTCAAATGTTCCAGCAGAATTTCTATGATGGCGATCATGAGAGCCCAAGTAAGTCGGCGCCGCCCACGCCGTTGCCGTCCGATATGAGTATTCATCAGCTAGCAGTGGATACGGATCCTGTTTCAATGGTAGGCCAGCTCACAGAGCAAGTCGTCCCGAGGCCAAGCCCGAATCCGTCGACACCAACCCCGTCAGCCGGTTCCGGGCAGGAACACAAGTCCGAGTCTTTGTTCAGCAGCCCTAACTCCCAAGTCGGAACCATGGCGTCTGAGTACCCTACACAGGGTCTCAAGCCTGATGTGGACTCCTCGAATGCCAGCCAGGCGCAGACGGCGTACGGCTCGATAGTAGGGGCAATCCACAGGTTTCTGCTCTTGATAGATAATTTGTATCAGATAATGTTAAACGACGCGAGCCAATGCGCAGGCGGCCTCGAACTGGCGGACTTTCTCCAGTCGGCCATCGAGGACCCAAGGACGGAGTTGCAGTCGCGAGGTGCCGAGGTCCTGGAGCTTACGCAGCAGTGGGCCAGAGGCATTTTATCACCTCCCGAGCAGCAAGAGCTGCTCGAGTCCTGCCTAATGCTGCTGTACGCCGTATACGATGAACTGACAGGCGTTCTGGCCGTCTTGAGAGAAGATCCTGTACGCTTCCCAGTCGAGCACCTGTCGACTTGCCGTTCTACTTTCGGCTGACCAAGTTTGTGTCTCAGATGCTGCTCCAGGCGATGATGGAGTTCCAAGGCAACCCAGAAGCTTGTGCCTCGCTCGCTATGGAGAGTGGCGGAGATCAGCAGCGAGTGGCCAGCGCTCAGCTGCTCTGTCGCCTGCATGAGACAGGTCGCTTAGTCCAGCAATTTATGGCGTACTCGGCCAAGCTGCTGGAGAATCCCGGACAGGGCGAAGACGCGCCCGCGACGGCCCTGGAGCGGTACGGACGGAGGAGAACCGCATCCAGCGCCCTCTGCGATCTCCTGAGCGAAGTGTGCCACTCCCACCGGGAGCACTGGGTGTACATAAACCTGAACACGAAGGAGGGGAGTGGCGACGACACGGCCGAAGTGGATTTCTCGCTCGCCTTCGAAGAGCACTCCCAGCGGAAGAGGAGATCGTCGAGCCTGGTGTGGTTCATCGCTCGCTCTCTCGTCGTCTGCGGGTCAGGGGCCGATTTTGCGGCGTCGACCTCGAGGCGGTGGAAGAACCGCCACCGGCGGAGAGAGAAGAAGAACAACAATAGCAAGGGGGCACTGGCGCCGATGAATCCCCACCGGGTGAGCAAGCCCGAGAAGCGATCGGAGAACCGCGAGGCCTGGATGAGCAAGCCATCGAGAACTCACGGAGCTGCGATGCGGGCCACTCACACGCACCAGCGAACGGCCTCCGGGGTCAAGATCTGCCCCGCGGGATTGCGACAGGGCGAGGGCGGAGAGTGTGCCATCCAGCTGCCATGCTCGTACGAGGCCAGCCTTATGGAGCATAAGCTCATCTTCCCGTCGGTCACGCAGCTCCCCGGGAACGACAAGCGCTTCATCCTGCTGGCTGAGTGGATCGAGGAGCACAAGCGCCGCGGCGGCGGCCACGCCGCCTTCCAGTTCGAGGTTAGATTCGGCTGCATCAGGCTGGCGCGACTAATCGTCGAGGCCATAATGGAGATTCCCCTGGGGGTGTTCCCGACCCTGCACCTGCGAAGCGAACACATCGCCGTGCTCCACTCGGCCGCGGGAGACGTGCGCACCTCCGACCCGGCCGCGGCCAATCTCGAGCCGCACCTGCGGGTACCCCTAGTGAGCAAGGCGCACAGCACCAGCGCCCGCCCGCAATCCCTGAGTGTGCAACTGGCGAGCTCCCGCAACATCCTGCTCGGGCTCTGCATCGTGCTCCTGGAGCTGGCCAGCCTGCAGCTGATCCAGGGCCTCGTGTACGGAGAGGACGGCGAGGTCTCCGACCGCGGCTTCGAGGTCGAGCGGCTCGGGAGCAGGGTGCGTGCGGCGGAGACCGACGGCGTGTGGCCTCTCAAGCCGTACTGTCGCGCCATTCGGTACTGCTTCGAGAGCTCGACCGGCGGCCGCGGCGAGCACAACCTGTTCTCTAAGGAGTCGCTGCAGTGTTTCTATCAGGAGGTCGTGCTCGAGTTGCGTGAGGCTGAAAGTTTCTACGAGGGATTCTGCACCAAGTTAAGGGAAATGAACAACATAATAACTGGATAGGTACGAGTTGTTGTCATCTGTCTGAGTCTAGGTACCTTAAGTAGGTGCCCGTCTTTTGTAGATTTATATATTCCTTACCAACGACTGGTATAGCAGAGTGTGAAATTGGGCACGCAGTCCTTTATTCGTCCATTCGTGCTCAACTTTCACTACACTAGCAATACAAGAGTGGAAAATGAAGCAAGATATCGAGCAGCACTACCCGCCCTCCTCCGTCATCCTTCTCTTTAGCTTGTTATTCAAGTGCGTATCGAGCGAAAAATGCATCAGTTCTAGGCAGGCCGGTTTCTCTCCTGCTGTCGCTGTTAACCCTTCGGTGGCTGTTCCGTCCCCTCTCCTCGCCACAATGCTTACCGCTTCCTGCGCCGCGCCCGTACACACCATGAGATCCGTAGTCTCAATCGGGCTTGCCTTGTGGATTTCCGTATCGGCCCCCTCGCCCCTGCCCCGGGGTGAACCCTCCGTCATGATATCATCCGCGCCTACCCCATCTGCGGGCTCGACCCGAGGAAGTATGGTGGGTGGCGGGCTCGCCGGCTCAACAACGGTCGGCGAGGCCGGCTCCGCGAGGAAGCGGCCGCCGCGAAAGAATGCGCCCAGGCTGACCTCCTCGAAGAATATCGTGCCGTCGTCCTCCAGCGGGTCCTTCCCCTCGTGTTGGGGCCGGATGTAGCACAGGAGGTGAAGCGGCGGCAGCGACACAGGCGCGTCGTACGGCCGTCCCGAGGACTCATCTACAGAGCCGTCCCTCGGCCGCTTGTGAGGTACTTCTGAGCCTGGGCTGGCTGGCCTCCTCGAGGTCTCCGGATCCAGCCCGACCCGGAAATTGCGCAGCCTCGAGACCAGCACGTCCAGGCGGGGCATGAGCCGATCCCACACTTCCGAGAGCCCGGCGGCGACGGCCCCGTCTCGCACCTGCCTCACTCGCCAGTACTGGGCGTTGAGGAAGGACTTCGCGTGGGCGTGCTCCTTCGTGTCCGGTAGGGACACCCAGTGCTTGGAGAACCACCTCGCCGACGAGTCAAAGAACTCGTCCAGGACGAGAGTCTGCATCGAGAGCCCCAGGGCCTCGGCTAAGGGGCGGGCCCGGGCGTTGGCGTAGACGGTCGCCAGGGACAGCTTCTCGAGCAGCGCGGCGGTGAACTCGAGGGACTTGCGCACCTCCGCATCGCTCCTGGCCGCCTCAGTCGACATGAGGTCTGCCCGTCGGTGCGGGTTCTGCAGGTCGACGGCCTCACGGATGGCGCTCAGGGTGCCCTCGGGGAGCGTCCGCTCCGAGAGCCGGACGCGGCTAAGCATGTCCGCCAGCTCCATCAGGTCGTCCTCCATGTCCGAGGATGGCCCGTCCACCGCCGCAGCAGCAGTCTCGCCCTCCACGGCGTCCCGGATCTCGTCCGGTGCCAGACGCTCGTGCCTGGCGTAAATGAAGACGGTGACGTTGAGGGGCTCGTCGCCGAGCGAGCCGGCCTCCTCCGCCGCGGCGCTGACCGGAGGACGCGAATCGAACCAGGCGTCGCGGACGGCCGTGGTGGCTTCCTTGCTCGCGAACCAGCTGGAGCCGAGGGACGTCGGGTCCGGCCGCTTCGCCTTCTTTCGGGATGGCGGCCGCGGCCACCGGAGAGATTGAAGCGGCAGCGACGCTGGGAGGGCCGCGGCGGCCTTGTGTCTCTTTGAGTCGCCGTCCAGGGGGGACTTTTTGTCAGGTTGGTGGAAAGGAAGCCCTTGGAGAAAATCGAAATACGACGGGCTGCTCCGGAAGTCAAAGGTGCGGAAATCGATTGGGCAGGTGTTCAGAGGGAACGCTTTGGAAATACGAGTTCCTGTCAGATTGGCGGTGTCCTTGGATAACATGGTACAGGAAGCTTGAGAGTCAAATTTACCTATGGGGTCGAGATGCGGGCGGGAGCCCCGTTCCAAGGTGGTTGGTGAAAGCGGACCACCAGAATTAAGCTCGATGCGGCAGGACCTGGTCAGCTTCGCCACATCCACTTCGAGTAGAGCCTTGCGGACGTCGATCTGACTAAGACTTAGGATCGCCTGCCTTATGCCGTGAAGAATCGTCCGCTGAGACAAACCCTGAGTCGTCCGCTCTTCCTCAAGTACGGCGGGCACGCTGGCAGGGCCCCTTTGCCGGGCACTTTCTTCTTCCGCTGTCGCAACTAGCTGCTCGAGCAGCAAGATGGGCTCTTTGAGCTTTCCTAAATTCTCGGAAGCCGCATCGATCACTTAGATGAGTTAGCGAGTGACGGGCTTGCAGGGGTATCAGCGGGGCGGGGAGGGATGGGAGAGGGCCTTTACATTGAAGAACACCCCGGCCGAGGCCTACCAAGTGGCTGCTTGCTGCGCGCACGGCCGAGCTCGCGGATTCGCCCCCGGAGAGCAAGCAAGCGCCGAAGAATAGGTCGAGTTCCCTTTCTGCCACAGCTTTCTGCCAGGCGCAGAGAGCCATTGAGGCGTCAAGTAACTGCAACTTGGCAGATTCCCAAGGGCTGACGTTGGTTTCATCGTCGGGAGCACTCGTTTCTGATATTGACGCTGAACATTAGCATTCTTTTTCGGGATAGACCGATTGGGCTGCTGCTAGTAGCTTCAAGATTTAGTTGGCCTCTGGATAGTATCAATACCTGTGTGAATCGCTGCCTTCATGGGGTTGGAATCAAGGCAACCGAGTCCCATCAGGACTTCTATGATCAATCGACAAAGCCGGGGAAGGATATTGTCTCCTTTGACGTTTTCCCCGCTGATGCGATCGATAACCGTGAGCAATGGTGGTGATCTCGAAGACAATGAGGCGGTACTCCCGCTAAGTCCCTCGCCGGTGAGCCTTAGTTTTGCAGGCTTCGGAGGTTTGATTGCCAGCACCTGATTCCAGGAGCTGATCTCTCCCGCCTCCCTCAATTCGGCCATATTTGCTTGGTAACTCGGTACGTCGTGCCCTTGTGGCAGATCTGGCACCGGAGGCTTGTTAAATGAAGACCCATACACGTAGACGACGTCGATTGAGACGTCAAATAGAGACGGTTTTGCTGTTGAGGGAGGAATAGGTCAGCAAGTGAAATCTCGATTGCCGCATGCATGGCGCTCTTGTTTCCTCCCGGAGAGTCTGAAGGCGGCAGTACGGTGTACCAACAACCATAACCAATAGCATCCACATCGTATCCCAGCCAGCGAGAGGCTCATGTGGCATCCCAAGTATTCATGTCACTTCACAGTTTCCAAGTCTTTCTGGAACTGTTCAGAGAGTAATGGTGTGGAAGGCGGTAAGAATAAACCAACAATACCCCCAAGGATGCTGTGCGCCACCTGCAATATTGTCACCCGATGTTGTTCTGACCCCACACCACCAGCAATCGTGAGACTGGAGACATTGCCAGGCGGACCCTCTCGCTGCGCCATACCAAACGTAGGGAGGAAGAGGCAAAGAGAAAATGCTAGCAGTGATTTCTATTTCATAAACGCCTTGACATGGCTGGCCTCATACCACCAGGGAAGCTTCTTCTACATAGATCACTCGATCAGGCCGAAAGAAACCCAAAAACAGAAGCGAGACTAGCAGTCATCTCTACGGGCCGGTAGACTGAGAGGAAGAAAGATCATTACTGGATAATGCAGTGACCTGCAGAGATGACTGCATGCATCGACCGAACCGAGTTTGGAAGAGCGGACAAGGCTCTGGACCTCAGCCTCCACCTCTTGCAGATAGACGTGGCGCATATCGCGGCCCCCCGAGTATCATGGGTTGGCAAGACACTGGTATCCTTTCCACCTTTCGGAAAAGAGTTTGGGCTTGTTAAACTACCACCCCTTTTTCAGTTCCTAGGCCATCATCTCCTCTGTTCAGCAGTCCTGTCTGCATCGCCAGATAAGTTGGACTCGAAACTGAAGTTGATGCACAGTTCCGAACCATAAGTGCCCCCCGTGTAGCAGTCGCTCGCTCGATTAGCTATTCCAAACCCCCTCGAGAAATGGTACCATCTCCTCCGCTCTTTCAAATGAAGTGCGCATCAAGAACTCACTGAAGACACACAAAAACAGGGCGAAGTCGTAGGCCTGGCCATGGCGTCTAGCGCCACGCTAGAGCAGGTCATCAAGATCTTCAAGCGCATCCGCAATGCGAAGAACCGCCAGAGGGACTTGCCCCAGGTGCTCGACCAGCACGAAGCTGTCATCCGGGGCACCGTCGCGCTCGTTAGCGCCGTGGAAGAGGAGGATGAGCTTAGCACGCGCGGCATCCTTGAGGTGATTAGCAACGTGAAGGCCGCGAGCGACGAGTTGAGCGCTTTCGTCACCAGCATGTCCGAGAGGGTCGGGAGGGGCGCCGTTCAGGAATTTACCCATCAGCTGTTCAAGGGGAGTGACGACGAGAAGCATCTGGCGAAGCTTGTGGAGCTCCTGACATCGCACAAGGCGGACCTCTCGGGGGCCGTGGCGGCGGCCCAGGTCGGGCTCTTGAAAGGGGCCGGCGGGACGAGGTTGGTCGATGTGAGGCAGATGAGGGATGTGAATCAGAGGCTGCAAGAGACGACGGACGGGATGGAGAAGCTGAACATCGCCGAGATCTTGAAAGGGGTCGAGCCCGACGGTGAGTGCCAGTCCCCTCCCCCCCCCCCCCCCCAGATCCGAGCAACCTGCTGTGCGACAAAACGTTCGCTAATCCGGGCCCAGAGAACGGCTTGGTCACGCTCTCAGGGAATCAGATTATTGCGCTGGCTCGAGCGAGCTCCAAGACGCCGCAGGGACCGGCAGAGCTCGAAGAAGACGAAAAGGCCGCCTTTACTTCGGACAAGAAGGTGCGGATCACGAAGTTCAACACGGCAAAGAAGAACGCGCTGCAGATGAATGCACCTATCGGGAAGGACATGTGGGCGGACATGGACGTCGTCATTGTCAAACACAACGTTGCGGAGGAGGGTTCCATTCAGACTAACGTGCCCGTCGACGACCCTGAATTTTACTTAAAAGTTGTTAAGGCCCGATTCAAGGCTGGCCTTGCTCCGTAGACATTGGATCGCCTGGAGTAAACGAATCAATCCTTCACTCGCCCATTTTTCAGGCCTCTTTCTTCCTCCTTCTTCTTCCCCCCTCGTCTTCCTATTACCTTTCTTTTTTCCTTCCTTTTTTTCTCGCTACGCTTTGGGTCAGGGTCATGTAAGAGTTAACAAGTACTCGGGCCCAAACGATCGATCATTGCTACTCGTCTCAAAGAAGATATCTGATACGTGCGCTATGACAGAAAATGTTGCTCGACTGCGACGAGCCCGTACGTACCTTATCTTTGTGTCTTGCTGTCTACCCCTGCACCAGAAAGTCGACCTTAGCCATCTACCTTGCCAAAGAGCTTTCGAGAGCTTTCCTCGGAACGTACGGGAAGACACTCGCACATTTCTTCTGTGACTCCGGCTTCGAAATCCGGAAGATGGCCACTTCCGTTATCAGGGGCCTCCTCCTGCAACTCGTCTAGTAGTATTCTAAGCTTCTTGACTATGTCCTCCCGAAGTACAACTAGCACCGTGAGGATGTATTCGAGTCCTTCAACGTTCTCTGTCGACGATTATCCTGAATGTGGCGGCAGATGAGAGGAATGGTCGAAAGCACTAGACGCATACATTGTCTACGAGCTGGATGAATATGATCAAGAAAAGCGAGCTACCCTGTTGTGCCAGTTTGAGGCCACATTTCAATGATCAAATGCCCCGCCAAATATCCGTATACTAGTAACAAGTCGGCCATGTATCCTGTCGCTATGTGTCACCTACCTTTGAGCATCTTCTCCAAGAAAGTCGACTTCTTCAGGCACTTTAGAAAGGACTGCGACACCGCTTCGGAACTGCAAGGTAGCGACGTGCCAGGAAACCCCCCCTTGATACCATGGATTGAGAGACCCATCGGAACGTATTGCGTTCACGGAAAACATGATGGAGGAGTCGACTGCTCAATCCAAACGTCTTGGAGCCGACTTGAGGGAGTGCCTAAACATGGTAAGATTCATCTTTGCTCAGAGACAGAGAGACGTAGCCACCACCGACAGCCCCAACTCAACTATTCCAACTACGTTCCATTGAACAGAACGAGCTGACCATCATGCGTGACACGCAGAACAAGGCTAACTTTGTGTCCACGGCTAACTTTGTGTCCACGGCTGTCACGATAGCCTTCCTCTCGTTGTCCTTCTTCACTTCTTATTTCGGGATGATCTTGCAGGGCATACAAGGAACTGACTGGAGGGAGGGAGACTTCTGGAAAGGTTGTGGTAGTTTGTCTCTCACACTTCTCTCCCTCACTGTCCTGTACACGTTCCGGCATCAGATATACAGGACGATGATGAGCTACCGTACGGACGAAGATGCTCTCGCAGGGTAGTCGGGTAGGAGTTGGGCCAGTCAGCTCAGAACCTGAACCTTGGTAGTTGTGAAGCTCAAACTAGGTTATGTTTCTCAGCCGAACGCACGGATTGTGAAAGTGAATATGCAGCTCTCCCTTTCAGTTGCTGCCTCGACTCCTTCCGACAGCAACGGTGACTCGCACTCAATTGTGCTCTGACATTGGCTGGATGTCGGCTCGCAGGCCGCCAGACTCTTTAGGCTGTCTTGCTGGACACTTTTGCTTCTCGAGTGTACGGTGCATGATTTGTCGAGGTGCAATTCTTTGTCGAGGTGCAATTCTACCTCAGTGTCCCTCCCTCGAGTGCACCTATAAAGGTCAATCATCATGGGGGTCGCGCTGCATGCCTACCTCCGAAAGATGAAGACGAACAGGAGCATTCTTCATTCACCGAAGGCTGCAATAGGAAACCGGTTGGTTGTTGGGTGTCGCATGCTCATTGGTGCTGAACCTGGCTTCATCGCACGTCGCCTGATGATTGGCTGTGATTCGAACATGCAGTTTGGTCAGTTTGCCCAGGATGGCTGTGCCCGGGAAAGCCTTGGGGGCAGGAAATGCGAGAAATACGATGCGTCCCAGCCCCACAGAATTGTGGTGAGATTGTGGTGGTGGCCGACGACATAAATGTGGCATCGAAGTCAAGTTGATTCTCAAGTCTAGGGTTTCTCCAAGGCTCAATATACTCGTTCCATTACATTTTGTCACAAGATATTCGGATTCCAGCAGACAGTCATGATGTGCAAGTCGTCCAAGAATACCACGACACCCCCAATGGAGAAGGACGACGACTCCATCACGTCCTCAGAACCCGGCCAGCAGTCCAATAACCCCACGGAACTCGAAAAAGCGATCAAGTGCGGCAGCTACTTTCCCAAGTCCACCTCAACCCGACCGGCCTACCTCGCTGCCCGTTCCGTGTCCGCGGTTCTTGGCATCCTCCTTGTTGTCCTTGCCGTGATCGCCACTCGCGTCCTCCACCGTCCGAAATGGCTGTCGCCCATCCTCAGCCCGGCCATCAACGCTTGGTCGGCCAGCACGATCGACATCCTCGTCGTCAAGTGGAAGGATAGACGGTCTCCGCGTCTCCAACGGCTGTTTTATGACGGTGCCATCGGGATCGGATGCTCGGTCGCTGCTGGGTTCCTTGTTGCGTTTACGCTCGCGGATATTGGCGGGACTGCAGACGGCGCCGGGGCTGACACGGCCGCGGTTGCGTGGTTGATACTCTTCTGCATGTTTGCTGAAGTGTGAGTGCCCCTTCATGTGGCCAACCTGTCAGCTGCCTTGCTAACAGTGATATTGACAGAGGGTTGCATCTTGGAATCGCCGCGGTTGCTGCTATGGAGGTCTTCAGGGTTCGGCGTGCCTCGAGGCTTCAGGCGGTGTAGAATCCTGCCTGAATGGCATGTTTGCTAGTTTCATCTTTCGGTTTCTCACAATGTCTAGCAAGGACTCCTCGGCCAGAGGCACGACATGCTGGATGGAGCCTGGACTATATGTGAAGGACATAGGCAGGAGCATAATTAGCCCCGAACAGAGCGTCGATCTAATCCCCGTTGTGATACAGCTCTAATTTGAACGATGATTTGACTTGGACATGCAATAGCGTCATCTAGTATCTCTCATGCGGTACCAGACACAGTGGCAGGATCACCATCCTGAACTTGAACGCATGTTGCATGCATTCCTATTCATGTACTGGACAGTACCTGTCCTCCTCTCCAGTGCTATGGGGCCATGATCTGTGCTGTGATCTATTCTCATGCCCTAGGACATTATGCACGATCTCTATCCGACATAGCAAAATCAAATCGTCATAGTTAGAGTTTTTCTTAGAAATCGAAAATCTGACTTATGGTATAAAAACATGCGCTCAGGCACCCATACCTTCACGCCCCACCTGGTGAAGCCCCAATGTTGTGCCTCCATTTCACTCCCTGCTCTTGAATATGGCTTAGTGTCCATCCGAAGACGCACTGCATCGTTGCCGGTCCCTACGAGAGGGATGCTGCCGCCTTAGTGAGTGTTTCTGATTGGACCAAGCGCGGTGGACAGAGCGAACGATCAAAGCACGGTTTAAGTCACAGTTAACGAGCATCGAAGCTCGCTTTGTAGGCCGAGTATCTCGAGTCACACCTCTAGTCATAAGGCTTGCTAGGTCGCGACTGCGACTCTAATCACTACGTCTTTGACATGACTCAGTAGAGATTGCAGTTGAGCTATCCTTGAGGTCTACTAACGCTGTCGTTAAGGACACTTTTGGAAAGGATATGGGTGTGTAGATGACCAAAAATGGTTTGTGAATGGGATAAAGGTTTGCATCTTATTGTGGGGGGTCAAACTACTGACAGGAATGCAAGTAGACATCGACTACCCTAAGGTAAGGTGAGTGCAAACTATCATGCTTGGCACGAGTCGGTGTCCACAGTCAGCCATCTGTGTGTAAGCACTAAGAGACTGTTGTGTGAGAGCACTAAGAGTGTTGAACGCTACTAATGCTTAATCTAACTATATACACCATGTCGAAAAAAAGTGGATTAGCCTAGGACTAGGTCTCTCTAACCTTTCCGTCCCAAGAAAGGGATTAGACTGCTACGTTTGGGGAGGCAGTGGGATTCAAGGGGCTGTCGGCTTCTCACGAAGTCCCAACACAAACGTAGTACCCAAGCCAGAGGGCAGAGCAGGTGTTGCCTACGGCCGGGTTCCAAGAGTAACTAATCGCCATCGTTAGTACAGCCTGAACTTTTGCATGATGTGAGAGCGCTTGGGGTGCATCAGGGAGGAACTCACAAGTTTGAAGTCGAAATCTTGTACTTGTCAGCGATCGTTTGGCAGATGTCTCCCGACGCCACTTGGTGCCATTTGTTGCCTAGATTAGCGGTTAGCATCTAATCCAGAACATAGTTCTGGATAAGCTTTGTAAGAGGGAGCTCCAAACTTACACTTGGCCGTGATGCCTGCCTGGACCGGGGTGGGCGTGGTTGGCGGGGGAGTCGTCGGGGTCCCCTTGACGGCGATACAGTAGTAGTATCCAATCCACAAGCTGGAACAACTTGATCCAACGGCGGGGTTCCACTTGTAGAAATCAGCCAGCGAGAAGGTGCGGTACTTGTCCACGATGACTTGGCACGTGTCGCCGGAAACAGCCTGATGATACTTTTGGCCTGAGCTGGGGTCAGTCTTGACTTGTCCCTTCATTCAGGTTTGTCGAGACCGAGAGATTACTTACAGTCCTTGACGATTCCAGTTTGAGTGGGCGATGGCCCCGTGGGGGTTGTGGTTGTCGGCTTCGAAGTAGTGATTGGCTGCGATCCAGGCACACCGACGCAGACGTTGTAGTCCAGCCACAGGTTAGTGCAGGCCGAGTTGATATAGGGATTCCATTTCTTGAAGTCGGCATCCGTGACTCCCTTGGCCGACTCGATGGTCGCGCAGGTATCACCAGACGCGATCTTATAAAACTTGTTACAGTTGCTCACGATATCGGGCATGTTATCAGTAGGTTGTGCCGCCGCGGTCGTAGTAGTGCTCGGTTTCGAGGTGGTCGTTCCAGGCACACCGACACAGACGTTGTAGTCCAGCCACAGATTGGTGCAGGTCGACGTGATATAGGGGTTCCATTTCTTGAAGTCGGCATCTGTGATTCCATGGGCCGACTCGATGGTCGCGCAGGTGTCACCAGACACGATCTTGTAAAACTTGTCACAGTTGCTCACGATCTCAGGCATGGTATCAGTAGGTACTGCCGCCGCGGACGTAGTGGTGCTCGCCGTCGGCGCAGTGGTCGCCTTCGAAGTAGTGGTCGTCTTCGAGGTAGTTGAAGACCGCGTCGTCGTGACAACGGGCCCGGGCCCGACCCACTCGACGCAGTACTCCTTACCGGCAACAAGGGCACCGCAATTGACACCGGCGTTCCAGAGGGTAAACTGGTCCTCGCCGATGTTCCAAGCCGCGGCCATGGACCGGCACGTGTCGCCGGTTTCAGCAGGCACCGAGAAGGAGCATTCTCGCGGCCGGATGGTAGCCGCGATGGCTCTCGGTGCGCCGACGAGGGCAAGAGTGCCCAGGAGGAACCGGTTGCTGGCCATGGTGATGGTGGGAGATGGGATTGGTGATTGAGTTGCGGACTGATGTTGAGAGGCGTGGTGAGAGAGGGTGCTACACGATCCGGCGAGGGGAAGAGTTGGGGTTGTTTATACAGTGTCAGATGTGGCCGCAGCTGATGACACATAGTCATCCTATCCGTGTTGCAAGTTCAATGTTTGGCGACAGGCTCGGATGTCCAACATCGGATTTGGCAGGATGGAGCTAGCATGGAAGCAGAAGGTTACCTTTTACGTACACTAATTTCCGAGATGCTGTATGCTCTTAGCAAAAGACTACACCGAGGGAAAGTAACTAGAAGTTTACCAGAGATTGCTATGCAAGTGAGCTTATGAATAGATTGCGATTGCTCCAAGAGATCCCAAGTTCACATTGCAATGGTTACAGTCGAAGGATTGCGGTAATGGTACCAGTTCACATCAAGGTAGACAAGCTCCGAGGTCGAGTTTTAGCGCCTGGGCATCAGGGGAATGTAGCCTGCTGTGCCGCAAGCAGCAACTCGTCCGATGTGGCGGCTGCCCCCTGACGCAGGGTTTAGAGTCTAGACTTTGGCTCCTACATGTTGCCTCTTGTTAAGCTTATGTGAGATAAGGTAACATTGCAGTAGTCCGGTGACGACATGGAATTGGTACTCAGCAAACGACAGCAACCCGGCGCAGGGCAAAGGTCTGCCCCTTACTGCACCGCGACGGTTTGTGTGTAGTCAACATTAACCTTTCTACACCGCGCGGGGCTGTCCCGTACGAATTGATACCCCGATACTTTTTTTTTGTCTTTGGGCTGCGTTAAGGCGCTAGGCTATCAGAGTGTTTAGTCAAGTCAATGTTTACTCCCATGGCATAGGGACATTGTTGATTCGTTCTTCCGTATATGTCTTCTGGGGCCAACATCTCCTCGGCATTTGGCAGCCACCGGGGCAGATTGCGCGCCTGCGCCTCCCAGCCGGCAATACCGTACCTCATATAAGCACTCCTTGCAATTTAAAGCTAATCGGATCATGGAGCGGCAAGCCCGTTGTTGCGCGCAGGACGATGCTATGCTGCGCTCCTCCCAAGCAGCAACTGTCTAAGTAAATTGCACTTTATCCCCGAGCGGCATCTGCTACCGCCGACGCGGGGATAAGGTAGAGTACTTTGTGTTTGTGTGAACAGGCATCCGTTTAGCAGGCCATGTGTGCTTGCTCGCCACCTCTAACGCGACGTGACTCAACGCTACTACGATTCCTCCGAGAAAGTTCCGATGATCCGTTAGCTAAGATAGCAACGACAATTGTGACCCGGTTCTTGAATTAGCATATGCCGCCCGGTTCCTGCATTAGCGTATGTGCGGGAGTAACGCTGAATTGCCAAGGCCTATTCGATTAGGTACTTTGACTACTATGAGCATCATTCCCTCGGATCCAGACCCAGCTCCTTAATCTCGGACTTGAGAACGTGTATAGGTAGGGCTGCTATAAATATGCTGCAAGGCGCTTCACCTACCGCGAGCTGCTGTGGTGGCACGGCACTTTGGTCAAGCCTCGATACTCGGTGATCTTTCGGGCAACCCACGTCAAGATGTTGGGCTCCAGTTCGCCATCGCTGCGCGCGTTGGTTCTCACCACACTCGCTGTTCGAGTATGGGCGCAGAGAGACCCGGCAGTGGTCTTGGACGAGTTGAACAGCCTCAGCGACGAAGAGTTGATGAGGGGTACCCACGCCGGTGGCCCAGCGCCTTACCAGCCTTGTCCAGCCGAGTGCAGCGCCCGCGATAGTCCTTCAAAATGGACAATTTACTCCGAGTTCGAGCGCTTTAGCGCTTGCGATCAGCCGATGCTCTTCGACTTCGCCATCTACAACCCTCTTGACGACCCCTCAACCACCACCAAGTTTCGCCTCTGCACCGTTGACCGTTTCGACAAGAAGCCCCCCGGCAACACAACTACGCCCTCACTGCAGCAGCCGCGCCCTGGTTTCCTCGAAACGACCGCGGACCTGACGCTGGCCCAAGAGGGCATTGTCCAACAGAAGGGTACTGCCCAACGGACTCTTGTTCCCACCCTCGAGCTCCTACGTGACGGCTTTCAGCGCGATTATAACGAGACTCTCCCTTCCATCATGTTTAGCTTTCGCGATGATACTATTGCTGCTGTATACGCCGGTACGGCCTTCGATAAGGGCACGATCCCGTCACTGATCTCGACAATGGCGGAAAAGCTAACAGGTAGCGCACCCGCTGGTACGGTCATGGCCCAGTTGTGCGGCGGATCGCGGGGGACGGAGTCCACCTTGGGAGCAATCATGAGCTCCGCCGGCAATCTCAGCCTTCTCCAGAAGGTCGTGAAGTCTTGGTTGGATGGAACCTGTGCAACCATTCCGGGATCTACCGGCGACAGCGTCACTCAGCTCAAGGTCAAGACGTGGGAGTCTGCTGACTTCAACGAGACACTTGGCAGGAATTTCACCCGGCGCAGCCGGATCCACGCCAAACGCGACAAGCCAAAGAAAAACAGCGACGGCAGCTGCTCGTGGGGTAAGACCCGAACCGAGCTAGCACGTTGTCAGGAAGGAGAACTAACTTGAGCAACAGTCACTGTCAAGAAGGGCGAGGACTGCAGCAAAATTGGTACACCGCTGGGGCTCACACCAAAGGAGATCCATGATTTCAATGTCGGCAAGACCTGGGGATGGAAGAAGTGCGAGTCACTGCTGCCTGATGTCAGTTTGCTCGCCCGTGTTCCTCTGAACCTCAACTGACGCGTTTCGCAGCTCAACATTTGCCTATCGGATGGGACGTAAGTTGCCACGAACGGAGAAATGGACCCAAAGAGCGAGGCTGACCATCAAAGGCCGCCGGTACCTTATCCAATAGAGGACGCCACGTGCGGACCTACCGTGCCTGGGACGGTCTTCTTTGGAGACAAGCCGCTCAAAGACTACAATCCCTGCCCCCTGAACGTGTAAGTATGCCTTGGACCTGGAGAGGTTGCCACTAAGCTGACGATGAACAGCTGCTGTAACGTGTGGGGTATGTATTCCCTTCCTTTGGGCAAGCTGTGCATGCTAATCAAACCCAGGTAACTGCGGACTGAACCAGGATGTGAGTCTGAAGATTACTCCTGATACTTGAGTCTGGCAGGAAGACGCCATACGTCACAGTATATGCTGGCTCGCCGCTCGCCGCTCGTCGCTAACAGCTGTAGTTCTGCATCTCCGCCGATGGCCCGTCACCAGTACGTCGAGCCTCCTCTGTGAATATGCGGTCGGTACGAGCCAAAGCTAATTGACTTTTTCAGGGAACGTCAACGCTCCAAAACGGCTGTATCTCGAACTGCGGCAACGAGATCAAGACAGGAGCCGGTCCAGCGAGCTATGGGCGCGTCGGCTACTACGAGAGTTGGAACCACAACCGCCCCTGCTTGCACCTCGATGTCAAGGGCGCGAATACGGACGGCACATATACCCACATGTGAGGCCCAACCGAGACAGTACGTCGTAGGAGACAAGAACTGACGTGACCAGACACTGGTCATTTATGGAAATCACGGACAGCTGGGGCGTCAAGATCAGCGACCCGGCCAAGCAGTGGGACGATTTCAAGAAGCTGTACGACTCTCGCCCGCACCTGACCTAGGACATATGGAAAACTGACAGTTCACAGGAAGGAGAAAAAAATCGTCTCTTTTGGCGGCTGGGGATATTCGACGGAGCCCGCCACCTACGACAAGATCCGACAGGCTACCAGTCCCGCCAACCGAGCTGCCTTTGCCGCAAACGTGGTGAACTTTGTCATTGAGCACAAGCTTGACGGTGTCGACTTCGACTGGGAGTACCCGGGCGCCCCCGACATCGACGGCATCCCACCGGGCTTGCCTGAGGACGGCATCAACTACCTCAAGTTCTTGATCACCTTGAAGCAAGCCCTGGCCAGGGCGCCGGGCAAGTCGCTCTCCATTGCGGCGCCAGCCTCGTACTGGTATCTGAAGGCATTCCCGATTGCGAAGATGGCTGAAGTGCTCGATTACATTGTCTACATGACGTACGACTTGCATGGCCAGTGGGACGCTGGTAGCAAGTGGTCGGTCGACGGATGCGGAGCTGGTAACTGTGTCCGCAGCCACGTCAACAAAACCGAGACTCTGCTAGCGCTTTCCATGATCACGAAGGCGGGCGTACCCTCGAATAAGATCTTTGTCGGCGAGTCCAGCTATGGGCGATCTTTCAAGTTGGCGCAAGCCGGGTGTGAAGGCTTCATGTGCCAGTTCATGGGGGATCGCTTACACTCGAATGCAGCCAAGGGGAAGTGCACGTAAGTTTCTTCACGGTCCTATCTCCTAAAAATGTTCCACTGCTGACCTCTTTCGATCAGCGACACCGCAGGCTATATCTCGGATGGCGAGATCCAGGATATCATAGCCAAAGGCGGGAGGACTTGGCATGACGATGCATCTGACTCGGATATCGTTCTCTACAATGGGTATGTATCCATATACCCTCAACTTCTTGAACGGTAGGTCGTTGCTAATTACTCCTTTCAGCGACGAATGGGTAGCACACATGAATGCACGCACCAAAAAGGCCCGGCGAGACCTGTGGCGCGGCATGAACTTCGCCGGCACGATCGACTGGGCGGTGGATCTCCAAGGAGACTCCGGGGCAGGCGAGGGAGGAGAAGTCGTATATATTGGTCCCGAGGTCTATTCCACCGGCGTCGCGCAATGTACGCCACCGTGCATCATGGTGTTCGCGCCTAGCTCCTTAACGGCACCCACGGCAATCTCGCCTCCACCCTACACTTCGTCGCTGGAGGTTGGCGGTGGTGGGGGCGTCGTCGTAACGAGGACAATAACCGTCACCATCCAGCCCGTCACAGTCACGGAGATGCCTTATGAGAACTACTGGGTTAGCACCAGTGACGTGGTAAGTCGGATCGCCACATGGGTGTCTGTATGAGATGGCCAGCAGCTGACGTGATTGTTTCAGGATTTCCCCATCTTCGTTACTCCGAGTGTCGACCTGCCGCCTCAGGTTCGTGCTTTCCACCGAAATCTCACGAGACGCGCTCCGCTAACAACCGTAATCAGACTGTAATCGTCACGGGCGGGGATTCCAAGACAACGACCCGTACTGTCACGTTGCCTCCCTGGCCGTTCCTGTTGTCTGGGGTTCCGGAGCGCTGGACAACGACAAGCAGCACGGACCCAGCTGAGGAAACAGACTCGATTCTCGCTTGGCTTACCCTGGATGGATTTGAGCCCGAGGGTGCGGACTTGCCCACCAGGGAGCCTGACCCGCCCACATGGACGTGGCCAACCGGCACCATCGGGCCCCCCGGGGCTACGCCTACATGGCCCTCTGGTACCATCGAGCCCGTCCTGGATGACAAGAAACCCCCTGAAGGCAAGAAGAAGAGGCAGTCGTGCAAAGCGTGGTTCTTCTTCGTGTGCATCAGCTGGGGTGACATTCATATTGGTAGGCTCTTTTACTCCTCTTCCATCACTCAGCTGGCTAACCTGGCTAACATCGCGCAAGATTTCTGGGATTTCGATTTTCCTGGGCCTACCGTCATCGGCCCCGGCCCACCTCCGCCAGGCCTTATCAAGCTGCCGCCCGGTTGGTCTATCGTAGGGACACCTAAGTTTCCCAAGATCCCGTACGTCCTACCGCAGCAACCGCCTGTCTGTGATTTGATCTGACATCTTGACAGTATCGGGCCTGATGGCGTGCCAACGCCACCGCCTCAACCACAAGGGTGCACGCCGACCTCACAAGCTGAGCTGAAGATCGAGACCGAGTACTTCGAGACCAGCACGTCTAAGGGGACGGTAATCACAACCGCCACGAAGACCTCCACGAGCAGTTTCCCCATTCTCGGATGCGAGGACGTCGAGGCCACCAAGTCCAAGGACGTTTGCTCCGCGCCAACACAGTTGGCCGTGAGGTCTGCCGACTGGCCTGCCGCAAGGGCAACACCTGTCGATGAGGTGGAGGGACAAACGGTCCCCGAAATCGAGGTTCCGCAAGCGACGCCTGCCGTTGCCGCCCAGGACGCGCCTGACGCGAGAGAAGTGCCTGCCAAGGTGGCCAACGGACGAGTGAGATCCGGGCACAGGAATCGACGACGGGGCGACGGCGATTGTGAAATCGTGATCGACGATCTATACGTATACCCCGCTAAGCCCAAGGACAGGGATTCTGTGGCTCAGATCAGAACGACATTGGACGACCTGCGGGATTTGTTCGAGGACCTGGAATCCTACACGGAGATCAAAAGCGACACATTGGGCTTCACGGCATTTTTTTACGTCTACAATGCGGATCTGGATGTGGTCATGAAAGCAATGACCGCCTTGGGCAACGGCGTGGTAAGTCGGATCTGTACACTTGCCCGCAACATTGTATTGTATGAGCTGACTGTGATCCACGTAACTAGGTCAGGGGTTACTCCCCTACGAAGCACAAGGTCAACAAACCCAGACTTGAGGGCGAGACTCGTCGCAGCGAGGGCACGACACCGGACAGCCACGACAGCACAGAGGGCCTCTTCGAACGCGCCAGCCACAACGACACAGAGGGCCTCCTCGAACGGGCCAGCCACAACGACATAGAGGGCCTCCTCGAACGGGCCATGAAAGATGGCGTTGAAACGACCAGCTGGGCACTCAGCTTCCTCGGCGTCCCACCCAAGGTCAACTTCATGGCTGGCACTAACGACAAGCCTGGTGACTACGCGAAGCGTGGTACAAGAAACGGGCAACGCACACTAGGACCGTTCAACTACTACGCTGATCCGTCCTCGTGTCAAGGAACCTTCATCTACATTGTCGATCTCGCAGTCGAGTGGGGCAATCGGGTAAGTAGTAGCCGTTCCACCCCTCCGCTACCATTGTCAGTCAGTACCCGTATTGCTGACCCTTGATCTGCAGGAATTCGGAGGGGTGGCCCATGAGGACCTGCCTAATCAACAATTTGGCGCCTGGGATGAGTGGATGGAGGTCGGATACTACCACGGAACCGAGGTTGCATCCATCTCGTCAGGCAACAACATCGGTGTTTGCAAAAAGGCGACGACGTTTGGTATAGTACGGAAGTCGCAGGTGATCGGCACCAAAAACTTGGTGCCCGACGATATGATCACCTTTGCCTGGAAGGTTGCAGACCTCCTCTCTGTGGCTGAGAACATTGCCAAAAACAGTCGAGGGTGAGTCATTAGGAAGTCTATCTTAGGTATGAGGTGGGCTAACATGGAACAGTCCCATGTCGGTCGTCAACATGTCTTGGGGCATGAAGTACAAAGGGGTTTGGAAAGACATCCTGAGTAAGTTGAACACCCCATTGCCTACCTGACAACGCTAACTCCTTTCCAGAACAAGTCCTGCAGGAGATCTCCGCGCTGGGCGCGGTTCTCGTTGCCACAGCCGGCAACGAGGCTCCAGGCCGGCCAGACATCTACAAATACCCGGCAATGTTTGTAGATGAGGGAATCCCCGAGTTGATTGTCGTCGGTGCTGCCACTATGGACAGCCGTCGTGCACCCTTCAGTCAAGTCGGTAGTCAAGTGGCTGCATATGCCCCGGGCCACTGGCTGTTCGCTGCGCAATGGAAGGGTGGGCGCAAAAATACCTTCGGAACTTCGTTGGGTGAGTCTGCGGAGTGTTTGATGACCCCAGTTTTGCGCTTGCTAACCACACCTGCCTTTCACAGCTGCACCTCAGGTTGCTGGATTGGTGGCTTATCTACGCGGCCTTCCGGGATCGGCCGAACAGAAAGCGCGGTTTGCAAAGCCCGCCGACGTGAAGAGGTGGATCGAGAAGCTGGCGCGGCCTGTCCAAGTGGGCTCAGACAAGAAGAACAACCTGAACGGGGCGCCGCCTATCAAGTGGAAGACGGACCCTCCCACTGAGGGCCAGGAGATCGTGTACCTGGTGTGGAACGGTCAGGTCGGCGATCATTCGTGCTTGCTGGATGATTCAGTCGACGAATGCCCGACGCTCGACATCAACGACAAAACTCCAGTCGGCGGTGATCCTTCTTGCAACGCCCCGGCTACAGGCAGTGGTAGCGGCAGTGGCGCCCGGCGTCGCGACCAGGCCGCGGTGAACGGCACCCTGGACGACGACAACTCTATGTCCTTCAACGGCACGGCCGAGGGCAGCATGGAGCTCTTCGGCCGTGCTGCTGCCTGCCCCATCGGCCCACAGGGCCCCACCAAGACGGTCAGCATCCGATCGGGCTCGCCCTCGCCGACGTGCTCCGGCGACCACTGCGGCAAGCTGTGCAAGGGCTTCTACTGCAATCTGAGGACTCTGTCTCCCGGCGTTCATCCGCCCGACTTCACCCAGTCTCCGACCAAAAAGCCCGACCCAGCCCCCGGCCCGTCGACAACGACGAATGATCCGCCGCCTGTTACCCTCACTAACCTCCCCGATCTGCCGACCAGTACTGGCTGGTTCCCCACAAGCCCGTCCGGGGGCACGTGTGTATCCTCGGCAACTCTGACTTCCATCGGCGGCCCCGGCGGAGGAGCCGGCCAAGCTACAATTACGTCGAGCGGCTGCATGTCCTGGACGACTTCCAAGAAACCAGAGCCTACTCCCGACCCCCCGCAGGAGACCGAATACCCTTACACCTGGTACATCTACGCCACCGTCGACGACAACTTCGTGACTGGCTCGCAAAAGGCCTCGGGTTACATGATTTTTGAGAGCCCGCCCAGGTGAGACCCGGATAGAGTGTACAAACTTTGGACAGCTGCTAACCGACAATTAGCTGCGATGACGTCCGTAATGCCCGTACTCTGGCAGATGTCGACGACGCCACGGGTTCAGGTGTCCACCGCATTCGGTGCCCAGGCTGTGATGTCTGGTAGGTAGCGCATGGCCTTTCTCTATCCGTGCCGTTGCTAATAACGTATTGAAGCATGACATGCGGTAATGATTGGAGTTCGTGGTGGAACATCAACGTCCTGGAGCTTCACACACCCTCGACGTGGGTCAGTAAGTAGCTTGTGCCCTTTTCCATATCTGCCTAGCCTTGTTGCTGACCATTTGCTACAGCTTGGTACGCCGATCGGGACAACGCCCTGGTCAATACCAAAGACATCCAAGGCGGTAAATGCGAGATCGATACCAGTCATAATTTCGAGTGCTGGATCGCCCTGGGCATGATGTGGGGGAGCAGGCAGCTCAAATGCCACGCGCTCTTCTCTCAGGCTTCCATCTGGACATAGGGTGACGGGAGCCCTCGCAAACGCCGTGCGAAAAAGTGCGGCCGGTCAAGCGGGGGGCGTTGATGCCGGTATGTGAAGACGTGGCTGCTCTCCGGCCGGTCAGCAGTGTCCTCGCCGGGGAGGACTGGCCCGGGCGGGTGTGCTGGTTTTTATTTTCTTCTTTGTACATACTACCCCTGCTGATGACGCTTGTTGGATACATCAGCCATTGAATTGATGCGTCACTGTGCTTCAAAGTTATCTACGTTCAAGTCTTGCTAAGGTCGAGTCCCGAACATCAAGCATAGCGTAGGGGGCTCACCTGGTTAGCGGTTGAGAAGCACACCAAGACAGTGGCGCGCTCTGATTGGCGCAATCTTTAGCTCCCACCCAGTCTTGTCGATACGGTAATGCTTGACACGCTCCCGCGTCTTGCACCTAAGCGCACCCTAATTTAAGGTTTGCGCTAGCGGAAGGGCTTAGGTGCGTGTCCATTGCAGACAGCTGGGCACTAACTGGACATTGTTACAGTGCCGCTAGCGGATGCGGCAGTGAGACACAACGTACGGTTCTGGGGGCAACGCCACCTGCGTACTTCGTAGTAAGGTAGTCATTCCCCGGGTATGGATGGGTCGCCTACCACTTCAGTCATTTCCCGCCCCTTTCGATGTTCCGAGTAGTACACTATCGTCCTAAGGACCTGTTTTTTTGCATGGTTGCCCCAGGAGTCTTGGTATGCATGAAGGTTTAACGGCACGCCGTAAGAGTCACTTGGTAGTTAAAGGTTTGCGATGTCCGAGGTACAGGAGCGTTTGAGAGATCGGATCAAATAGCAGTTCAGACGGTTCAACCTCATTCGACTGCCCGTCAATATCAACCTTTCTATACCGCGGGAAGCTGTCCCGTGCGGATTGATACCCCGATACTTTTTTGTCTTTTGGGCTACGTTAAGGCGCTACGCTATCAGAGTTTAGCGTGTATATCTTGTGGATATGTCAAGCCTGATGTCCGAAGCGTTCGACTTGAGCCCATACTTGACAGCTTTGATCTATCCTATGACTCTCCGGCAATAGGCGACAGATGCATGCCGGCCTGAGAAGACCGCCGACCCCTTACATGTACCCATCTGTCTCTGTCTAAATCCGTCTAACTCTGTCCGTCTCCGTGCACAAGTTTAGTCTCTTTGTGATGGCACGAGGCCGGAACTGAGGAGAGTAGTGTTGCCTGGGATCTCGAGGCCATGCTTGGCAAAGCACTCTCTCAACAACTTAGCAATGATTACATGTGGATGCTTCCTGCTCGTTGTCGTGGGACTCCGAACCGGCTCTCGCTCCTCCTCCGCTCTAGTCCCCAGTCTTCTTCCTTCGAATTCTCGGGAAGTGCCGGCTTTCCACCTAGGCTGGCCAATACCACCTGGTTCGTGGCAGTGAAGTCATCCAGGATCTGCAGCTCCTTCAATGTGAACCACCTAGGCACCACCAGGATCCTCAACGGGATGAGGAGCATGATCAACACCGGAAACGCGATAGCAGCGAGGGTATGAGAGACGGCAACACAAGCTGCGACGGCGAAGAACTGGGTGCCAATGTACAGCCAGATCTTACGTTTGCGGATTTGCAGCATAGGCTCGTCACGCTGGATGAATCTATCCTCGGCTTGAAGGAATAGGAACTTTTGGAGGATTCCATTGGACTCGATCGATCCCCACTATATCAGGGTCAGCAATAGGTGGATGGATGAGAGGAAAACCAGAGTAGCAAGCAACATACCCCAACCACAAAGAACACACCGGCAAAAACAGCATTGGGCATTGTGTGAAGGACCCCAAGGAGAGGCCCAGTCATCGTCCCAACGAGAGCCAATCCCATGATGAAGTGACTCGCACGTTGCTCAACGACTGCTTCGGCAGTAACTACTGGGCGGCGAATGTCAATGTTTTTTCCTTCAGCGGTGGGAATGATGCGCAATCCGGTCCGGTAGACGGTCAGTGAGTCGGTATGCACCGGCGCCTGGGGAACGAGGCCGTTCGGCATGGGAAGCCCTAGGATTCCGGCCACGAACGTGGTGAAGCCGAGGAGGAAGAAGTCCCAGTGGAAACCGCCAGGCTTTTTCAGCGGGAACTGTCGAGCCTGAGCCGTGATACTGCTGACGTTCTTGAGTGATAGCATCAGCAAACCAGAGCTCAGCCGCAGAGGAGATCCGCCCCGTATCTTACATGGTCGTAATAGAACAGCAGCATGACTAGGAAACCGAATGGCATAGCTACGAACACCCATTTCACGTCGAGCCTCCAGAAGTCAATCAACCAGCTGCGCGGTTGCGTTGGCTTAAAGGCCTCGGTGATCGGGACACGTGCCATGCGAGCGGACTTGATTGTCCCTGGGATGTGCGAGAAGCCAACCCAAAAAAGGGTGCAAAACTGATATCCTGTCAGAAGGAGCAGGGACGAGGCGGGCGCGGGTTTTGAGGGACGGATGAGAGGAAGACATACAACGTAGGCGTAGTCGGCCAATATCCCTCGAAATCCCGCCTTCCACATCTTGCCGGATCCGAGCTTTTCGAGGGCGTAGACTGACGCGAAGTAGAGAATGGCGACGAGGCAGGCCAGGTATCCGGCCGTGGCACCGGCGATGCTAAATTCATTGACCAGCTCTTCTACTCCCTTGACTGTGCCACCTGAGTTAGGAAGGGTTCTGCTGGCGAAACACTGGGGGACCGCTCACTCAGGTAAATGATGCCGACGTACATGCCAAAGGACTCGCTCGAGAAGTCGGTGACATATCGCATGTAGTCGCAGGCGTTGACGATGGCGACTAGCCAGTGGAAGATGGCAGCCCATATCCCGGTCCACGCCATAAACCGGGGGTAAATAGATATATCGTAATCGCTGAGGATGTCGTAAATGGTGAAGTTGAAGAGCGAGATTAGACCGGTGACGCCGACGATCGTAAGGGGCTGAGCAGCGAGCAAGCTGAAGACAATGGCCGCGAGTGCCGACGAGAAGAGGGCTTCGTTGACACCGAAGAACTCGCCGGTGCGGCGATACATGTCCAGCGTAGAAGCGATGGCTGGTAATAGACTTCACAGATGGTCAGAACGGAGGCTCGACATGCCGGCTGTACAAAGCCACCAAAGCCGTGACGGCACTACAACCGACGCTATGAAGAGGGAGGGCGAGAGAGAGAGGGACAGAGAGGAGAGAGAGAGAGAGAGAGAGAGAGAGAGAGAGAGAGAGAGAGAGAGAGAGAGAGAGAGAGAGAGAGAGAGAGAGAGGACGTACTTGACAAAGTACATGCGAATAATGCTAGCCACGGTACGGTATGTCCAGGCATCGGCTATGTCGCTCCAATAGAAAGGCAATCGTCGTCTGACGTCGTGGTACATGCCACGTCCAGGCCGCAGAACTCTCCACCGACGCCAATTCTGGACATTTTCGAAGGTGTACGATGCCTTCGTCTCTTGCCGCCCCAACGGTTCTAGTGGATTGGGTCTCCCAGTGCGCTCGTCATAGGGACTACGGTCCTGGGTCTCTGTTCCGCCGTCGCTAGAGCTGGACGTGTTCATCTTTTCCGTTGCCTGTCCGTCTGACGAGCCCTTGCGTGCTTCTTTGCGTTGTTCGGGGGCGAGGGGGGGGGGGGGGGGGGGTGGTCAGATCGCAGAGGCACAGGACTAATAACTAAAGCTCTAAAAATATCCTAGTACTTATTATATATCTCCAAGTAGTAGATATCAATATATAGAAGTTAATTAGTAATCTGCAGACGGATTATAGTCGAAATGCCTAAGCTAACTAGTTAATATATAAAGGACTTTTATAATTTCGGAATAAAGTATATATACCTAATTCCGAAGCTTTATACTAAGAATTACTACGAATCTATTATAATAACTAGCTAGTAGGATACTTTAATATCGGGCGGACTACTAAACTACTATAACGTAAGTTTTATTAGATTAGCTTATACAAAGATATAAAGTAATATATAAAAGAATACGGAATCTACTAAAGTATAGTATTAAAACGTTACTATTTCTATAGGAAATTAAAGTTATTATTATACCCTAAAGAACCTTTTGTAGAACTTACTATAGATTTTATTACCGGATTACTAGAGGTGGTTTTCTAAGGACGTTTCGTCGATACGATCCTAGTAATTATTAACCGATTTATCAAATTCTCATTGTTTTTTCTTATCGTAACGATAATAACTTTAATAGACCTAGCCGAATTATTCTACCGAAAAGTCGAACTCTACTACGGTATACCTAAGGATATCGTTTCGGACCGAGGATCTGTTTTCACTAGCTAATTTTGGTCCGATTTGTACTATTTTAGCTAGATTAAACGAAGGTTATTAACTACTTTTTATCCACAAACTAATAGCCAAATAGAACGAATAAACTAAGTTCTAGAATACTACCTTCGATATTTTATAGTAGGTTAATAAATAGTATAGCCTATACTACTTTATACTACTAAGTATACGTATAATAACGCTATTAACGCTATAACTTAAACGTCTCCTTTTAAAGCTTTAATAGGCTATAACTCCGAATTCTACCTTCGAAACGAGGACGTTTTTAACGAAAAGGGGGTATTAACTATAGACGATAGACTAATTAAACTTGTAAAACTACGCGAGAAAATAGTAAATTAATAGAAAGCTATTATAGACCGATAAGCAAAAGCGTATAACTAACGGTATTAACCGATCTCCTTTTATAAGGAAGTTTTAGTTATACTATCGACTAAGAATTTATAGTTTAAAGGTTTAAATAGAAAACTTATACTAAAGTTTATCGGGCTATTTCGTATTCTAGACGTTATCGGATCTTAAACGTATTACCTTAGTCTCCTAAAGTAGTACGAGAAACTCTATAATATATTCCCGGTCTCCCTTTTAGAACTATAATATATATATTAAGATAGTCTCCTAGACGATTATCTCTAGATACCGAAGCTTAAAGATAACGAAGAGTAGAAAGTAAAGGAGTTTAAAGAAGAAAAAGTTATCGATAATAAACCTTACTTTCTTATTAAATAAAAGGGTTAGCCTATAAAATATAACTAGTAAGTTATAAGATCGGATATTTATATTCTAAGATTAGTAGTATAATTTAGGAAACGAGTTATAAGATAGTCGAGATAGTAATATAATATAGATGTTACGTAGCTAAGGAATATATAATACTAAATTGTATTATAGCCTACGATATTTTAGTCTTATTACTATTCTAAAACTACCGAAACCGGACCGAACCTTTAAAGATACTTAAATAGAAAACTAGACGAAAAGTAACTAGCTTACTACCTTAGACCTTATCGATTACGTACTTAGGGAAATCCTCTTATAGCTTATTTATAAACGTAGCGTTATTCTTATTAAAGAACCGAAAGAATATCGAACTAATCTCGTTACGGAAGTACAACTTCGCAACCACTTACGTACGATAACCCTTATCGCCGTACTCTAGCCGATATAACTACGTACCGTAAAAGATACGGCGTTAAGTTACGTCCGTAAAGTTATAGTTAGACGCGGGGTAGTATAAGGCTAGGACTTACTAACGGGCGTAGACCTAGTTAAAAAAGCGTTTGTACAAAGTCTACGTTATAGTTAGTTTACGTAAAGATTATAAATATAAAGCGTTAAACCTACGCCGCTAACTTTCTCTTTCTTAGTACAACCGGGTAGAGCGACTTTATAGTAGGCAATCTCTATAGTCTCGAAGCCCTTAGTTAACTTAAGCGTCGTTATAGTAAGGCTACGCCGGAAGTTAGCCTTCTAAGCTACCTCTGGTACGCTAATATTCTCGGGGCTAAAGTAGAAATTGAGCTACTCTATTAGTATACCGGCGTTCGAAACGTTACCGAGTATTAAAACAGTCGGCTACGTTTCGTTAGTATATTGTCGCTATGTTATATCTCGTTAAGATTAACTTACGGTATTACAAACTCGCTTGTAACGGGTATAAAGATAGTAGAGAATCGACGTTTTAGCGTTAAAAACGTACTAGAAAATAGGTAGTATATTGGTATTAGTATCGTAGCTTTTGTTAATAGAATGTAAGTAAAATATATAGAACTTCTAGGCTATAAATACCGGGTTGTAGTCTAATATACGACGAGGTATAATAGTAATGTTACGGATGATTGATAGAAACGTTAGAAGTACGTAAGAGTATTAACGAAGGGAAAAAGAGCGTAAAGGAATCGTTAGAAGAAAAGAAGGCAAAAAGGAATAGTAAGCAAATAGATAGTAGTTTGTTTATATTTCGTTAGTACGGCGTATATAAACTACTACCGAAATCTGCCTTCTTATACTACCCTTAAACCCCACTTCTCCTATACTACTTACTATAGCTCTAATACCGCACCTCCATTTTCTATCTTAGTTACGATAGCGATTTAGCTATATTACTACTATAGTAAATAGGGATATTCGTATCTCGAGAGGGAGGATAGTTGTAATAGGGCAACTTGTATACGAAGTTAGGAACCTTACGTATTGATAACGTAATATATAGGCTTATACCCCGTATTTGAAAAGAAGGGGAGTTTGCAACTCGTACTTCTTCTTGTTCCCTTGGTTCTTTAAGATTTAGTCTATACAAGAGAGACCCTCTCGTCTCGCAGCCGTCAATTAATAGTATACTCATCGTACCTTTACCTAGCCTTACGGTACTGTATGAGAGGTCTTTTATACTCGGCTACCCTTAACGACTTTCTATAGGTAAAGGGTCACGAATACGGAGATATCGCTCCTCCTACTCTATTAAGCTATCAAGTAACTAATAGGGGTTAAAGTCCTATAAGGAAAGCGGCTCTTTATCCCTTAGTCTTTTAGTAATCGTATAACGGTAGGGAAGATAGTACTATAGCTATATTATATAGTCCTTCTCGTAACGAGAAAGTTTAGCTCTTATAGTAGTAGCCCTTTCGATCGCCTTCTATATATACCGCCTCTTTTAAATGATCTTTTCTAATACTAGGTAGGAGATCGCTATTAGGAGGTCGCTAAGGTACTCCTAGTTAAGATAATCGAGCCTAATCCGAACCGATTACTCTACTACTTTCTAACGATAGTTACGGGCTTAATTTTCGTATATCTTCTTTAACGCTTTAGTAAGGTATACCTAATCGTATTTGCCGCTAACTAAATAGCTCTTAATATTGAAGTTCGAAGCCTCCGTTTGAGAGGTAGTAGTTTGCTCGAAGTTAAGCTATCTACTAACGAAATAATCTACCTACTAGTATCGGTAAGGAAGCCAGTTACTTTAAAGGTATTCTAGGAGCTCTTCCTAATTAGAAAACTCCTCGATAATCTACTCCTAGGTTTGTATAAAGGATTACTTTACCCTTACGTAGGCTAGGATCTTCTATATAATCTTAACGCCGTTAGGATTATATAGTATATTCGAGCGTTTCTAACGATAATCCGGATAATTAGGGAGATCCGGGTACGTAAACTAAATACTCCCGGGACCCTCGTTATCCTTCTCCGCATCGTTTTTTCTCGCTAGCTTAGTCCATTTACCCTTCTTCTTCGCGTTAAGCTTAACGTTCTCGTATATCTAGTAACGGTAGATCTATTATTAGGTATTAGAGAAGATAGCCTAGAGAGCTATACGTATTTACTAGTCCTTATTTGTAATAGTAATCTATGGCCGCTGTACTCCTATTTACTCTCGGAGTTAATTAACAACGCTAGTAAGGAAGTCGAAGTTCTAGTAGGTTTCGTCGCCTACTAAGCTAAAGGTAAGATTAGTAATAGAATTAACGTTTATTTAGATAGTAATAATAAATAGAGGGAAGCCGAGATTGTTCGTTCGATAAGTATTATCGAAGGAAAGGTAGTCGGGAAAGCGTTTCTATATCTCCTAGCAAGTTTCGAAGGTAAAGATAAGGCCTAGAAGGTAGTTAGGGACTTCCTCGTCCTATTTGGCGATATAAGGTACGCCTAAATCGTCAAACGCTTTAATCGTAGCCCTAAAAGCTATATAACTAAGCCTCTCCTACTTACGGAGGCTCTACCTCTCGTTATTAATATCCTTAGTTGTAAGGTAATAGTCGGGAAACTTTTCCTATACTATTACGAGGATCTCCCTAGCGTAAATAGCTATATAGGCCGAGAGTCTTTATATTAACGCCTTTACGGCTAGCTTTATTCTCTAATTTTAAGGATAGGTAAAGGGATCGAGGGTAGGTAGGTAGTTATAAATGTAGTATTCGGGCTTAGCGTCGTAGTAAAAGTACTATCTTTCCTCTATAAGCTTTACCGTTACCTTAAACTAGTATTCCGTTTTCTTAGAGACTCTCTTACAAAGGCCTACTCCTTTTAACGATTCTAGATCGCTAAACCTAGCGTAAAAGACCCTATAATATATAGCTATACCTCCCTTCTTCTTTCTATTCCGGAGGGAGATACTATAGCCGTATTACTTACTATAAGTTATAAGGGTACTCTTAAGGTCGGCTTCCGTTATACCGCCCTAAATAAGGCTAGTAAGGAAGATAGGAATCGAGGGCTTATCTTCCTCGTCGGAAAAGGGGTAAAAGCCTATATCGGAGGCGGAATCGGAGTCTTAGAAGGGGTCGGAGTCGGAGACGCTATCTACGGTAGGATTTTCAAGCAAATCCGTAAAGCCCTCCTAATTATCGTCGGATATCATTACTCTACGATATCTCGGTTAGTAAAAGTAATAGAGGCGTTTTGAAAGCTAATTCCTACTTAACGTACTTAGAATAGTCCGAAAAGAGGTTATCCCTAGAGTACTAACAAGTCTAGCGCGTAGTAGAGGTAGTAGTAAATAGACTATTATATTTTAACGAGAATTAGTCTCCTATCCTCTAATAACGTAGCTCGCCTTATCTTCTTATCGTACTTATATAATATATATACGGACATTTTTGGACTAATTATACGAAGGCGCCGATATAGCCAAATAGTAGGTGCTGATTTAGCCAAATTACGGTGCCTATTTAGTGGAGTGTAGGTGCCTACCTAGCATGGCCCTTTCGGAAAGCGAAGATAATGGGGAAGAGCGAGGCGGGCGCATAAGTGTCATTGCGCGGGAAGAACAGGTCCACTTCGACCGTCGCCGGGAATGTGGCTGCTTCAACCTGCATGGCCCAGAGTAGCACCAGGGGCAGGATAGATGAAAAGCGGGTCGTCGTGGTAAGTTACATTGTGCCGTGCGTTGAGAAACGAGCTGCTGGCAAACGAAGCAATGCTGACAGGATAATGAGGAAGAAGCTTCGCATGTAGGGAAGCAGTTGTGAAGGCAAAACCTAGTATCAAGACGAGTGAATGACAAAAGTACGCAAGTGCAAGAACTAACCAGGGACGAAGGACGAGCTGTATCAAACGAGTTCTAGGAAGCAAGGGAAATGGTGATCAGGGAAAGGGGAAAGAGACTGCAACGCATCGCGACAACCAACATAGCGAAGCTAGACATTGGAATAGAGTGATTGCACGAGGTCCCTAAGTACCCGCCAAACATAGGCTAAGGTACCTTACCTTACCTGGTAAGGTAGTCTAGAGGTGCGGTTGTTCCAGTGGACTTAAAGCGGATGAATACCGGATCCCATGGCCCAACCTACAGTAAGGTAGGTACGTACCTTAACGTACCTTACCTTGAGCCGGGGACCAATCACGGCGTGGTTCTTGGCACCGTGGCATCTCTAATACAACATCACGTCTGTCCTCGACGTGCACCGACGCTGGCACGGAATCCTTCCACGGCGATGGTACACACTTGATGCCATTGTCTGTCAGGGTATCATTCTATTGCCATGGGTAGACAGCAAGAGCAACGAGCAATGTCACATACAGGCTCGTCGGGGCGTGGCTCGCGTTGCGAACGACGTCCGAACCCTCCATGCCGGGCTTTGGCCTCCTCTTCCAGGCAGGGGCTACCATGAAAGACGGCCATGAAGGAATATAAATGGATGCCTGTGTTACAAACCTGGCCGCCTTGTTGATCGTTGCTTCTTCGCGTCGGTCTCTGTGTCTCGTTTGCCCTTGCTCCTTCTTGTTGCTCGTGTGCCAGTATCTGCTTAGCGTCGCTGCTTCTTCTCCTGTATTACCTTCAACTTTGCGGCACAATAAGCTCTGGATTCCTCCTCGTGGTAGGCATCGCCTCGCGGCTGATCGCGGGACATGTCCTACAAACCCGCCAGAGCGTGTCCTGCGACTTCGCTACTGCTGCCAGTAATGGCGGCACCTGCGCGTCCTTTGCCGCCGGATGGGGTGTGACCGAGGATACCTTTGCGAAACTCAATCCCAGTGTCTCGTGCCCTGGGCAGCTGGTCACCGGCATGGAGGACTGCGTTATCGGCACCGTGTCGTCCGGCTCTCCCACCAGGAGCTAAGCCACCAGCACCTCGACGAAGGCTACTACCTCGACCAAACCAAATGCCACGTCTAAGACAACCACCAGCCTGGTGGCCACAACTACGTCTGGTGCCGCCCTGGGGCCCACTCAGCCAGGCTTGGCTGCCGACTGCACCAAGTTTCACGAGGTCGTGTTAGGCGACCAGTCTGGTACCACCGAGACGCTGTACCGCATCAGCCCCGCGGACTTTGCCAAGTGGAATCCCTACGTCGACGCCGATTGCGACAACCTGTGGCTTGGCTACTGCGTCTGTAGCGGTGTGTAAAGGAGATATGTATGCATCCTACCTCCTCGACGCTATATCTTGGTGTGACTATAATGCTACAGTCCTCAATCCGCTCTTGCATAGCTGAGTTCCAGTCAGCACATAGACAAAACTTCACTTGTACATAGGTAGCCTCAATACATTAAGGTAGCCCGCGTCAGATCTTGGCTCCGCTTAAAACAGCCGACCGTTTTGGATTCCCGCCACATGTTTATCACTAAAATGCTTCGCACGATGGCCATTCTACCGTAGGCTGATCGTAATGCTCAGTTGAGCGCCATGTCTCATGAGATCGCTCCCTAGTCCCTGGTCTCGGCTGAAGAGTTTGTTCAAGTGTCTCGATAAATGACCGGGCGGGTACACTGTCAACAAGCGCGGCCTCTCCCGTGCGAATTTCGCGTTGGTAGCTCGCCATCCCTTTGAACCTCACATGCGCAGGCCCTCGTCGAACATTGCTTGACTTTTTGGCTCGTCTATTAAGCCGCTGCTTAAAGGATGTGACACTATATGCTTTTTCGGGACCTAGTACGGATACTACCCAAGCAATCTCAGTGTTCCTAGTATGCACTGTTTCAGATCTCGGTTGCGGCGTTCCTGCAGGATTCGTCTTCGGCCCGGCCATACAGAGCGCGGCACCTAGGCACGTTGTCCAGCGACGCCCGGACTCTTGAAGCACACAGTAAATCCTTTTATTATAGCCATCAACCTTCCTAATTTCGTCCTTTGCTTATCGCAGGACGTATAGAATCTCATTCCCCCATTGAGCACAGCATAACATTAGGACATGACCAAAGAACGACGCTGAGATCCTATTGCGACCCTGAATCCTGTCCCTGCCCGTCCTGGTTCCCGCTTCTGAGAGGCCGCAACAACCCCGGACGTTCCCACACGGCGGTTAATCCGAGAGATAGCCGTCTAGATGGTACGGAGACAAGCACCGGACTCTCCTACGGTGACTAGATACGACCGCAGCCATTACTGTGGATCGAAGTTCAACGCAGTTTACTTGAGCAATGAGCGGCAAGGATAGAACTTCGACGGTCAGGTGATCAAGAACAGGCCCTGCGATGTTGCAGATTCAGATCCCCTCTTGCCTAGCTAAACCCCGGGCCTCCTGTGGCCTGCTTGGCCGGTATTCTCGGTTATATTGCACTTTCGAGCTCTGAGAGATTCTCGCCTTCTCAGAACATATCCGTCTCCACCAAAGGTCCACTCATCAAGGGGGCCCTCGCACGGGCCTATGAAGGTTGATGGATCTTCGTCGCCTCGCGTGGACTCGGCTACAACTGTTGAAACCCCTTATGTCTCCGTACTCTTGCCACTTGGTTTGGATATAGATATAGATGACGCGGATGTATGTATGTAAATAGCAGAATAATGAGGTTGTCGTCGACACCTAAAAATCCACGTTAATCCTCACATAATCCCAACTTGAGCTCGTGCTTTGTCGTCCTATTGTGATCGATACTCCTTTTCGCTCGTTGATGGGGTTGAAGAGTTGTAACGGGGTCAGCGAGCTCGAGCCGCTGAATGAGAACGCCAAGCATGTAATGGGCATTGGCACAGTGGTCGGTCCCTGCCCCTGGAGGTCCTCCCTTTAATGGCGTCCGGCCCGGGCCGCTTCCAAGACTTGAGGGGGGCAACTGGGCCTTGTCTTAACTTCCTGTCTTCAATCCTCCATGCCCTCAATTATCTGCTCCGTTCCCTGATCATCTTGTAAAACGCTTCAAACAACTCCACTTGATAAGTAAATACTTCGTCGGAGAATGATTCGCGGGTTCAATACTGTGAGTGCTTGTTCCAGGGCTAAGCGCGCAGGAAAGTTCCTTTTGACGGCTCCACGGCTGGGGCCACCTTCCGAGAAGAATCATCTTGCTATAGATGCAAGAAACTGTGCTCGAGACTACTTGTGCATGGACAACTTGCACACGACGCTGATAGGACGCCATTATCACGCAGATCGGGGACACTGGCGGCTAAAATGCGGTGCTGCCGCTGCGTGGGATGTCAAGAGACGATGCGGGGTCCTGTCGCAGGTAACACGTCCAGGCAAAACGCCGCAGGGCCTGCTGATTACCAACGGCACAATGCTTGCCTGGTGCTACGTATTGCACTGCCCTAGCAGATAGGCCATCCGGTTGATCCAGCGATAACCATGGCTGATCACAAGACCACTGTGGCGCCGGAGGCCTCGGTCGAGGGTGAACAGACTTTGCCAGAGCAGTCGCCGCCATCCGAGGGCGAGCAACACCCAGGGAGCCCGAGACTGCCTGAGCTCCAAGCTGCAGCAGCTGCCCACGACAACCGGCAAGAACGTGACGAGTCAAACAACTCAACCCATGGCGCGAGCAGCTCCTCGGTAGGACTAAGTGTACGTCGCAACACTAGGTGACGGATATTTCGCCCATATGTCAACAGAGCTGATGGCACCAGATCGACTCAGATGATAGTGACGCCAACTCATCCTTGGGTGATGTGGCCGTGGCGTATGTATTACCTCAGGTAGTGTTCCCACCGGCGCCATATAACTGAATTGCTTCCTGCTTGTTAGCTCATCCAGCGTCTCTGCTACCTCCAGCGTCTTCGAGTTCGTCGAGAAATACGGCCGGACCTTTCACAGGTACAAAGAAGGCAAGTATTACCTTCCAAATGACGAAGTAAGTGTAGCCTTGCTGCCCTGCTACAGCCGGAAAGGGTTTGCTGAACAGCTTCTCCCACAGCAAGAACAAAGTAGACTAGGTATATTGTTAGCTTGCCCATGAGTGACCCCGATGCTCGCTGACGGTGCTGCGGCAGACCTCCAGCACAGTCTTGCGTCCCGGCTGCTCGAAGGGAAGCTTTATCTGGCCCCCATCGACCGGCCGAGTCGCGTCCTTGACATCGGTACCGGAACTGGAATATGGGCCATTGAGTTCGGTGTGCACTTCCAAGTCGATTGCGCACAGAGTCGTGTAGACACATGGGGACTAACACTCGTTGTTAGCCGAGAAACACCCCGAGTCGGAAGAACTAGGGACCGACCTGAGCCCGATACAGCCCGGCTACGTCCCTCCAAACTGCCGCTTCGAGATTGACGATGTCGAGGACGACTGGGTGCACTCGTACAAGTTCGACTACATCCACGGTCGCTACATCTGTCCCTTCCTGGCAGACGTACCGAAGCTCCTAGGCATGATCTACGACAACCTCAATCCCGGCGGGCACGTGGAGATCATGGAGACTCTCATGCTGATGAAGGCCATCGACGACTCCCTGAACGGCCATCCACTGCAGAAATGGAACACGATGATGGTCGAAGGTAGGCCCCCCTGTTCCTACCTGCACCAGCGTCCGTCGTGCCCACCACTCTGCTGACGCTTTTGTCCCAGGCATAAGGAAGATAGGCAAAGACCCCCTCTCCGCGGTACACCTCAAGCAGTGGATGGGAGAAGCCGGCTTCATAAGCGTCGTGGAGAAGAAGTTCTCCGTGCCGGCGAACCCCTGGGCGAAGGGCGCCGAGCAGAAGATCCGGGGGATGATGATGATGAACAACCTCCTCGAGGTCGCTCAGGGCATCACTACCAAGATCTTCACCGAGGTCCACGGGTGGTCAAGGGAGGAGGTCGATGTCTTTCTCGTCGATATCCGGGATGGGTTGAAGGATAGACATATCCATGGTTATGTGCCTGTGTAAGTGGTTAGCTAATCCAGTCATTGACGACCTGCTAACTGTTGCAGGCTGTGTGTTTGGGGGCAGAAGCCGGCGGCATTGTAGGGCTTGGGGGAACCTAGGGGTCACCTGTGAGGACTTCGGAGACTGAAAGTAATCGTGTCTGGGAGGAGGCAACAGTGCCTATGCTCTCTGTTAATGGCACAGAAGACGGTGGAGAGTTTCAGTGGTCTCGGGCGTTGGAGAGTTAGAGTTCATAGCCTGGATTTGTAAAGTGGGAGCAACAGATGATGCCGGAACCCCTGTCCCTTCGTGTCAATATCACAATGCTATTCCCATCTAAATCCTACTGACAAAGGTTCAACTGTGCGATCCCACAATCTAACGGTAGAGCCGGCCTGGCTTCAGCGGCTCAGCCTTCTCGTGCTTCAACCCCAGCGCAATCCGTCCAACGTCGGCCTTGGCCTTGACGTCTTGCATCATGACCTTCGTCCCTCCCAAGACTCTCGCCCGCTCGCCACCGCTCATGGCGGAGTTCGTCTTGGGCAGCTGCAGGTACTTGCTGTTACGCGCCACCGTGCTTACGTATCCAAGCACGTCCGGAGCCACCGTCATCGACTCGACAATGACGCTGAGTGTGCCGGCAATGAGCAGCGCGCCGGCGCAGAGGAAGTACCCGACCACCCAGCCGACGGAGATATAGTACACCAGCCCTGCCGTGTATGTGTGGGTGGCGGTAACGGTGACAAAGTCGCCCTCCTGGCCGGCCTGTATGTCGGTCTGGTTGACATAGGTGAGGTAGTGCACCGAGTTGCCCAGGTCGATCCACGTGTTGAAGAGGTAGGACATGCGTCGGCTGAACTCGTCCGGCGTGGCGAGACTGGTCAGGTTGAACTCGTACTTGTCAAAGCTGTCCTCTTTGCCGTACAGGCCCAGGAATATCTCGTCTGCGTAGCCAGCCGTTAGTTAACCCGTCAGCCTAAACGAATCGGCAGCGGGGAATACGTACTTGGAGTCGTGACGAGATCGCTATCAGAATGAAACGGTGACGTGTTTTGAGCAAAGCTCAGGTCGAACCCGCTGAAAAGCGCCGCCCCGGAGGTATTCTTGAGGTTTCCAGGGGGCGTCGCCGTCACATCCGAGCCACCACTATTGCCAGAGCTGTAGTAGCAGTCAGCCATGCCCCCTTGCCTCGAAGAGTCGGTGTAGCATTCGACGGTGAAGTCGATAAATTTCTGTTCGAAGCTACACTCGATCAGCGAGTGCAAGGACTCGTTGCCAGTGGTCGGCAGAGCGTCGGCGCCAACGTCCGCGGCCGATCCCTTCGTGATGACCGACGCAAACTTCATGCGATCGTAGTGCAACGTCATGAGGTCCGATTCGGCCGTCATGTTGTCCGAGTAGAAAAGGTAGCGAGCCGTGCCTCCGAGACTGTTCTGCCACTGAAGACCTTGAGGTAGCCCAGTTGTCTCATTGAAGTAGGAGCCGTTGACTACGGACCATTCTCCGCACTGGAAGTCGAAGTAAGACGAAGTCACAGGAAAGTTCACGCGCTCCCACCGGAGGTTGGTTTGCGTGGGTCCGTCTGTTGGCATGTAGTCGACGCCGAATACAGGCTTTGTCAAGATCAACGGTATGCCGTAAAACGACGTGGCGCTCGGGGCATCGATCGCCTTGTTGCTATCGAGCCAGACAGCCCTGGGGTGGTTCCAGTAATCCTCGTCAGGGTTTTGCGAAGGACTCGCGGGCAAGAACGTGGCCAGGTAGAGGTTTGTCATCTTCTGCATGATGTCGTACTGGCTGTTCGCGTGGATGTTCTGGGCCAGGTACTGGAACGAGAAGAACCGGTTCGGCCCCGTCATGTCGAGATACAGGACGGGCATGGTGGCATTGACGAGGGCGTGATCGATGGTGTAAGTCCGCTGCAGGGCCTGCGAGCCCAGCGGCGACAGGCACCACACGGCGAGCAGGAGCAGCGTGAGAAGATCCATGCGTCGCAGCAGAAAAGGTTGCTTGATGGCGCTGCCGAAGGAGTTGCTGCCGACGAGCTGCTCGAGCTCCATGAGCTTGATGCCACGCTCGACCTTGTAGGTAGCCCAAGCCTTGAAGACCTGCGCGGTTACGGCAGCGAAGACGATCGGCCAGGCTGAAATGGCAACCTTGATCACGTCCTCGAGGGAGCCCCAGTGGGAATCAACGCTCTTTCCCTTCATGAGGATAATGAAGAGGCCGAGGACTATGGAAGGATGTTAGCAAATGGCAGGTCAGTTTCAGGGATGGGTTGATAGGTCAGCTCACGGATGAAGAGAAGCGGCAGGACAATGCTGAGACTGGCCATGATGTAGAACGTCATGTTGGCCCAGTGTTTCTTCAGAGGCCTCGATACCTTCTCGGCCGTCTTGTCCTCCATGTGGTTTAGTTCTTTGGCCGTGATCTTGTATGTGACCTTTTCCCGCTCCGCGTTCGCCTTATCGCCTGGTGCAGGAGCAGCAGCAGGAGCAGCAGCAGGAGCAACAGCCGCGGACAGCGGTTGGCGCTGAACAGGCTGTGTACCGGCTGCGGCCGCAGCCATAGCAGCACCCTGTACCGCGGCACCAGCATCGATGGTTACGTGACCTCCAGAATCTGGTGCAGAGATGTCAGCTTTCTCTATCGGACAATGAAGGCTAGCCGTCGACGGGCAAGACATACCACTGCTATTATTCCCCAGAGTCTTATCGTCGTCGTCGGCAGAACGGGATTGCCCGTCCTGTGCGCCATGATGTAGGTCGTGCGCTGCCTCACTCGTATTGTCGTGGTCGTCGTGGCCATCGTGGTCATCATCATCCTCATAGTCGTGGTCGTCGTCCTCGTCCACAGACCAATCGTCGTCAGAGATGATCTCGTCGCCATCCATGAAGTGGTCGCCAATCTCGATAGCAGGGACAGCGGATCCGGCAATTGCCGCTACTCCCCGCAAGAGGCGAGCCTTGAACTGGTGCGTCTTGCGCTGCCTGAAGAAGTTCTTCTGCTCGTCCAACGCTTCTTGTATGGCCGCTTGATCTGCCTCGGCTGACGTATTCTCGGCGGCCACTGGTGCAGAGCTGCCTATCGCGACGGTCCGGGTGGCCGAGGCATCGTCCTTCTTCTGGTCCGCTGGAGCGGGAGCGTCCTTCGCACCAGATGCGACAGGCTCCTTAGCCTCCCTTTTCGCCTCTGCCGGGCTGCTTTCCGTGGCCAAGGGTTTGGCGGTAGTCTTCTCGGCTGCCCCCTCGTTCGATTCCTTACGAGGTGCGGATGCTGGCGTATCCTCTTGATCCTTGACCGGTCTCTTCACTTTCACCAGTGTCCCATCCGGCTGACGAACGGTGACGATCTTGAAGGCTTCACCGGAAGTGTTCGACGTAGTCGTGGCCAGTGCGGGAACAGCGTTGCCGGCACCTGCAGCCTCCTCAGGGCTGAGCTTTCGCTTCACCGTAACGATGGTCCCATCGGGTTTCCTGACTTTCACCAGCTTGAAGCCCGGAGGAGCGGTGGCAGTCGGCTTCGGTGCCGACTGTGCTGGAGGTGCTTCCGGCACCGAAGCCCCTGAAGGAGCCGCGGTCGGCCCCTCAGACTTCAAGTCACCAGTCGCTGATGGCGTGGTCATGGTGAAGCTGCGTCAAAGTCAAGATGCAGGCCCTATCCGCCCAACTTGAGGACAAATGAAGAAAGAAAACAGAGACCAGGCGTCCTCGGGTCCCGGCCGTGGGAATGAGAGACCGCGCCATGGCATTTAAGGGCCCTCTTAGACGCAAAGTCTTCACGCCATGCCGATGGGACTGTAATAAGAAGTGCCATGTTTGAAGACACCGACCATCGTCTAGACTGTCGTTAGTTTTCGATAGCTTCACAGCTACCCGCGGCTGAGACAGGGATCTGTTGGTCGACCTGAAGGTCTGGTCCAGGCCGATAAGGCTGCTTAACCCAATACAGCGGACACTACAATCCAGCAGCGCGGCGCTAGTAAGGCATGACTTCGATATTGGGACATCTCAGCCGTAACCATTGGTGGGCGGACCGGTCACAGCTCGTGGCAAAAAGACAATGGCGCCGGCGGAGGCCGAGTGAAGCCCGCTAATCCCACTTGGGATTATGGGTGTTTACATTCCCGACCAGAGACTGTGAATGCTCAACCGCTGGCACTGACAACAACAGCACTTTGTAAAGAAGAGACATCGGCTGTTTCCTGCATGTTGCTGATGGGCAAAAGGTGAGTTTGATGCATAATGTGAGGCCATCGGCGCTCATCCTGACCACGTGACCTCATCAAATGGTGCGGGGGCCTGCTATCTCGGTCTATGCCATCAGCCCAGAAGGCCGATCAGCGATGGATTATCGATGATGCAGAAATATCCAGACAACTGCTTCAGTCGGAGCCTAGCAAGATCTCGTCATTACCTTAGGGTTGCCACGCTTTGATGTAGCCGGTCGGTGTATTTTGACGTGGCTTCATTACAGGTCTGGTAAGGTACCAGATGGTAGCGAATTAAGCGTGGAGTCGGCTCCTTCCACGACTCCATTGGGCGTTGGCGGGGTTCCTCGCCAAGTGGTCGCGGCGGTCCGATGCGGTGAGGGTTCCAGGTTGGATGCGCTGCGAATCAGTGGATAGGGACGGTCAAGCTGCGGACCGTTTTGCCGCGGCGTGATCTCTGCAAGGAGGCCTGACGACGCTGCATTGGCGGTCAATACATATCTATCCAATCATGCACGTCTCGCCCTGTCCAGCTAAAAGTCGAGTGCTGTTCTGGCGAAAACCGGAATACTTGAAACAGCCAGACGCCAGCACCTCCAAAGCAGTTGATCCATCTATAACCGTAAAACATCGCCTGTCCCCCTCTATCAACGAGAGCGATGTGACAACCCCGGGTGTTGAGATCGTGATACTCTTTGTCGTACAGATATCCGATTTTGGCCATTCCAGATGAGGAGTACAGCCAGCGCTGTCTACGAGCACCAGACTCCTGACTTCCGTCTGGTTTCTGTTTAATTCCCAGGATTCAAGGTTGACAAAGATTAAGCGCTATGTCGAACACCGCAAAGATGCCCATCCAAGAAACGATAACAATCATCAACAATTCGGGAAAGATCATCAGCACTGTAAGTCCACCCAGCTGTATCACCACCCGTACAAACTCTTGGCCACACCGTATCCGTCTGACCACATGCACAGGGCAAGCACCTCGTCAATATCTTCAAAGATGCCAAGGCAGCCTACAAGGACAGAAAGGAGGCTCTTAAGGCCGAGCGTGCCCCGGTTCCAGGGATACGTCGCGCCCAGACGTTCGACGTTGTCACGCCGCGGCGGGCAGGGCCTACGGTGGAGTACTACGAGTACGGCGCGGATGACTGCTATGAGAATGGTATCTACGACCGGCGACGATCCCACGATGACGGCCACTCCCTTGCCTCTTCTCATCGCAGCCACCGCTCCCGCAGATCGCATCGTAACCGCTCCGCATCACAGTCCAGGCCGGCCTTGACCGAGTCGAACCTCCGTACACACTCCGAGGTCTCGACCACGGGACCGTCTGCTGCTCCTAAAGCATACAGATCTCCGTATGCCGAGACAGCACCTCGGGATATGGCCGTATCCCGGCCGTCACTCTACCATGCCGCCACGACATCAGCCATCCACCCACACATGACACGCGCCGCAGCACCACCGTCCGCCCTCACCGAGACAGCGTCGCCCGTATCGACACCGCGCCAGAGCATGCTCGTCCACCGACCCCGGTCCGACCTGTCCCTGTCAAGGAAAAAGGAGATCGACATGAACCTCGCCTACGGCAATATCCCACCAGACCTGGCTTCTCGAGTCGATCTCGACGCGGACCATGTCTACGACGACGATGACGAGCTTGGACCTCCCTTGCCCTCGCGCATCATCCACCAAACCGAAGAGCAGGAAGCGCGCTCCCTCATGGCGCGCATTGAAGCCTTCCTCGACGAGGCGCACTGCATCCACCACAGCGCGACCGCCATCATCGCCCACCTGCAGGGCAACCCAGAGGCAGCAGCCGCCGTGGCGTTGACCCTGGCGGAGCTGTCGGCCCTACTAGGCAAACTGAGCCCGGCTTTCCTGAGCGTGGTCAAGGGCGGCAGCCCAGCCGTCTTCGCGCTGCTGGCCAGCCCGCAGTTCCTCATCGCCGCCGGAGTGACGGTCGGCGTCACCATTGTCATGTTTGGCGGGTGGAAGATCGTCAAGCGCATCCGCGAGGCGAAGAGGGACATGGACAACGCCGCCGTGGCTTTTGAAGCGCAGCAGGGTGCCGCGGGCTACGCGCCTTATGAACCCCACAACCCTGGCGTCGCCGGCAGCGGTTTCGACGAAGCGCTGGTTCTGGAGGAGGAGCTCAGCACAATCGAGAGCTGGCGGCGGGGCATCGTGCCCTTCGGCGAGGACGAAACCGCCGACATGGAGCTCATTAGCCCGGAGGCGGAGCGGAGGAGGAGGGCGGACAAGGGCGATGGCATATCACCTGACGACTCCGCGTCGAGAAGCGGACGGAGCTCGAGGTCGCACAGGACGAGCAAGACGCACAAGAGCGGCCACCGCGGCAGCAGTCGCAAGCACGGGGACGACGACATCCCCGAGCGCAAAAGCAGTAAGGGCTTCAAGACTAGGGAGGGTGACAACGACAGCGAGAGGAGCGGCAGCCATCGCAGCCACAAGAGCTCTCGGTCGAAGAAGACCGAGAAGGTCGGAGTCAAGGCTATCGAGGGCAGCAAGGAGGGCGGGAATACGCTCGATGCCGTCTTGCATACGGAGAAGAAACCCAACATGCTCAAGACGCTGTTCAAGAAGAAGAAGGAGAAGGAAGACAACGACAAGGCTGGTGTGTCGGTGTAGATTAAGTCGGTCGAGAGTCAGGGGTAATACTTTCCTTCAGGTAGGGGACCAGGATTGATATGGTAATTGAATATATGCATCATCCTGCCGGTCCCGATTTGCATGACAGGTACTCCCTGCACATGGATCGAAGGTGGTGGAACATCATTATCAACACAGCCAAGACTTAACCTCGTCTCATCCCATATTTCTCTTCCAACCCATTTCCACAGCGTTATCGTCCTCTCGTCTCACAATATCAGATCTGCAAATCCCGCTCGGTGCTCACGCGACACAACTCCGTCCTCTCCGTCAGCAGCGCCGTCGAAAATGAGGCCTGTAGTAGGTGTTGAATCATGAGATCACGTCACGTCCGTAGATTATGGCGCGTAACGAGCAAAATTGCAAGTCGATGTTTGATGCCCCTCGCAGAGTGAGACGTGCCACCGAACCTCTTCATTTATTATGGCGCCTTTTGGTGACGACAACAAGTCGCAGTAAATAGAGAGCAGCAGGAAAAAAGACGCTGTGAATGTAGACAGAGTTTGTTGCCGCCAGTCCCGCCTCACATGATGACCTCGTTCGCCACATCCTGCAGACCTTGTTAGCTTGAACCATTCGACAGTGGCTTGCACACGACCACGTACCCTCTTCAGCTCCTTGAACGGCAGGCAGATGCAGTTCTGCACCCGCACCTCGTCGCCGACACCGCACTCCTTGCCCAGGATGGTGATGGCCTGCACCTTGACGCCGTTCTTGATGATGCTGGTGTGGTGGCTTGTCACGGGCATCGGCGTGCCCTCCACCCGGGCCCAGGCGCCCACACGGCTGTTCCAACCGATAATCGAGTACAGCACGCAGGCGTCGTGCTTGATCTCCGAGTCCTCCAGCACGATGGACTCCTTGATCCGAGCTCCAGCGCCGACAGTGACGCGGGGACCGATAGACACGTTGGGTCCCAGCTTGGCTGTCGGGTCGACGTGGGCTGTGGGGTGGATGAAGACGGGAGGGATGATGTTGGCGGACGGCTTCGCCAGCTCCTCCGAGTTGTTCTGCCATGCCTTCTGGAGGTAGAGCGCGTTGGCGGGTACAGCCGAGCCGGCCGTCTTGATCTGACGCCAGAAGTCCTTGGTCTCGTACACGTAGAACTGCTTGGTGTCCGCCATGTCGCTGAGAATATCCTGCTCCAGGCGGATCACCTCGTTCTTCCTGTTCTCGTCGTCGTCATCGTCGTTCATGATGAACGAGTTCTCGAGGTTGTCGGAGGACGGGTACGAGACGAGACGCGGGGGCCGGTCGGTGCGACGCTTGATGGCACTGCGAATCGAGGGGAAGACGGCGTCGGTGCTGAACAGGTAGACGCCGCAGTTGATCAGGTTGGAGATGTGGCTCTCGGGCTTTTCGACGTAGTGCAGAACACGGCGAGTGTGTGCATCGCTGACAATGCACCCGAAGTTGGACGCAGCCTCTTCGCTGACACGTGTCCCGAGGATGACAGCCTCGGCGTCCTTCTCGCGGAACATCTTGAGCATCTCGTTGAGCGGGAAGCTGCAGCACACGTCCGAGTTGAGCACGAAGATGTGCTGCGGCCGGCCCTTCAGGATGATGTCGCGGAAATGGTACAGGCCACCGGCAGTACCCAGCGCCTGGTATTCGCGGAGGTATTTGATCGAGAGGTTGGGGAACTCGGTCGAGGCATCTTTGATGAAGTCTCGGAAGACGGACTCCTCGTAGTATCCGATCAGGTACACCTCCTGGATCGAGGGGACCTTGTCGATGGCCGTCAGGCAGTGCCAGATGATGGGGTGGCCGGCGACGTCGAAGAGGGGCTAGACATGGCGAAGAAGTCAGCTTGGATCCGTTGAGAGGACATGTGCGATTCTGGGAGAGTAGAGGATGTGAGGGCCCTATCTCTTACCTTGGGGACATCAAGTGAGAGCGGCCTGAAACGTGTACCTCTGGAGGAACCGCCGACCTAGAATCCAAGGGCCGAGTTAGTATACGCTTGTCTGTGCAGCTCGTCGAAGCAGAGAACACCGGGCGCATCTGCAGCAGGGGACACCGCCAACTCACAAGGATCACGGCTTTCGTAACAGCAGGGACGCCGTTGGGCTGTTTCTCGCGATGGGGAATCTGGAGAGACATTATGGGCGGGAGACAATAACTGACAAAGTCCTGGATCCAATAATAGTAAGGAGATTGTTCAGGCTGGGGCCAGAATAGAGTCTTGACACCTTCGAGATACAAAGGAATCCGAGGCCAGAAGTTGCGTCTCGAAAGTCCAAACAATCGGCCACATGCTTTCCCCTGAAATTGGGACCAATAAGAGTGCGGGGTGTTAGATGCGGTGAGGGAGCCTGGTCCGTGCGGAGCTGAGGGGCAGCTGCCGCCCGTCTTGGTTGTGGGGGCGTCCCGTCATGCGTCTCTCCAACCCCCCCACTTTGCGGGACGGGACCCTGGGCTTGCATCAATAGCAAAGACAGAAGGAAACACCAAAGCCAAGCTCACAGGCCGCCTTTTGAAGGACTTCAACCCACCTTCAACTTCACAGACGTACAGTTGATGCGTCAAGAGTGTGCCCTATGCTAAGAATAAATATACGCATCTCCCATTACTGTACTAGACATCAGTTGGCTTCTAAATTGCCCTGGCTTAACGGGATTCGCCTGCCTACGTACAGGACAGTACCTGACTTCCAGAGACTCTCTTGAAGAGAGCACCACATACATCCTGAGTAACACTCTGTAGCTGAGATAGTCTTGGAGAAAACCTTCAATGTGCCCCAGCTGAAATGACTACCACTTTTGATCTCCGAGGGCAGCAGGTGTGTGCTTTTTGGCCTCTCTGCTGGAGTGCATCTCGTCCACAGAAGTTCACAGCAGTTCACGGTCGTCCACACAAATCAGCTGGCTTGGTGTGAACGCCTGTTCGGGAATACAACCACCATGAACAATCCAAGGGTCTCCAGGAATCCCAACCCCCTCATTTCAGGTATTGTTAATTAGATGGAAATTGTTAAGGCGATGACCGGGTTGTCAGTGGGATTGCCATCATACTTTATTGCAGCCTCGAATCTTTCCCTCACCTGTCTATCACCCAACTTTTGCTTGTGTCCTTCTCGCAAGGCTTCCTGCCTCGCATCTCCCAACAATTCACGTTTCTCTTGTCTTCAACTTCGTTTTCATCTTGCTCCTTCTCTTTCTCTTCCCTGTCTCTCCACTGGGCCTCTCTTTCCACAGGCACCTTAGTCCCTGTATCCGGTCAACTTCAGGGAACTCTTTAGAACAAGGAATTTCAGCCATCATCTCATCAACCTCCTCTGTAAAACCTTCTTCCACTCCTTCTTCCCATCTACCGTTTTACGCTTCCTCTGTGGGAGGTTTCTTCCCTCGGAAACCCTCTGTTTCCATCATTCTGTCCATCAGAATTCCGTCCTATCGACTCATTCTGTAATCGACGCTCGCTTGCTTCATGTGGTAAGTCAACTCCCGTCTCTCGTCTCTGTCGGTGTCGAAACGGCACCTTATCTGACCAACGTCACAGATACGATGGCTCGCGGAAGAATCAAGCAGGAGCCTGGCTTCACCTCGACGGCCGCTGATTCTGTTGATGTGGTCCCGTGCACCAACAGTGCGGCTATTGATGAGGTGGCCAGGGCTCTGAAGTCATCCAAGAGCCTCCCGATGCCAGCCAGGGCCCGACTGCCCACCTTCACGCCAATCCCGGAGCCTAGCGAGCGACGAGCTATCAGGTCGGGAGCGCGTAAGTTATCCCGTTGCCGCTTGTACTAGTCACCTGTTTGCTAATCATCCATTTCCATTTCTAGCAAGCATCGACACTCGCCCGCAGGCCCCAATGACTGAAGCAGAGGAAGAGGAAGACGAGTGCGTCCTTATGGAGGTGCGCCGTCGCGTCAAGACCCTGCCCGAGGAGGACGTGAACCCCATTCCGGTCAACCAGAACGCGTCCTTCATGTCCAATCCGGCCTTCCAGGCCATCGGCCAACAACTCAAGGAGGTCAACGACACGCTGGGCACCCTCCAGTCGCTGGGCATCCAGCACGTGGCAAGCCTGCCCGAGCTTGTCCTTGTCGGCGATCAGTCCGCAGGCAAGTCCAGCATCATGTCCGCCATCGCGGGACTCAACCTTCCGCACAACACCGGCGTTTGTACGCGCTGCCCGGTGCACATCCGGCTCTCCCGCGCCACTGGAACCGATTGGACCTGCCGTATCAGTCTTCAGCAGGACTATGCGTTTGTCCCTAGCGACGAGCCCATCACCCAGGACGACGTCAACCAGAGCAACCCGTTCCCGCCATGGGTGAAGCAGGCGCGAGTGGTCAAGGACTTCGTGACAATCCGCGAGAAGGTCGACTCGATCGAGCAAATACTCCGCTGGGCCCAGGTTGCCATTCTGAACCACGATGACAACCATGAGCTGTTCATCCCACAGGATCTCGATCATGCAGATGCCTCCGACATCCTCTCGAGGGCAGAGGCGCAGACCAAAGCCAAGTTCTCGCCGAATACTGTGGCTCTGGAAATCCGAGGGCCTGGGCTGCCGGATCTTTCCTTCTATGACCTGCCTGGTGTCTTTGCCAACGCCCGGCGTGCCGAAGATCAGTACCTGGCCGAGGTCGTCCTGAATTTGACCCGGGAGTACATCTCTCACTCGGGTGCCATCATCCTTTGGGCTGTACCGATGAACACGGATCCCGAGAACTCGACCACGTTTCGAGTCATCCGCGAGATGAACGCAGTTAAGCGCTGCCTCGGAGTCATGACCAAGGCCGACCTCCTTCCCAGCGGCGGTCACGACCAGTGGATTGCAATTCTCGAGGGCCGCTTCCACCAGACAGGACTCGGCTACTTCATCACGTCGCGCCCGGATAAAGGCGATCTCGATAACCAGACTGCCTGGGAGGAGGCCTTCTTCAATCGACGGGCCAGTCACAGCTCGCATGAGACACCGACATGGCCCCATGAGTTCGCGGAATACGACGAAATCTGCGGCGTGGTGCGCCTGAAAGACTTCTTGTCCCACAAGCTTGCCGAGGACTTTCGCCGAAGGTGAGTTCCGCCTCGATAACTGAGAGTCGTTCCCAGTGACTAACCCTTCTGCCCCTTGCTAGCCTGCCTGCGGTCAAGACAAAGCTCCAGGAGCGTCTCTATCACGTCGTGAGCCAATTGAGGAAGCTCCCCGAGCTTCCCGAGAACCCGGAATTCGAGATCCGCAAAGCCTTGCTGGAGTTCACCAACCTGGCGCGGACTTGCCTTGATGGCCCGGAGTTCTTGGATGCGTGGAAGTCCAAGGAGACCGAGTTCCGCGATGCGGTTGTCAACATGAAACCGAAGTACATCGTCAAGCCACCCGCTACCAAGACCGATGTGATCGACCTGGAGGCGGACACCCCCATGGTCGGAAACACTCCAAAGAGGGTTTCCGTAACGGACCACTATGCAGACCAGAATACGCCTTCGAAGCGACGTGCCGGCACTGCCACTCCCAGCCGAGTCAAGGTCGAGGACAGCCCGACATCTTCTACCCGCGGTTGGCACACATCCGTTGCGACACCGTCCGGTCTCCGGCCACCTGGCTTCCCGCCTCGGTCGAGGAGCCTAGAGGAGCTTCGGGTCATTATCCAGTCCAAGCGACAGCCCGGCGTCCCAGACTCGATCCCCGAGGGCGTGTACCAGTACCTGTGCACGGAGTCGGTGCAGCCTTGGATCCGCCCAGTGACCGCTTTTATGAAGGAGACCACTAAGCTGGTGAACGCGGAGCTTCACCGGGCCCTGGAAAGCGCCTTCGCCGTGCTGAAGAAGCGGTGCGTATATCGCGAGGCCAGGACGCACCTCGACGCATTCCTTAAAGCTCACCGCGACACCCTGGCCAACCAACTGAACTACGCGCTTACGCTTGAGCGGCGCCGGATGTACACCAAGAACGACAGCTTTTTCGCGATCAACAAGGAGGCCGAGCTCCGCGAGCTGAAGCGCCATCGGCACTTTTACCGGTTCGTGGCGATGGGACAGCAAGCCGGACCGGGTGATGCACAGCGACCCCGGTTATTGAAAGACATGTCAGCAGAAGAGATCCAGCAGGAGGAGGCTCGTATGGCCAAGGAGGCGCCCAAGATGGGCCCCGACCCGTTCAGCCAAGAAATTGATGTCGCTGCGTACACTAGGGGGTACTACTTGACTGCAGCTTCTCGGTTCATCGACTACGTCTCGCTCCACATCCTCTCCGGCATGTTCCCGACTGTGGCCGAGTCGATCCAGCATTACCTGGACAAGAAGCTGGGCTTGATGGACCAGGCTGGTAAGTCCTTTGCGTCTTCAGACATCCACGGTTTTCATGCTAACGTGCTCTGCTGTAACAGACCGGGCACTCTTTGACCGCCTGATGGAGGAAGAGGCCGCTACTGCCGATAAGCGTGCCCAGCTCAAAGAGGACAAGAACAAGTTCGACAAGGCCATGCAGTCCATCCTGGCGCTTGAGGCTTCGGTGTCCGCCCGAACCGCTACGGCGCACGGTGACGGAGACGGAGAAGACGAGGACATGGACTATGATGGAGACGCCACGATGACACCTGGTTCGCCGCATGGGCAGCCTGGATACGCGTCGACGCTGGCGACTGGAGAGGTCATGTAGGCCTGCCCCCATGTAGGCGCGCCCCGGTATGTGTTCAACTGTTGCGGAGGAAGATGTTTTGCTTTGTTTTTCGAGGATGCCGGTGATGGAAGGATGTGTCAGGCTTGATGGGGCTCGCCAGGGTATGCGATGGTTTGTTACAAGTCCGCTGTTGACTGTATGCCAACGTAGTGGGTCTCGTCAAGATATCGTCGGTCTTGTCATCGCAGCTGTATGAGTATTCAGTTAGGATATGACAGGCCTAGATCTGAAAACGAGTCTGTCTCGTGATGCAAATTCTTGTGCTGCGATCGACCTTGTAACTAAATCCCGGCACCATGCCAGGCACACTGGTCCGAGACTTCCTTAATTGTCAACTCGACGGTCTCAACCACGTCTGATCTGGGAGATCTGAGAGGTGCGAGTAAGCTACCAGGGTGCGGTTCATGCACGGCACATTGGACGAATACATGATGACAATTTGCTGTGGATGGAACTAACACAGCTTTCCACGCTCGACAATCATGTAGAACCAAGTGCCTTACCCATTGCCGCTGTAATTAAGGTAGTGTAAAAACGGAGCAGAGAGCTACACAGTGTCTCTGCCATTTGGCATCTATCTGTCTTTCTCGCAAAGTCGGGACGAAATTCAGAGATTTCCATTTCCTTGTGTGGGCTTAGGAGGAACGGAGTGCTGACATACATGTTCGGGGACAATGGCCCGTGCTTTCGGCTAACCCGCGTTGGGCCAGACCCGGATGAGGAACTTTGGTGAAAAGTGGAGCGGTCACATCGCCTCCCCGTCCCGGACAATGTCCTGTGGCTGGCCCAGGCTGTCAAATCCAAGATCGGCTCCTCCTCGACACATCATCTGCTCGTTCCGAAAGGAAGCCCACACCGACACTGTACCACCAGCAGGATCATAAACATCAGCAAAGGGTACCCTACCTTTCGTCGAGTCGGCCTCGTTCTTTCAAACCGACCGAAGCAGCAGGCCTTTCGGTTGTTGACAAGGACAGCGTCGTTTCTCGTCCCGCCTCTTCCTCTGGTCGTCTTTTGCCCTCTGTTTTACCCCTCGTCCGGATCACAGAGGCGCCGGCCACTTCGAATCTCGGCTCCCATCCGCCCCTAGACCCGAAAGCAACACCATCGATACAATACTTGATCATCGAGGACCATGATCTCGGGATTTTGAAAGGCCTGGATTACCTGGGCGGTCCATCTTGGTGCGGTCGACGCGAACCTTGTTCTGTTTTCCTCGCCGCCCCAGAATCTCGTGACTGGTACGCGTTGCCGGCGAAGAACACCGTGAACGGATCCGGAATACTTGGCCCGATCCTTATCGGCATACAGGCAGCCAGTCGAGGTTTCCTGTCCTTCAGAATACCAGATCAACTGCTAGCGTCGTTTCTCTGTCTCCCAGCCTGGTCCGACTGTCGGTGTAACTTGCCGACTGTCGCCTCTCTTCTCAAACCTCACGCACTCGGATCCTTCCTGTCTCGGACAACAATACCACCACGTCGATGAGGAGGACTCGAACGCCTGTGGCTCAAGGGCCACACGGCGTCATGCCTCCGTCCACAGCCAGCCCCGGCCCAGCACCCCGCCAGTCATCTACAGAAGTCGACCGCTCCCGGAGCCAGCAGGTGTCGTTGAGATGGGACGACGAGAATAGCATACTCCGCCGCCCCGCACGGCTGCAGTTTGAGGTGGCTGAATGCGTTGAGACGAAGACTATCACCACTACGACCACGACCAAGCGTTCATATCCCCCCCTCTTCGTCAGGGAGCCCCGCTCTCTGCAGTCTCTCGACTCCAAGGAGTACCCATTGGCATCCCGCCCTACCCCTCCGGAGCTGACCCGAGTGACCCTGGACATGCCCGACTTCGATGCTGAGCCGTGGGCGTTTGACGAGCCACCACCAACTCTGCAGGTATGTCTTGTCTCTTGCTTCCACTCTGCTACTGCCCTGCACCTGGGCCATGCTTCTGCCCTTATCCGTTGCGGCTCGCGACTTACCATGCCACCAGATCGACAGTGCTCCCCGAACCGACCTCGCAGCCAGCCTAAAACGCGAGCCAGGCGTCGACAGTCCCAACAGTCCGAGTAGTCCAGCATACGAGCCCTCGACCAGGACTTCGCTGCCTCCCGCCGAATCCTTCACGCGCCGGTCCACGCGGACGAGCACACGGATGGCTTCGCCTTCCTATAATGCAAGCACACGGTCTTCCCGGAGGCTGAACAAGAACCCGGGCCTCAGTTTACATCACGCGGTCTCCGATAAGCTCCGCCGGGCGGTAGCTACCAAGTCTGACAAGCCGAGGGGTTTCTCTTCTGGATATTTGGCCACTCCTGATACCACTGAGACCGCCAACGGGGTTCTGGATCGTACACTACGGGCTATGTCGCCCAATGTGCCAACCGGGGCCGACGCGAACGCCACGCAGTCAACCTACGATGCTGAAAGCCCGGCAGCGAGCGAGTCCCATACCTTGTTTAGCAGCAATGTCGCGACTCCTCCCATCACCGATGCAGACCTTGTTCCGTTCGACGATTCCGAAGTCCTCATGCAACCTTCAGTCCGCCAGTTTCCTCCGAGGCCGACCGTCAACACGGTTGCAGCCCAGGATGCAAGTCTTCCCAGCCCCCGACTGTCGCCCACCCTGGCGGCTGCACAAGTTCATCCGGGCCTCGGTCAAGACGCCGCAGCTGACGACGACGACGTCAGTATCTTCTCGCGACATCTGGCTCGGAGGGACCGCCGTGAGCGACGACACTGGTTTGACGAGAGCCAGACGACCGATGAAGGGGACAGTGCGTTTCCAACGACCTTGTCCGATGGTCCACCGGCCCAGGACGATACATGGCCGGTGCAGCCGAGCTTTGCCAATACGCGGTCGATGCTCGAGAGCTTTGATGCCATGCCGAACGACTTGAAATCATTTATGATGTACCAGTTCCTGCGACGGTGTCCTCGGAAGACGCTGCGTATGGTAGCAGCTGTGGTAAATCCCGCCATAAAGGTCGACTTCCTCAAGCAGCTGCCCCTGGAGCTCAGCCTGCACATCCTGTCCTACCTGGATCACAGGGATCTATGTCGGGCCGCCCAGGTTTCGAAGCACTGGCGCAACATTGTGGACAGCAACGAGACCGGGTGGAAGGAATTGTTCGATCGCGACGGCTTCCGATTGCCTCCCGGCGAGCTCCGGACTGCTATTCAGCAGGGCTGGGGTTGGCAGGATCCTGTTGGGGAAGAGGGATGCGAGGTCGACCTCAGCCAACAGGGGCGGCTCACTGCACCCGACGCGGATCTCGTTCGCCAAACAAGGCTCGCGACGCCTGCCTCCAGGCCCCGGAGCACCAAGCGCAAGAGGTCCTCTCTGGCTCCCAGCGTAACATCGGAGCGCGTCAAACGGCGAGCCAGTGCGCAGGAGCCTCCCAAGGACGAGCACAGCTCGCAGCTGGAGGTGAGGCAACACAGGTCCGAGGGGCCCATCTCGGCTGCCAATGAGGCGGCTGTCGCCGTACCTGATCCCCATATCGGGCTCCCTAGCCTGCGCAAGCTCCATTTATTCAAGTCTCTCTACAGACGGCATTACATGATCAAGCAGAGTTGGACCAGCGGCAAGGTCAAGCCGAGCCATGTTGCATTTGCTGCTCATCCCCGCCATGTCATAACCTGCCTGCAGTTTGACGACGACAAGATCATCACCGGCAGCGACGACACCCTGATCCACATTTACGACACCAAGACTGGCAAGCTCCGGAAGAAGCTAGAAGGCCACGAGGGAGGAGTCTGGGCTCTACAGTACGAAGGCAACACCCTCGTCTCAGGGAGCACAGACCGGTCCGTTCGTGTTTGGGATATTGAGAAGGGGCTGTGTACCCAGGTCTTCTACGGCCACACCTCGACTGTACGATGCTTGCAAATACTCATGCCGACAGAGACAGGCAGGATCGAAAACGGCAGGAAGATCATGATGCCGCCGAAGCCGCTGATCATCACGGGCTCTCGGGACAGCCAGCTTCGGGTGTGGCGCCTGCCCGAGGCCACCTCGCGCCGCTACATTCAGACCGGGCCCCCGGCCAACGACGCCGAGTGTCCGTTCTTCATTAGGATCCTGACCGGACACGCGCATTCGGTACGTGCCATCTCTGCTCACGGCGACACGCTTGTGTCCGGCAGCTACGACAGCACCGTCCGCGTCTGGCGGATCAGCACGGGCGAGCAACTCCACGTCCTCCACGGCCACAGCGCCAAGGTCTACTCTGTCGTCCTCGACCACAAACGCAACCGGTGCATATCGGGGTCCATGGACTCCCTGGTCAAGATATGGGACCTCGACACGGGAGCCTGCCTCTACACGCTGGAGGGCCACAGTCTGTTGGTCGGGCTGTTGGACCTGCGGGACGACCGGCTCGTCTCGGCCGCAGCTGACAGCACCCTGCGGATCTGGGACCCCGAGAACGGCAAATGCAAGAATACCCTAATGGCGCACACGGGCGCCATCACCTGCTTCCAGCACGACGGACAAAAGGTCATCTCCGGCAGCGAGAAGACAGTCAAGATGTGGGACATCCAGTCCGGGGACTGCATCCAGGACCTCCTCACCAACCTCAGCGGGGTCTGGCAAGTCAAGTTCGACCAGCGCAGATGCGTGGCCGCCGTCCAGAGGGATAACCTCACTTTCATAGAGGTAGGCTGGCAGCCCTGCTGCATCTGTCCATTGATCAGCGTTTGCTAACCTAGGCAAACAGATCCTTGACTTCGGAGCCATCCGAGACGGTGTGCCACCCGAGGAGTTGGGCAAGCGGCGGCTATTGAACGAGGCAGAGGTTCAGCGCCTGCTTGCCGAGGAGCTGTGATTGCTCTGCCCTGTCACGATCGGGGAGCACTGGACACCGGTGGCATATGCACCGGCGCTGGGTCACGACGACGGATTCCAGTTATGTACTTTCTGCTGGCGATTGCATGGCATATGCCCCCTACAGGCTCCTGTTATTCTTATTTCTGTTGCTTGTGCTACGGTTCGAATCAGCATTTGTTTTTTTTATGGCACGCTTGGTGCGGGTTCGGGCGTCAGCGTTTAACTCGAAGGACAGGCGGCGCGGGCGGCATGGTGGAATTCGAGTTGCATCCATGTTCCTTTTGGCGTCTGGACATAGCGTATCTCATATCCCCGGCGAATGCTTAATGACAATGTCTTCATGCTTAAATTGTTGCTTTGTTCTATGGTGCAAAGGTGGAGAGATGTGTAGCTGAACACAGCACCACAGTACTTGTAAGTCTAGAAGCAGGTGTAGTCAACCCCATTGCTGTGTTGCTGTCCCTGCTTCGTCCCTTCTCAACTTCTCCAGCTCACTTCTTCCTCCTGTCGCCTTCACCAGCCCACATCCTAATCCTCTCCATGTGCCTCGTCCACGCCCCTCCCCGCATGCCAATATCGCTCGGCCATGGGGCCCGATCTTCCACATCGACCTCGGGACTAGGCAAACTGCACAGTGATGTATTCTAATGATAAAAGAAACTGGTATTAGACTAATAACTATAGAAACCCAAAAATAACAATCCGAAACGCCTCTCCACCCTAAAGTACACACTCTCATCTGAACACCGTCCGGATGCCCATGGACCGTAAGTTTGCCCTTTTCCCCTTTCCTGTCCCGCCCGAACATCCAATTCTATGTGTCAACCTCGGCCTGGTATCTATCTACCTTGGTATAACCCTTCCACTCTGACGTTGTCCTCTGCAGTCCCCTACTGATGACGAACAACAACCCTCCTCAACCCCCTCGCATCCTTCTGCGCCGCCTGGCGCGACCAGAACCCCCTCTTCTCCGCCGGCGTCCCGGTCTCGCTAGACGAGCCGGTCGTCAAGACGACCGTAGAGTTCAAGCTAGCCGTGGGCGTGAGAGACGGGGCGCCCGTGCCGCTCAAAGAACCGGTGGTGGCGGTGGAGGTGGAGTTCAGGCTTATGCTCGGCGTGATGGAAGCCGAGCTCGAGGCGGTGGTATTGGTGAAGGATGGGGAAGCCGTTAGGGACGCGGGGATGGACGACGTCGTGTTGCTGAATGAAGGCACTGCCGTCGAGGTGGTGTTGACGAAAGGCGGGGCCGCCGTGACCGTCACGATGTTGGTGGCGGTGAGGAGCGAAGTGGACGTCGAGGTGCAGAGGGTCGAGGTGCTGCTGCAGGGTGTCGACGAGTTGGTCCAGATCCCGCCGCCGGTGGCAGTCGGCAGAGCCGAGCCGGTCCCGCCGGTACCAGTGAAGGTGGGCAGGACCGAGCTGAGGCCCCCGGTGCCCGTGGGGAGGACCGAGTTGGTCGAGTTGGTCGGCCACCAGGGGTAGGGACTCAGAGTGCGGGTGATGGTCTCGGTGACAGTCGAGCCCCGGTCGTTGGTGGTGGTGTAGGTCGACGTCACGGTGCGGACCGGCTTCCCGCCGCCGGGCCTGTGGGGCTGGTAGACCGAGGTGGTGGTGATGGTCAGGGGCTCGTTGGTGCTTGTTGGGTTGGGGCTATCCGTGCCCGTGCCGGTCACGTAAGTCGGATCCACCTGGCTGGAGGGGGGATACTGAGTCGACACCTTGGTGATGGTTACGTAGATCGGTCCGTCCTGACCGCTGGGATAGGCAGTCTGCGTCTCGGTGACGGTCACATAGATTGGTGCGTCGTTTCCGGTCGGGTACTGAGTTTGCGTGGCGGTAACAGTGACGAAGACTGGGGCATTCCCGCTGGGATACACGCTCTGTGTTGCGGTTACCGTCACGTACGTCGGGTCGACCTTGCTGCTTGGGCTTTGGGTCTGGGTTTCGGTGACGGTGACGTAAACCGGGGCATTTCCGGTCGGATAGACACTCTTCGTCTCAGTCACGGTCACGGATGTCGGAGCAAGAGTGAGAGTCGTGGTCTCTGTGACTGTCGGCAAAGGGGCGTGCGAACCATCAGGTCCCGGCCCCTGGGAATAGACGCTGGTGGTCACGGTCTGGGTGACGGTCGAGGCACTGGGAGGATTAACGGTAACGGTGGCAGTCTCCGTGACAGTTGCGTCTGGGCTAGGACAGTTGTCAAGGGCGGCGTGGCGTTTCACGGGTCCCCATGCTTGTGATGGGAGAGCAGCCGCTAGGAGAAGCAGAAAACTGCTTGTTGAACGGACCATGGTGAAATGCTGACTTGACAACACAGAACTGTGCCGAAAGTCAAGGAGTATTAGGAAGGGACAGTGGTTCTCCTGGCTGAAGCGAAAGGCTTGGTGTGAATGAGAGGACACGGCAGTGGTGATCACACTTTCTTTGACAGGCCATGACCATCACTGCATATATACTGATATATGTCGACGGTGCCTCCCACTAGGGGGTCAAAACACTGCATCCATCACCCCTTCTTGGGTCTCCAAGGCGTGCCTCGATAGTGAAGCGGTCGAGGGAGAGGCTTGTAGAGTTATTGAAACGGGTGGATGCTTGGACCCAGACACGATAGATTGTCAAGGGACAATGGCTGATACCCAGGGGTTACCAAGGAAAGGCTAGCAAGGCACAACAGGCACACTAGCCCAGTCCACTGGGACTACATCGACTTCGATCGACATGGCAAGAAATCAGCGAGACGAGTTGAGGAGCTAAAGATTCTAACTCAGGAACTGCAAAGCATAGGGTAGGTGGTTGTGATGGAGTTTCCCCTTGAGATCGAACTGGAAGGGATGTCGTTGAGCCTATCAAGGGCCCGCAATTGAAGCAATGGACTCCACTTTGAGCTTGGCACGGGACCGGCCATGGCGGCACGCGACATCCCTAGAGGCACCCGGCTTTCAGGTATAGCCTGAGATGAGGTCACCAACTCAGCGAAACTGCTCAATATTGTGAATACCGCTTAGATATTGCTGTGCCCGGTCGATGCAGTTCAGCTCTCATATCTCTCAATGTACTGGACTGCGCTCAAGGCAGTCAGACGCCGGTGACTGCTCATGGTTGGCATCATGTCTCCCTCGCGAGCGAATTCAGGACGCCACGGCGACCGTCCGTCCCTTGCTTTGAGCTCACAAGGGCGAGGCAACAATATCCTCGCCTCATTTGCAAGATTCTGGAACGTGGGTTTAAGTTTGATATACTACCTATTTTTCTTCTCTCCCTGGCTCTTGTCCCCGTTATACAGCGGGTTCGGCCTTTGTCTGCAGGTTCATTCATTGACATCTCATGCCTTCAGCGGTCCTATGCATCGGATTATCTTGGGTTTGCGGCCCTCTTGACGGCATACCTCCTGGTGCGTATGCTCTCCCTGCCCCCTTGACACGCTATTTACCCTACAGAAGGGCTAATCATTGTTTCTAGATCCAATTCTTCGTGGAGCCTTTCCACCGCATGTTTCACATCAACGATCTGCGCATCTCCTTTCCCTACGCAGAGGTTGAGCGTGTCCCGTTGAGTTAGCCATCCCTCAGATCCGCTGCTCCTTGGTCCGGGCAGACGCCATCAGGTCTACTGCTCTGGAGTCTGGACCCTCAAGCTGACGTGGTCGCTGTCTTCCAGCTCTTGACTTCGTCTACGCGCTCTTCATCCCTCTGGCCGTCCTCGTGCTGCACAATGTCGTTGCAAGGTCCTCAGGACACAAACACCACGTCACCATCCTCGGCTTCGCCATCGCCCTCGTCCTGACCTCGTTCCTCACCGACCTGGTGAAGAACACCGTCGGCCGGCCGCGTCCAGATTTGCTGGCCCGCTGCAAGCCCGCCGCCGACACACCACAAGACACGCTGGTGACCATCGCCGTGTGCACCGAGCCGGCCCACCACAAGCTCCACGATGGCTGGCGCTCGTTCCCCTCGGGCCACTCGTCCTTCTCCTTCGCGGGGCTTGGCTACCTGAGCCTGTTCCTAGCCGGACAGATGTCCATCTTCGCTCACGGGGTAGTAGTGGCGCCCTACCCGTCGGAGGAGACCGAGACCGAGGTAGGCAGCCCCCGCCACGCAGAGGGAGGAGCCGAGAAGCTCGTCCGCGCCGACCTCGGCCGCGCCCTGCTCTGCCTGACCCCGCTGCTCGGCGCGGCCTGGATCGCCATCTCGCGGTGCCAGGACTACAGGCACGACGTGTACGACGTCTCGGTCGGCGCCCTGCTGGGCTGGACGGTGGCCTACTGGAGCTACCGGCGCTACTGGCCCCGCGTGAGCAGCCCGCGGTGTCACGAGCCCTACGCGGGGCCGCCGGCTGCTGCTGCTGACAGGGGCCGCGGCGGGAAGACGGTGTTGTCATCGGGTTATGGGCGGCTGAGGGATGAGGAGGAGGGCTTGGCGGGGGATACACATGTAGGCATTGAGCTGCGACCGGTTTGAAATATTTGACGCGACATCTGTGCTAACGTCTGCCGCTGCGTTCTGCGCTAGTTAGGTACACTGAGGAGCGGATCTGGTTGATACGCATGCTTGAGAGGTCTGGCATTGCCTGCAGAGTTGGAGGTGTTAGACGCAGTTTGTCGCTGGATTTGGACTGTTAATGTTCGCATATGACGTATGAATCACGGGGTGGATGGATGACATCGCGATGGTGTATCATGGTATTTTGGGTCTTCTATTAGTACACATGGCGTTGAAGCTCAGCATCACCCTTCCGAAACCACCTTGCTCCCCATGCTCCGTCTATTTGTCCTCCGCGTTCTCGTCCTTCGCAAGGTCGTGCTCCCTCAGTAGAGCGTCGATCTCATCTGCACTCCAAAGCCTGTGGTAGATCTTGCCGTCGCTGTTCTGTCCCACTGTCGCGAATTCGACTGTAAAGAAAAGGGAGTGTCAGCATGTTGAAACCCGGGGCACACTGTAGACAAGGGTGGGGGAGAGGGGAACGCACTCTTCTCGCTGCTCAGCTTGGTCGAGTCCATCGTCTTGCTCAGCACCTTGACGGCCATCCCGCACGCCTCCTGCAGGGTGCAGTCCTCCTTGTAGTCCTGCTTGAGCAGGCTCTGGGCGCTCGCGTTGTTCGCCCCGGCCGACGTGGCCTTCCATCCGCCGTAGTTGCCCGAGGGGTTGCTGAGATACAGCTGGAACTGGCGCTGGGGATCCCAGCCGGCGTAGATGAAGGAGACGCCGAAGGGCCGCAGACCGCCGTGCTGGGTGTAGCCCTGCTTGAGGTCGCACAGGCGGCGCACCAGCTGCTCGCAGGGGATGTCTTCGTTGTATGTGAGGAGGTAGCGCTGGGCGGCCTGGCGGGCGTAGTTGATGAGGATGTTGGCGTCGGCCGTCATGCCCGCCACGGCGCATATCATGTTGTCGTTGAGGATGTAGAGCTTCTCGGCCGACGTGTCCTGCTCTAATAGCTTGGACGTGACCTTGCGCTCGGCGGCGAGCACGATGCCGTCCTTGGCGAGGATGCCGATGGCCGTGCCGGCGTGCGAGATGGCTTCGAGCGCATATTCGACCTGGTAGAGGCGACCCTCTGGGGAGAAGATGGTCGTCTGCAGGGGGGTTTTCGGAGAGTTAGCATGGATTCTGTGGCGCCTTTGTCAAGCTCCGAAGGAAGCTGTCTGGCGAGAGAAGCAAGCAAGGCTGAAGCTTACCCGGGAATCGTATCTTCGCGACATGACTGGAGATTGTGTGTGATGGCTAGAATATCTTGTGTGTGCAAGACGGCGCAGCAGAACTACCTTCCCAGGAAGGCTTCGTCGCGTGGACTAAAATTGAGAGTGGTACGTGGAAACGGTAGCCGGAAGGCTGAATTGACGGTGTTGATGCACTGCTGGAGGTTTGGTTTGGCAACTGCAACAAGCTGGAGCTCCAGGCAAGAGCACCGCCGCGTACCTTACACTTGTCGACTAAACTAACCGTGTCTAGCTGCAAAGGGGGCAGGCAGGTACAGCACATACAACGTTGGTTGGTCAAATGCGAGGTTTGCTGTGACTCCTCGCTTATGTAAGATTGGCTGTCAGTACCCTTCCCTTTCCATGCCTCCATGCCTTCTTCCGGCTTCGTCTGGCCGCCTCCACTTCTTCCTGGGAACCTCCTCTTTCCAGCCTCCTCCACATTTCAAATGCGCTGTCCGCCCCAATCCCATTCGCATCTTGACAACAAACGCGCTTCGTAACCCGGCGACAACGAACTCGCACTTGACCAAGGCATACAACTTTATCACCAGATTCTCACACTTGACTTCACTACATACCTTTTGAGCACGGCGCGCCCACAGCAACAAGACTGCGTCAATCGGCACTTGTGACGCCATAATCAGACGTGGCCCAAGCTTCTTGCAACCTGACCGCGGAACCAGCAAGACTACGTACGGCCAAGCTCCCTCTTCTCTTCCAACCTCACCACCAACCAACCGCCACGCACCTTGACATCCCGTGTTGCCGCCTGCCTGTGTGCAGTCGCCACTGTGCACAATACACCCTGGGAAACTTCCGCTTCATCGCCTCTTACCACACCATCGTGAGCGGATTGCTGGCGCAGGGAAGACTGGGCTGGACTTTGCTACGTCTCTAAGGCCTCTCTACTGCTGCTATCCGAGAATAGCTCAGGGAGCTCCGGCCTTGTCCTGCTTGTCCAGGGTCGCGTGTTGCGCAGTTGGATTCTTAGTCTCTACTCTGCCCTGTAACAATGACTGCATGAGAACCTCTTGTCCGTGCGATTGCCATAGAACTGCTTCAGTAGAAACCGCGCGGAGATCAGACACCCACCCATTTCCCCCAACTACATCCAACATCACTCCCCCATAGCCGTCGCCAGCCTTCGCGCAACCTCAGGAACGGCTTGATTACCCTGCAACACCATTAATCTTTGCGGCAAAGCCAGCTCAACCATGTCTGGTAAGTCACCCGTTTCGTCGCGCTCGCGTCTTCTGTCCGCGCTTCCTTCCGGCGCACCAGTCGGGTCACGACGCGTCCATCGGGGGCAACAGTCAGCTAACCGATCCTCTCTCCCAGGCGAACCAGAACCACGACGGTCGGTGCGGGCGACTAAGGGTCAGCACAAGGCGCTCGACTCCTTCGACCAGCCCGAGCCTCCTAAAAAGCGCGGCAAGAAAGGAAAGAAGGTGGCCGAGCAGCCAGAGCCCGAAGAAGAAGAAGAGATAATCCGTTGTGTCTGCGGCGCCACCGAACAGGGCTCCGATGAGGACGAGGCCTGGGTCGCCTGCGAGAAATGCTCCGCCTGGCAGCACAACGTATGCGTCGGCCTCTCTCAGTTCGAAGAAGACCTCAAGAACATCGAGTACTACTGTGAGAAGTGCCGCCCGGAAGACCACAAGGAGCTGCTCGATGCCCTGGCCAGAGGGGAGAAACTGTGGGAGACGCGACGACAGAAGTACGAGGAGGAGCTAGCCAGCCAGGAAGCAGAAGCAGCCGCCAAGGGAAAGAAGAAGAAGGGCGGTGCGAAGAAGGGCAAGGGGAAGCGGTCTAGCGATCACAAGGAGGAGACCGAGCCGTCACCGGTGCCGGAACCGCCCAAGAAGGAGACCAAGGCCGCCACTGGAGGCAAGCGGAAGGCGAGGGACGAGTCTCAGGAGAAGGAGCCAAAGGTATGACCCTCCACCCCAACTGCATAGTTGTGGTGCGCCTTCAACTAACACACACCTGCTTCAGCCATCACAGAAACTGCGCAAGATTGCCGCGGACCAGGCCGTGCCGGCCCCTGCCCCTGCTCCCGTCGTCCCGGCCTATGTCCCCCCTGCAGATATCCCAAAGACAATCTCTGGTCTTCCGGATGCCACACGCCAGAATGCCGCCAAAGGCTTGTCAAAAAGCCTCGCACATTCTATCAATGCGGCAGAGAAGCAGGGCACCATCAAGGCGTCGGACGGCATGTCAACCGCAGCGAGGGCAGAGCGGCTTGCGCTGCAGATCGAGCGAGCTGTCCATGACACTCACCCAGCCGGCGCTTCATTCGGAAACCAGATTAGGACCCTGTTTCACAACTTGAAATCCAACCCCGAGCTCGCTGTGAGGCTGCTCAAGGGGGCCCTTACTCCTCCCATGCTCGCCGTCATGACTACTGAGGAGTTGGCGTCCAAGGAACTCCAGCGCGAGACGGCGGAGATGAAGGCTCGTGCCGAGAAGCAGTCCATCCTCCTGCGGGAAGAACAGGCCCCCCGCGTCCGGCGCACTCACAAAGGCGAGGAGATCGTGAGTGATGACACTGTCTCTGCGATAGAGGAGGCACCGGTGGCGCCGGTCCGACGCCCCACGGTCGTTCAAGAGCGAGACTCGGAATCCCTTCCGCCTCCTCCAGAGACCGAGGAGCAGAAGGAGCCTTCGGTGGAGCTGCCGGAGCATATCGAGCAGACTGCTGCACCTCGCAACGCGCTGCACATCGACACGGCGCAGTCTCCGAAGACCGACTTTGATATCAACAAGGTCTTTTCGAGCGTCAAGTCGCCCTCAGCCACTGCAACGAGGCGTCAGTCCACTTTGCCCGCACCCGCACCGTCAACCGGCCCGGGTATCGATCCCGAGGTGGACCGCATGCTCCAGGACGACGGCAATGAATCCCCGCCATATTCCCCTACCGAGGAGAGTGATCCGGATGTCATCTGGCGGGGCAACCTCCTTATGAACACCATAGCCGACTTCCAAGTGGTCGCAAAGCACGTAGGCGGAGCCAAGTTGCCTGATACTCTCGGAGTGGCTTGGGCCACGCTGTTTCCAAAGCGGCTTACTGTGGCCGGCCGCATCGACCAGCAGAAGGCTATTGAGTACTTGTGTAGCTTACGGTACAGCTCCTTGACAGACATTGTCGTCACCAGCTTGGAACCTGCGTCGGAGGCGTTCAAACCGGCATACCACAAGATCATCGACTACTTTGTCTCCAAGGCCAGGTATGGCGTGATCGGCGAGAAGGGAGTGGGCAACGTGCGGGACACCTACCTGATTCCCGTCCTGCCGGGTACCGGCGGCCACCCCGAGTTCATGCTCAACTTGGCAGACAACTTCATCCCGGAAACACGGACAGAGAAGATGTTGCTGTGCGTGTTCGTGTATCGGAACGAACAGTCAGCGGTACAGAACCGGATGCCGCCTAACAGCCTGGTCCAGGCCGCCTCTCAGTCGCCAACTATCAGCACTCCGACGCCGGCTCAGGGTGCATTCCCGCAGAGAAACCAGTCAATTTCGGCGCCTCAGTTCTCTCCCGCCTCGCCTCAGGTTCCGCAGCAGGGCTTCCCGAGCCCCAGGAACAGTCAGACGCCGGTGCAGCCTCCGCATGTGCCTCACAATGTCGGGCCTTCGCAGGCCCCCGGCCATCCACCTGCTGCCCAACCGCAACAGCCTCTGCCCCAGCAATATTCCAGTGGGCATACGCAAGCCCAAATCGACGCGGCACAACGGGAGGGTGAAAAGATCGCCCGCGAGGTGCTTGGACCGCTGATCAGCAGCCCGACGCTCGCCTTCATCCTTCCCCATGCCCACCGGATGCTTCCGAAGGAGTGGCATCTGATCCGCGAAGTCTACGAACGAGATCCTGTCTCGCGAGAAGATCTCAACAGACTTAGCAAGCTGCTGGCAGAGGGAAGTGAGGCCAAGTCGTCCCAGTCATCACAGCAGCCGCAGCCTGCGCAGGCGCAAGAACAGGGAAGGGCTGCTAGGCCGCAACAATTCCAAGCTCAAGGGCAGCCTGGGCAGCCGGCGAGAGCGGCCCACCAGCAGCAGCCTCAAGGGCCGCCACAAACCCAATCGCAGCAACCGCAGGCTCCCCAGATGCAGCAGCAGCAACAGCAGCAGCAGGGACCGCGCCAGCAACAGCGTCAGCAGCAACAGCAACCCCAGCCGCAGCCCCAATTCCGCGCCCCGCCAGCCCAGCAGACGCCCATCCCACCGCCCGTCCTGCCCCCGCAGAAGACGACGCCCATCCCGCCCCCGGCCGTACCGGCAGGTCCGCCCAGGCAGACACCCATCCCCCCGCCCAACATCCCGCACCATTCCCCCCCCGCGACCGCGTCAGCATCGTCGGCTCCCACGGCTTAGGACGTCGGGGACGAGGAATGGAACAGGCTTAGACTGCTGGCGGAGTATGCTTCGGAAGAGCAAGGTTAGCGGGTGCGCTCTCCATCTTCCTGATTTTCTCGACGAAGGAGTTGGATGTTTTGGCCGGAATGATACGACATGGCGTGGCCACTACTATCTGCAGTCCACACATCGGCTCTTTGATGATGGGGTGGTTAATGAGGCAAACGTCGGTGGCCAGGACTACGTGACAGGAAGTTGTTTTTTAAGGGCCGAAGGGGTCATCGGCGGATTGCCGATGATATGCCGGTGCGAGCGTCAAGGTTACTGGTTATGAGACGATGGGCCGTATCCTCGGTGTGCGGCCTTCCAGGGAGCAGGTGTTTTACGGATGCGTCTTAGGCGTTGAAGGATGCTGTTGGTGCTTTGTTCATTTCTTTGGGTATCCGGTACGGTATTGCTCTACGAAGAAGGGGTTCAAATTATCCCCAGTAGTACTGCAATTGGCCATCCAAACGTCCTTCCCAGGTTGCGAGCAACAGAGGTCTAAGCATTGCTTGTACATAGTTCTTCTTGTTTGTCAGCCCTTGTTAGAGTACCTTCTGTGCTCTTGGTTCTCATAATCGCGAGTCAAGTCAGTCACAACTTCCAGATTCACGTCCACGCCCAGGCCACCTGCACACTTGTTGCCAAGATGTACCGTGATTGGATATATCTACCTAACATCGTTCCTCTCCAAGACTACTGCAATTGCCATGAAACGCGCAACAGCAAACCGCTTGACCCCACTCCTGACATGTTTCTGCGTCACTGACGGACTCACCTGGCACAAATGCATCGACCAGCTTCGCAACTCCATGAATTGGCTTCTCCAACTCATATTCAACTTCCTACGGTTCTATTCCCGACGACAGCCCTACCCGGTAAGTCTAGACCTTGACCTTTATTCTACCTGACCGCCCGACCTCTACCTCGTGACGTCACGAATAAGCTACCCCCTCCAGTCTGCTCTCTCCTTCTCCTGCCATTTGGGATGCCTCGTGCTTGTTCCAAGCAAGCTAACAAAACAAGCAGCCTAGAACTCCACTCCCCATATCTTGTGCCGTTGCCACAAAAACCCAACCCGCCCAGCCTCATCTAAGCAACCAGCACCAAATCCCCGAACGGAGCAAAACCCAACAACAGACAAACCATGGCTTGCTCGTCATCATCCCGCTCGTCCCTCGTCAACCGCAACGGGCCCGGAAGCTCGGCCATCTCCATCGTCGAATCCATCGTCAAGCCGGCCGAGGCGGCGGGCGGCGGCGGCGGCGGCAGGACGAAGTGCATCGAGTGCGACGGGTACGAGTGCTGCTGCATTCCCATTCCTTGCACGGTCATGTAGGAGTCAGAGGGAGCTGGGGTTATCCGGGGGACGGGGCGGCAGTCCTCCTCTTTCGTGCGGTGTTGGGTGATGCCCTTGGGGGAGGTCAGGGGTGGATGTAACATGCTGGACCTGTGCTGGTACTATGGTCGGGAAGTTCGCGCTGGTGGTGTGGTAGTTTGTTGGGTTGGATAGGATCGCGTCGCATGAACAGCAAACCTTCCGACATGGGAATATTGCTGCGAAGGCGAGACATGTAGCCTTAGCATCCCGACCCTATAAGCTGCTCCGTAGACAAATATCCACGTCCGTTCAGCTAAAATCCCGATCCAGCGCCCCCCAAGCATCCCTCCCCCTCGCCCGCCGCAGCTCGTCGTGCACCCGGCCGTGATTCTTCGCCTGCACGCTGTTGATGGGCCTCGCCCCGATCTCGGGCGTGCTCACGCTGCCGTCGGCGGGCAGCTCGATGCTCCCGAGCCCCTCGAGCACGCGCTTCGCCTTGTCGACCACGGCGCGCACGGCCGCCGTCTCGGCGCGCTTGGCGTCCAGCTGGTCCTGCATCAGGGCGATGAGCTGCTCGCGGGCCTGGTGGGGGCGGTATTCGTTGAGGATGTGGTGGAGGTTGAGGAGGAGGGTGCGGATGTCTTGGATCTTGTCGGCGCCCTGGGGTTGGAGGAGAGCGATGTGAGTTAGAGCTGTGTGAGCCTGGGGAAGGAATAGGTACCTGTTCTGGGGCGATGCCCATGACGCCCATCAGCTCGAGGAAGTTGAGGAGCAGCGACTTGGCGAGCCGCTTGAGGACGAAGGCGCGGTCGATGTGTTTGCCTTCGAGCTCCTCTTCGGAAGGAGCTAGACGTTCGACGCCTCCTGACTCGAGACTTTGAAGTTCATCTTTGAGCTAGACGGCCTAGATTAGACTGCGAGTTTGTCACGAGGGGAGGAAAAAAGCTGGGCGCGTACCGTAAGCTCCATTCCGAACAGCCTCCACTTGCCGTCGGCGGGCTCTGCGGGTGGTTGTAGGTTAACGAGGTCCTCTGGTACGTCTGGCACGCGGATGATGGTCGAGGAATCAAGGCCGGTCTGGTCTGCATAGCGTGTTCTTAGACTCTCCATGCGCTCGACCTTGTCTGTTGTGAAGTCGCGCCAGAACGGGGGCGGGTCTGGGAACGTCGACGAGGCGCTCTCGAGTGCTTGGTCGGCCATTGCTACGGCATCTGAGGCAGAACTTGCTCTATGGACTGAGGTTAGGCAGACTGCGGAGTGGTGAGAGTGTTTCGTCGAGAATACTTCCAATTGCTGTTGAAGCGTACGGCACCAGCAGCTGGAAGCTGCGATCAAAGGGCCCCCGATAAGCGATAAGCTTTTAGCGGCGTCGGCTCCAACCGGATGACGCAGGGCTGGCAGCTGGGGGGGATAAGTTGCTCGACGCGACTAGATTATGTAAACTTTGGTCGTTGGTGCTTGGCTACACGTGTACCTAAATGTGTTTTATGTTTCTCTAGGCCCCACAACAAATACATCTGCACAGACCCATCTTTGCTAGGAAACCCGTGTAACTGCAAGTTCTATTACAACAATCGAAATTCTCAATGCAATGCAGCAACACACTGAGCGTCAGGTCTGTTGTACCAGAGACTACGTTACACGCTTGAGAAGGGATCATAGACAACTTCTTAACTCTTCCCTTTCTTCCGCTCACCTATCTTACTCCCTGCGCCTCAGCTTGCGCGGCATGTGGCAAGTACTGCCGTCTGTCTTGATAGAAAGAGAATAGAGGCACAGTACGTACCTACTTACGAACGTGCTCTGGAAGGCAAAATGTCGGGGGATGCTGCTGAGTCATTAATCGCCGCGGGATTGATTTTGTGCCAACTCATGGCGTCGACATGGCGCTTTTGCGTGCGGCCAGCCTGAGCGCTGGTACCTGCCATTGCGTGATCTCGAACGCACGTTCTGATATCTTGAAGATGGCGGATTCGTGACAAGTTGGTTGCCGCTTTTAGGTTTGCGGACGGTCCGCCTTGTCAGTCAGCACGCTAGCAGGGAGCTTCCCTGAAATCCGCGCCAGTTGGTTGCGGCAAAGCAGTCCAAGGGCAAAATTAGCCGCGCATCGGTTTGCTTTGTCAACCAACCTAGGTTTGGTGATGGACTTCCCGACACCACTTCCGTTTCTCAGCCCAACTCAAGGTCTAGGTACCTTTGTAGATGCACCACCAAAGGCGTTCGCACGTTTGCAGCAAGAACGTTTCCTTATGACCCACGCTCTTTAGGTTCCCGCAAGGGACGACCATCACCGGCTTCCGTCATTCGGCCGCCACCAACCCCCGGGCTAATCGACATTTGAGCTCACGCTGATGGGGAACTGCTCCTCTTGTCTCGGCCGTCGTCGCCGTGACTCGTACGATGAGGTGAGCAGAGTGGTAGCCTTTGCGCATTGTCCACGTTCTCTAACGAAAGGCTCTCTGGCTTTACAGGACGATGAATCCCGCCTTCTCTTTGACGACGCGAACGGGCTGCACTACGGCAGTTTTGGCGAGCAGCAGGTGAACGGACAGGAGGACCCGCAAGAGACGCAGAGAGAGATTGAAGCCCTACAGCGCGTGGTGGCACGAACGTCAGAGTAACTTTACCCAATACCCCTTGCTGGCGCCCCCTTCTACGGGCTGTCCGAACCCGAGTACGCTGCGAAAGGCGAACAGACTGGCTTACTTGTCTTCCTTCCTGCTACAGCAACATGGTGGACGTGTACGAGATTGCGCCTCAGGACAAGGACCTGCATGGCGAGCCGCCTGCTACACATTACGCGCATGCCGGCCAAGAAGCACGCATGGCCCGATACCAGACCCTCCTCACCAAACTCGCCTCGAACGACGATCTAGCGGGTGCGGCCGCAGTCGCCGGCCGGATCGATTGGGATGCGCCAGAGGAGGACAACGTGGAGATGTACGGGAACTCGGTCCCTGTTAAGATCGAGGCCGACAGTGCACCGCTTGTCGGAACCTTCGCTGAAGCTGCGACGGCCATGAAATGATGCCCCATCCACACGATTTCCCCATCATCCACCACCAACGGAGAGCCCTGCATTCGGCACTGTGGGCGATGGTATTTCTAGAGTGCCTTCTGTCGAAGGGGCATGACGATGGCCCAGCTTGACACAGCAAGCTCGGCCCGGCACCATCACTGTGATACCCAGGGACGGGGGCTGATGTCCTTCCCTTTTGTCATTTTATTTTCCATTATCAGCGTCGTTAGGCCGTGTCAGCGTTGTTATCCGGTTTATTTTACATAGTCACCAGGGGCTACCTTAGTTGTGAGGAGGATAACGCGGACCGGTAACCGCGGCCATGCATTTCTCGTTGTTAGAGCGGGGATTCGCAGACTAATAACGCAGTCAAATCAGAGCCTCCCTTTTGTCCCGGCTCCATCATTCAATTTTGGCATCTGCTCACGGAGTTGTGTGTGTCCACAGTCGGCCCAATCATGGCCTCAGTTGGCGGAAGAATCCTCACAAGCTGGACCGTTTTGGACCTTGTCACGCCCATTCACCGTTGGACACGTGCACTGGCTTTGCTGATGTTGCCTTATAGTGGACCCCCTAGAATAAAGCTCGCATGTCTAGTGTGGTCGCTTCGAACGTCGTTTCTTGCTCTCTGCTGAAGGGGGGCAGCGGCCCTCCACTGGAACTTGTCCCGCCCATTTTCAAGGCGAGATTTCTGTCTTCTTGTGTTGTGGCAGCCCTGGGGCGTCAAGCAAGCTCGTCGTGAGGGCTGCGTGCATCGGCCACATACGCTTCGTGTAGATCGAAAACGTCAACTCTCAAGCTACGTCAGTGGACGGCCTCCATGTCGCAGCATGCGATCTTGGTTCAGGACAGAGATTGACGGGAGCTGGTGGGTGGGGCAGGGTCGTCAGCCTATGTGGTGACATACAGGAGGGCCCCTGAGGCAGGTCAGCACCGGGATCTGTCCACTCTGCGCTCGAAGGACCTTAGCTGCCGATTCGAGACCGACTCGCCCGTCCACTACTTGCTTGGCGATACTGTCACTGACCCTCGAAGCCCCAAGCAATACTGTGTACACCACATCGACAAGCGTGATGTTGTGTCTGTGCTGGAAGGCCGGACCATCTGGCGTCGGTCCTGTTATAAACGCCTCCCGCCTACCTATGTGGTACACCCACCGGCGACCTGGATCACATGATGATACGGAGCAGTACACATGCCTCGCCAGTTACTGCCGGGCCAGCCGCCCGGCTGCCGTATTTCTAGACTGCTCATTCGTCTGCCTGCTTGCAATGAGCATGCTAGTGGGTGTCAGTGTTGGTTTATTCGTTCTCTCTAGCGGCCGGTCATGTGCCTCGGGTATTCTTGCTAGATGCTAGCTCTACGGGACTCTTGTTGCATACACCTGCTCTCATTTGCCAAACTGGGCCTGCTCTCCCCAGCGAGGACAGGAGCCTAAGCTAGATAAGCTCGCTGTACATACGTGCAAGCAGTGCTGCCCTCAGTGCAGCGGAGTTCGGACGCAGTGGGGTCCGACAAGCGCAATGGGACGTTTCGCAGGTGCCGTCATCGTCACAGCATTTCAGTCTGAGTCTGGGACTGGTGTTCCGTATCCTGAACTCGCCCTGGGCGGTCGTGTCTTGCTATGGAAAGAAGACCTAGCAACTGACGGATGGCAGGCTGAATCTTGGCTAGTCTCTGACGGACTCCGTCGTGCGATCGCATCGGCCCGTCTGTCTATGGCCTTGGCCATAGGCGACTGGGTAGGAAAGGAAAAAGAAGGCTTTTGCACCCCGCTGGCCAATCAGTCGGCTCCCCCGGCCGCTTTCGCCCTGATGATCAAGTTCCGGAGACAGGACCCCTTCCAGTGACTCCTCAGCATGACGGATGGAAAGACGCAGCAGGCGGTAGAAGTCAGAGGAAGCAAATCAACAAACAATCAGACCTTGAAAACCCGGCAGAGGCCTTTATCCCCTCTCAATCCCCCATTACAGCCCGCCGTCGGGGTTTCTGTCGTCCACGATGGTCCCTCTTGTCTGACACTCTAGGTAACGCCCAGTTATAGTTGCCTCTCCTGTCAAATCATTGCTCTCATGTCATCACAAGGATCATGTATAGTCTGCCAGGCCGGTTAGTCTTTCTTCTTTTGCGTCACTGGGAACACCTCCGACACACCTATACATCTTGTCACTCTTTTTGCTTTGTTTCCCCCCCGCAATCAGTTGACCTTCATCTGCCTCTCGCGGTGCTGCGTCGTCAACTCCTGTATTTGGACGCTGATCTCCTGGATGTCCCCCTCCGTCTTCTCGATCGTAGCCACCCGGTTGCCCTCCCGCTGCCACCTCGCGATGTCGGTCTGCATCTTGTGGACGCGGCGGAGCTTCTTCTGCACCTGGTCGCAGAGCTTGCACTGCCCCGGCTGGTAGATGGTGTCGTAGACTAGCTTCAGCCCGCACGTCTCGCCCGTCCGGTACTCCTTGTTGCACTGCTGCCGGAAGTTCCCCCACTTCCAGTAGCCGCAGGCCCAGCGCGTTTGTTCGAAGTAGCACATGGTTCGAGTTCGTCGCCCTGGCTGTTGGGGGCGTTCCGTGACCGGTGGCCTGGGCCTTGTGGACTGCAGGTGGTATGTTTGAAAGACCTTTCTTTCTGGACGAATTAGAACACATTGAACCCTTTGAGTGGCAAATTAGGACACCGGTCTTGTATCTCCTTACCTCACACTTGTCTCCGTCCTTAGGTATGCTGCGGCTCCACCTTGGTAGGGTCGTCTCAAGTAGATGTTCTCTTCTTGCTGAGCCTGCCTAACTTTTCAGGTATACCCTACAGCTGTGCAGTTATGTGTCCGCAGCTCGTCGTAGTCCTCTGAGGTTCCTGATCTATTTGAGCATGTGTTCGGAAGGGAGGTCCGGAGCTACTTATGCTTCCAGCATCATGTTGCAGCTCCCGTGTGGTGGAACCCGTCCGGCCAACCAGCCAGAGCTCGACACAAGACATCGATAGAAGAAAGACGAACACCAGAACGGACCCAGGCCGTCGAGCATGGCTCCGAAACGATCCCAGTCCTGGCATACTGCCCCGTCAATCACGATCACACGTCGACAAGCACCTGTCCCTGCGTGGGGAAGAAGCAACAGGGGCAGGTTGGGGAGTCGATGCAAGCACAAATTAGCCCGGTTTCCCTTCCCGCCTAACACCTCACAGCCAAACGCAGTCCGATGGAGCCACGTTGATCAACGGCTCTGAAATAACCATAGAAAGGGGCCCCTTGTCTCAAGCAAGACAAACGCTTTCCCCACCATGGCTTCCTCGAGTTAGAGGAAGCGGCCTCTTCTCAGGCCAGTGCGGGCTTGCAGGACTTGCAACTTGCAGCTCCGGAACAGGGCTCCTCCATTGGTTAGAAGCGGGAAAAAGGACATGTAGAGAACGGGATCTACAAACCCAAGGTGTGTTCCGTCTCTCTACTTCTACGCCCACTCCTCTACACCCCATGCTGCAAGCGTTTGGTCTCCCATCTGCAACAAACTGTTGCTATTCGACGCAGCAGTGACTTCACTCCCAGTTCGCTTGTCGCCTGTATTTCCCAATGGCCTCTGGATCTCTAGATCCGTAGCCCAAGCACGTGCTTTGCAGAACTCGTCTGGCTCTCACATACCCAGTCTCCAGGCCTGCCATATTTGCTTCACTCATGGGCATGTTAGAAACCTCTCCATTCAAAGAGGCACGGCGAGATATCTCTACGGGAACGGGCAAATGCAAGACACAACGCGGCTGGGGTGGCCGGCCGCCGGGCCCGATGTTTCTCGCCTCTAGCGTGACTGGCCACCTCGGCCGCGACCACCTATACGTACCTGAACGGGTCAGTATTTTGCAGGAATCATCGTCACTACAATTATACATTGTCTACTTGGATCTTCTCTCATCTACATCCCTGCATTATATGCCCCCCGTCGGACACCCTGTTCCGCGCTAGAGGACGTCGAACGAGCGTGGCTTCTGTCGTGCCCGTTTCCACCATCTCGAGATGGCCTCATCATGCGACAGGCCGAAGTGACCCGAGGGATCGGGGTTGGCCGTGCGGTCAATGTTTCACAGATCCAGATTGCTCAGCTATCCGCTCCGAGGCATGTTGACCTTTGCGTCCTCGGGTGGAGACGCATGTTACGAACGCACAATGGAGTCTATTCCTACTCTAGGCTGCCATGAGCTCTTAGATATGTACTGTTGGTAAAGAATAGCTCCCAGCAGACCTGATCGCCACTCTGCCATGCTTGTCTGGTCTCCAGGCACCGATGCTCTGAGGAGTCTTGAGTTGTCGACAGCGCACACCGGTTGAGATAGCGTACATGACTCCGGCTCCCCCCTGAAATTGGCCACTTAAGGCCCAACCCCGAGCACTTCCCATAGAACATGTTGAGACATGCTCGTGCATGGTATTATTCTCACATGAACTACCGCATGGATTAAACTCTAGCTTCTGACTCGGATATTGGTCACTGGCAGCCTGTGACACAGGGAACCTAGGGCCTTGGATCGGCTCGGACCCTCCAAACGATCATCGCAGACATCCACACGCCGCTGCGGAGCAAAGGAGGGTGTACTGGAGTTGCCGATGGAGAGTGTGGGAGACGAGACAACGTGGCGGTCGTTCAGTTGTTGCGGCTTCAGCCCACCTCGCCACGCTCGAGGAGAGAGCACTATCGGGGAGAGGGGAGATACATTAGCCCCTTTCCTGTTTGGCCGGGAAGGCGTACCTTAGGGGGGCTCTGTGTAAGCGGTGGTGGGTGTGGTGGAGGCCGTAACGGCACGGTACGTCTAGTGACTCCCATGATGAACAGGGACTGATCGCTCGAGTGCCGTGAGTCGAGGAGCGTAGTGAGCTAGTGTTGTCCTGCTCCCCGTGATATGCACCGTGATATGTCATCGGCGCACAGTACAGAGCCATTCAACATGGTATCTTGTCCTTGATGAAGGCAAACATGCCGCTAGCCCTGCATTTGCCATGCACGAGAATGATCTGGAGACAATACGAATCAGTACCAGGTCTAGGGTGTATCCCCCTAACATCATTTCTGTCTGGCAAGGGGGATGCTTGTTCAACGTCGAAGTCGCATGCTTGCTTTTCAGCGATGCAATGGCGGCATGGGGAGGGATGGGCCTCTCCTGGCGCAGCCTGCGGCGAGCACCCATGCAGACTCCATGTTCCAGGCCGCAAGGTCGAAGAAGATAGCCCAAAATATGCTCCGGGGGCCACCGCGGCCACGCTGCTCACCCCAATGTCTTCCGTGAGACCCCTGCGTCAATCTTATCCCGAGCTCATCCCTTACGGCTGAGGAGAGGATGGTTGATCCGAACAACACCGATGGTGTTGTGACATGACAGCATGAGGGTATAGGCATCCATCTGGTCCATCTCACCGCGGCCAGCGTATCAGTCCATCTGGGATTGCTCGCCAATCCTGCTGACAGCCTTGTCTTGTGGCCGCCTCCCCCGAGCAGAACAGCCGGCATGCGCTGATGAATAACCAGCCGCCGCGGCATGATGAACCAGAGAACGGTCTGCCCTCGGAAGAAATTGATGAGTTGTTCTCCTGAATCAGGAAGCCGCGCGCATGCCCCTTAACGCACGATGCATCTCCGTCAGTCCATCACGCCTCAACCAGATCACACATGGGTGACGATGACGGGGCTTTGGTGACATGCGCAAAATCCTCTTAGCCTCGCTGGCATTGGGCTCTGATGTAAACACGGCCGTCTGGTCGCGGCCAGCAGGATGGTTGTTTGTTGATGGCCGTCTCAACGGCCGAACCTCGTTTAGCCAATTGTACTCGATAGAACCCAGTCAAAGACTTGACAAACGGGCCGTTCCGGTAACCGCAACCAGAGGTACAGCCCATGTAACGCCCCATGATCTCTGAAGTATTTCCTCATTTGAGCAGAGCCAGATCACCGCTATGGATGTCATAGGTCGGCTGGCGAACGACAAACCAGATGTGCTTTCTGTTCTGCATGTCTCGAACTAGATTTATTGTCTCAGATCCAAATGCAGATGCAATGAACGCTCAACTCCCCGCCAGCGAATCAGCAGTTGCCCAGCGTCCTTCTTCTAGAACTTTAATCGAAGGGCTGGTGTGCTTGCGAATCATGTGGTAGAGAATTGATGCAGCAGTCCGTCAACCGAGTCTCACGGCCCTTAATGGTCGAGATTTCTCAATATCGGACAAATGAAATCACCCCGTCGACAGATGCCGGACAAGCTAGTGCACTGGCCTTTGTGTTCGCACCAGCGCAGTGGCTCGTCACACATGTTCGTGAACACCTTCGATTAGGGCCCGCATCGATTGGTCAATGGCAGAACCTGCTGAGGGTTACTATCGGAGAAAGGCTTGCGACCCGTTGAGATGAGTTTGTGAAGCTCAAGGCTGGATGTTTGACGCCGTGAGGTCATATTGGATGTACTGCTGGCGAGCCTGGCCGATACTTTGAAGTACTCGGGCCAATTGACGTCTCTTGTACCCTCTTTCTCAAGCGACGGGACAGACACCAGTGCGGGCCCCGCCGAAAAGAGAGATTGAGCAACATACATAATAGCACGTCAGAATAGCACGTACAGGTACAAAGCATGGCCCTGCTGCGAATCGGATACCTTATCGCCAGGCTGATGGTCAGGATCTGGTCGGCAAGGCGGAGGCGGGCCATGGGCATGGACGTGTCGGAGAAGTAGCCGCATGGGCAGGCTGCTGGATCCTCATTGGTTGAGCGCTCTCAGGTGGCTGGCCAGGGAGGGGGGTGGCCCGAAGGAAGGTCATGGTGTGGGACCAGTGCAAGGGTGAAGATCGCGGCTGCGATGTACATCGCGCCCGCGATGTTTGCACAGCACTACGGCCACACTTTGCGCGGCCTTAAGCACACCTTGACAACCACACTCCAGCAAAGCACTCGATAAGCAAGCGCATGCCAGATCTCGGAAGTGACGTGACTTGTACTTCCAGGGGACATGGCCTTGGAGGACGTGGAGACTTATCCAGACTGTCAATTTGATGCATAGCATCTTCACCGTATGCTGCCATAGTATCTCTCACCGCGCACATCCGGATCTTGCAGTGAAATTCTTCTCTTCAAATGTGTCCTCTCCTGTCAGACACGCTTTCTCACGCGTCGCCACAGCCGAAAGGGCCGCGAGGGTCAAGGACAGGCCCTTATGTTTGGCCAAGATGGAAAATAGTGTCAGTTCGGTAATGCTCATGTAAAGGCGAGGCCGGCACAACAGCCGACCCCGCAGACACGTCAGTGTTAAAACCATGAACGTTGCAGTGACCGGAATAGAAGGCCTGCTAGTACGTACTCGCATCTCGCATGAGGTGTGTCCTGTCAGGCACCAATTCTCCGCATGATCGTCTACCTTATCGGCGTGCCGATATTCCCTCCCCTACAAACATCGGGCAGCTGGATCTTCAATCGTTATGTAGTGCTGTAAGCAAGAGCATGCCCATCTAAAAGGTAACGGCCAGCCTACCTTGCAACGATAACTAACGACAATTCGAGGTGAAGATGCTGAAGAAAGAGCGTCCCCCACCCTTGGGCAGAAAAGAGACAGCCCAAAGCGAGAGGAAGGTCCCCAGGGTACTGTACCTAAGTACCCGTGGGCCACTATACGTCTAGACTTCCAAAGCAGTTAGCACTAGCGCGGGACCCACTGGTCACCGTCGCTGGATCCGTTCAAGGTGTGACGCACCTTGTCTCACCGAAACTCAACGACACACTCACCATCTGTCGCCAGGCTGAGATCCCGGAAGTCACCACGACCATAATCACTTCAGCATTCATAGCAAGTTAGCTAACTCGGACTCTTGTCCGCTGGGGGAACTCGTATCTGAAGTCATTTGGACGGCTCTGTCTTCGTCTCACTCGTGATATTCGTTTACCAGCTTGCGCCTCGTCCAGACTTTCTTCGCCCATCCTCGTTTGCTTCGCTTCTTGTGTCTTAAATCACGCTTGAGTGCCGCAAGCTGCAGTAAGCGCAAAAGGGCTACACTATCTAGCTGTTGATATATTGCGTATTTACGGCATGTCGGAGTGAGACAAGGCGAAGGCGCCCTGAGGAGCACATCAGCAGACAAGGACCTACATGCACGCCAACTCTGCGACAAATCCTCCATCTTACATGGTACGGCGCCGATATACCGTCACCGATATTGGTCTCTTGGAGGCATACAACTACACCATATACAGAACCGACGCACACTTGAGCAGCAACTCTACCCAGCCACCGGCCCATTGTCTCGACCACCTCCCACGCCATACTTGCCAGCGCACACCCTGTTTAGCCGCAGACAGGCTTCTCTTTAGACCTCTTTCCCGTACGTCGCTTCGACGTTTGCAGCAGTCCGCGGCATCTTCGGCAAAATAACCGCGTGAGCTGTGTCACACCTGTTATTGAGACTGTGTGTCTTTCCGCCACCCGTCCACCAAAAGGAGATCTTACTGCGTGACAGATCGTCACAGTGAAGACAGGGGAAACAACACAGGATCTTTCGAAACAGCGAAAGACGCGGCATTACTCTGTAGTGCTGACAAAGGACGGAGGATACCACACCCAACGTCGTCTCCTGAGCTGTAGGGTACAAGGGTTCCATACACGCAAGATCAACGGAGGTGCGGACAACACACCAAGCCTCCTTTTCTGTCGTCAGACGTAGCAACCTCTCGGATCACCACAACGTCGCCTCGATCTCAAACATTCTAGCCATTTCCGGAATCTCGAACAAGGCCAGCCATGGAACCATCGACAATGGCGCCGCCACTTCCGGAGAGGTTATCGCGCCAGCCGCCACCGTGCAATGATGAGAATATCGGTGCCGCTGATGTCAACGCCACACCTAGCTTTGCATCTGCCTCTGGCCCTGCTGCAGGTTCTCAGGACAAACAAACCCCCCATATCACGTTACGGTCACCTCAAAGTAGCACCGATGTCTTGTCCTCTCCCCCAAGCACGGGGCTTACTAGCCAGCATCTGCTGCCCGAGGTGATCTCCTCCGCGGATCCGAGCAGTGGTGCCCGACCATCCATGCAAATCGCAGTCCGAGAGGCGAACTTAGACGAGACAACCCACTCGAGCCATCGACGGCACCTCGGGGAAGCATCTGAGCCTCCCCCAGAGCCAATGTCATGGCGCCCAGCGTCACCGAGAGTGGCGGCTGCATCTAGGGGGGGAGGAACGGAGGCTGCCATAATAGAGGCTGATAACAGCTGGCCCCTGCGTCCGGCGTCAGACGTGTCCGCTGTGACTGGTCTCTGTGACCTTCCGAACGAGGTGCTACTCCAGATTCTCCGCTATCTGGACGTCTGCGACTTGCTCTGTACTTCCCGGGTGAGTCAAGACCTCCTTTTGCCCCTGTGTCTATGCAGGACAGGCAACAGTACCCCTGTTCTATCCCTATCGTGCATTTCAGGCCCTCAGTTCGCCACAAGAGTCGGCCAGAGGAAGATACAAGCGCACTGTCCCCCTTATTGGTCCTTGGTCATATCACACTGCTCATGATTCATACCACACACGCAACCCAGCACCTAAAAGCTTCTCGGTTAGCAAAGGGCACCGTGTCTGTGCTTTCCCTGCTGCTTGACAGTCTCATTCCCGCCCTTGGTCTAGGCCCCAGTCATAGAGCGGGCTGAACATCTCTTCAGTCTGGCTGCTTGCCTTGCGGGTGAGACGGTTTCAGCCATACCAAGCGGGAACTCCTGCTGTTACCCAAGAAGTTTGTCCGACGGCCGCCGGCTTCTGGCGAGCAATCTCTTCCCATGCTTATGGGGAGATGACTAAACCACAACCCCTGAACCACTGAACTCGCATACACTCACACACCCCCTCTCTATCTCTCTCCCCAGAACTCCCCAAACTAACCAACCAACCTCAAACAACAGACCTCCCACCGCCTCCGCTCCCTCTCCCTCGCCCCGATCCTCCACGCCCACCGCCTGCGCCGCGCCCGCGCCCTCCTACCCCCCCTCCTCTGGTCGCCCTTCCGCCCCTCCCTCGCCGACCTCGCCCGCCGCCGCATCTTCCAGACCCGCACGACCGTCGTGTCGCGGCAGCTCGCCCGCTCGCTGGTCAGCATCCGGCTCTCGCGGCGGCTGGCCGCCCGCCCGCCGATCGAGTCCCTGGTCGAGAGGGCCGTGCTGCCGCCCGAGTGCCTGCCGCCCTCCACCACCACCAGGAGGAAGGCGAGCCTGGCGCCGGCGCTGGTGGCTAAGAAGCGGGCGGTGGAGAGGGAGAGGGTGAAGGATGGCTTGCGGCGGTGGGTT